>OX376372.1:31292581-31892581 GCA_947369275.1 Nemotelus nigrinus
AAATTTTTCGGATCGCAGCCCCAAACACCAACTTCAGTTACAGTGCTGCAGGCACTGAGCATTTTCTTCATTGATGTTATATGAAATGCTGCTTTCAAAATTATGTGAAATAAGCAACTGATAACGAATAGAATTAACCCGTGTTTTGCTCTCATAAACGTTGAAATTCATGCCAGTGGTAATATATGAAACCTTCTACCATAAGAGTTATAATGCATTCATGAGACGAAAGTAAAACGTGGCATTTGAAACAGTTTGGCCGTAATAAGCAGCACATGTGGTGGAATATGCACTCAAAACCTGCACGATTCTTCTACTGTTCTTCGAACATTAGTGTTTCTAGCGGTTCAGGTGCGCTAGAGTTTTTTTTTCATTTCCATTTGTTCTCCTGTTGATTGAGTTTTATAAGATTTATCTATCGGTTGTTTGGTTTTTGCCAGCTCTGGTCTCAAAAACTTCTTAGTCCTAGTTCTAAGTATCTATGAGTAATTTCAGAGTGTGAGTGCAGGTTAGGTTAGGCTAGTGAAGATGGCTGCCGGGAACGCGGTCAGCATTAGGCCACCAGTTTGGGCCCATTTGCCACCCTCATAGACAATCACACGCATTCACACTTACAGCCATGACACTGGCGGGATTCGAACCCGCAGGCCCCGTAGCACGCCGCTTTTTGGCCTGACGCCTTAGCGAGCAAAGCTACCGGGCCCCCTACACTAGAATTTAAGCCGAACATTTTTTTTTTGCCTAGACGTAGGGGCATTTAGGGCAACTTTTTGCCTAACGGACTGACAACTCTATAAAAACACCGATGTCATCGACCAAACCAATCTTCAGAAAAAAATACCTGGAGGACGGCAAGAAGTCCTGAGTTGGAGCGTCACTCTGCGCGTTTGCAAGACAGTCTCGGATCTTCATGGACACGCATAACTGTAAACTGTCATTAACTTCAACCCACAGTGCTCTTCGTTGTGTTGTGGTCGTTCTTATGGGCCACTGTCTCATAGGACTGCACGCGCAACGGTTGAGCGTTGGATTCAACGATATTTGTCAGAGCTATGACTCAGAAGATGAGGACGAATTGATGAAGAGGAGAATGATCTCGATGGAGACTACCTCACAGTGCAGTTTATGAAAGAAATCAGATGATTTTCTGATTATAGAGAAATTAATATAAGTGGTATCACAATGGGCTTTTATTGTGCCTATATGTGTCATTCGAATGGATTCTCTAATTCAGAGCCACTTGAATTACCTACCTTCCCACCCAAGTATTAGGGTTTTTTTTTATAACATAACGTAATGAATTGGACAAAAGTGCAATAATTAACTCAATCTCTTTAAGGTTTTCTCTTGTGGCGATGCGTCTTCATTAGTTATATTGATAAACGCTGAAGAGAAGGACGGTTTACCTTCGAAATATCGGTATATATCTTCAAATAGAAATATACTTTGCTTCTAAAAGATAATTTGGACTTT
The DNA here is from genome assembly GCA_947369275.1 of Nemotelus nigrinus. Lineage (NCBI taxonomy): Eukaryota > Metazoa > Arthropoda > Insecta > Diptera > Stratiomyidae > Nemotelus > Nemotelus nigrinus. Next base: position 31,294,055 of record OX376372.1, read on the forward strand.
AAATTTCAACATTTGGTTTTGAAAGGTAGAAAACATTGAAGCATGTTAAATTGATCAGTTATAGAAGATCGATAAGGTTTAAAAAACTTAAGAATTTGAAAATGGTAGCTATCTATTTACTTTTCTCACTTTAGGTGAACCTAGAATATCCCGTATAATGCGTCTACTCTTGAATAAGCTCAGTACTTCCCAACTGCTTTAAGAAATCCACCCTTGACTGCTGCAACTTATACTCGTATTGCTCAAAAATTAATTTAGTTTATACTTCAAAAAATTGTAGTGCGATATATTTTGCCAAACTCAGCTTTTTTTTTATTATAAGATGATTATGTTTTGTCGCAATTATGGTAAAGAAGGACCGCTATGACAACACTACTTTCAATAGCTGTGTGATGGGTTTGCTTTCTACGTGGGACTTTCCAATGATTGTATCATAAACGCAGGCCAGATGCCTGTATTAAATCAATCATGTGATAATCTGTCTCGGAAATATTTGGAAGAAGATTAAAGTATAGAAATTAACCGTTCCCAGCCCATAGATTCTGAAACTCATAGATAGTGACCACTTAGTCCACACACTATATATATAAAATGTACCTATGACTAATGTACATGCTGGAACTATAACTGCATTTTTTTTGGTAGGTAGCACTGAAAACAATAACAACTGGGACGGGATTGTTGTTGCTTTCGATTCTACCTATCCCTACCAGCTCTTGATAGAGGTGCAAAAAAACGCGCCTTATGCCGAACAAATTATTTTAATAAACAGCGATAGCTGTTCTCATTAGCACATCGACGAAAATGAATTAGTTATGAGTTGGCACGCTATAAAAAGTGAATGATTTCTCATGTAGTTAATTACAGAGTATTATTATTTTTGTTCGTGAGCAGATAATCACTCTTCCACGTGCTTCGTCTTCCGTTTCGAACTTTGAACATTTTATTCAAATGTTTGAACGGGTGAACCGGTTGATGCTAAGATCTCATCGACTACCAAAGCATGTAGGATGGTTCGATGACAGCATTGGCTTCATCTTAATTATGATGGTTAAAGTCCACGTTATTTTTCCAGGGTTATTTAGTGACTAGAATTTGTACCTCTTCAGTGAAATACAACTAACCGCAAATAGTTGAGCAACAAGCAATTACAAAGATTAAGTGAAACATCGCAGCTCATATCTATTTATTCTAATATAATGTGTGAGAACAAAGTGTCATAACTTGAATTTAACATTAGTATTTCTTTGCCCTCATCGTCCGCTATATTGCAAATGAAAACTCTTTGCTGCTATAACAATTAAAAATGTCCAAGAAACTTGCTTCTTTTTTCTTCTTCTTAACAGTAAAATTATCCTAGAAGACATAACACGATAATGAAATAAGTTTCCTGTCTGCGACAGATGCAATCTGAAACTTTCTGAATTGGGTCGTCATTTTTTTCCGTTCCCGCACCGCAGCCTCGCTCCATCTCTTCCTCTACATGCCAACGTATACGTACATACATACATATATTTTTCAAGACATTTTCAAAGTCGTCCTGGTCTGATTGATGATCGGAAAATTTCAACAGAATGTCAGAAACATATAATAATACGATTATGTATCTTCGGTGCAGGATAAATGTCTGCGAGACTCATCTCATCCGACACAATGTACTTATTATGGCATAATTGGGTACTTAAATAATATGATAATCAATCAAAAATGATGGTTCATTCAATACACTGAGTTACTGAGTATTATTTTTAGCTAGTTTAATGTGGGCTATATTAAGCAGTCGAAAAATAGTAAATAAAGGCGAAATCAATCATTGGAAATTGAAAAGTATTGAAATGAGAAGAGAGAATATTTCGATGTAACAGTTTTAAGTCATAGTTTTCGCGGGTGGCTTATTTATTTCAGTCAGTTAATATACAGCCGTTAAAAAGTTAAAAAAAACTCTAGTGCACCTGAACCGCTAGAAAATTAATTTTCGAAGAAATTGTCTTTGAGTGACAAAAAAATGTGGAAAGACGTAATACACTTTTTTGTAGAATCATATCAACCATTCCTTGTTCAAAGCAACAGAACTCAACTATAACACAAATGATGAAAATGTTCAGTGCTGGCAACATTTTACCAGCGAAGCAGCAATAAGTTTACCTTCACAAGCTCATACTTAAATCAACTTATCCTTTGATTTCGTTCTCATCGGAGGATTCCGTCGAAAGCTTTAGCGGTTAACGTTGTTTGAAGCTGCCATCCAAAAAATGTTCAAAACTCGGAAAATTTAAAAATTGGTTTCTTAGTTTTATTGCAAATGTTTTGCATATGAGCATGTAATTTGAAGCATCTGTTGATGCAATAGTTACGAAAATGGCTAAAGCTGGTTAGCCTGTGTCAGCAGCAAAGCAAAATATATACCAAATCTGCTTCACGTTAAACTAAACCCAACCAGTAAATTTCGTTTCGATTGAATCACTGCGCTGGAAGTTATACGGGTGAAAAAAATTTTAGGGCTACCACCCTCAAAACTTTTCAAATTTTTAAAGCGTTAATATTTGTTGTTAATTTTCATTGCAGGATCGTTCCCATTTGCAAATCTAATGACATAATCGCGCAGTAAAGAAATTCCAAAAAATTACAAAAATGGTCATAGCTGGCAGTCCTTCCACGATTTTTGTACGAAATTCCTGTGACATTTGGCTCATATTTAAATATATTTACTGCATAAACTTCATTTCGATATCATGACTGCACCGGAAGTTATAGGGAAAAAAGCTTTATTTTGCTGAGCAAATTTGCAAGATTTAGGAGACAAAAATCACCATAGCGGGCAACTCTATTCTAATTTTTCAGCCAAATTTTTACCAAATATCACCTTAAATAAGATCCAAAAACTGTGTGAATTTTGTTTAAATCTGATGGCTGAGTCGGAAGTTATATGCCAAAAAGCTGTTTTTTTCTCAGTGATTTTTCAAGATGGCACTAGTACCACAGGGTTTCCCGCATTTCAAAATCACTTCTATCAGACCTGGTTCTAATTGATATCAACATGTTCTGTGAATTTCATTATAATCGGATAATCCGGTCGTCAGTTCTCGTGAACAGAACTTTCGAGTGCTGAAAATAGAGGTAATTTAGTGATGGGTTGCCGTTCTTGTGCAAATCGGAACTTTAAAAGACATTTAAAAGACATTAATTGACATGATGCACAAACGTTAAGATTTATCAATGATTTGAATTTTTTGTCAAAAATCAAAAATTTTTCAGTAGGTTCAATGATTTGAAGGATTTTTTTTCAAGAGAATGCCGCAGCTACAGGGTTACCCGCACTACCTTGGAAATCCATGTGTATTAAACTTTAGTCAACATCAATACGCTCTGCGAATTTCACGATGATCCAATGTTTTTGTTAGAAGTTATGTCAACTCAAAATTTGAAAAAAAATCCTTGCCTACTTTTAGGCACGCTGCACTCACACACGGCTCAAAATTTCCAATTCTTTACCATAGACAAGCTTAGAACATAATAAGTTTTGATTCCCAATACTTTTTTGAACAAAAATTTACGCTGCTTGGAAATATAGGAGTACCTGAAAATTCACTAAAACGCTCGCCGCCGCCAAAAAGTTTAGAATATCTGAATTTTAGCAAGTCGTGGACCTACCTACTAAATACATCTACGTTCTCCGAAAATTTCAGCTCAATCGGATTGGCCACTCCAGAGATTATCTCCCTTAATCATTTTGATGATATTTCGAAAACTCCTGACGAAAGTTATCTATCAAAGCAAATATGCATAAGGTGCTCCACACACTTGCATGAAAATATCGGAGGAAGAAGATCGGGCCCAAGACTTTTGTTGCAGTTGAGTTCCAAAGTAGCTTTTCGTATTTCATCACGTGAAATTTCTAAATGGTTGACAAAAGCTGTTGGAGTTGAACCAGGGGAAGATAGGTGTGAGTTTGATGGGTCTGGTGCATTAAATACCAGCTATTATCATTTATTTCGTTGGCTAAAGCGAGCTAATTTGTCTTTCTAGAATTGAAATGGAAGTTTGGAAGATAGTGGATTTAACTTTAGAAGAATGGTTCAAAGTCAAAACCATTAAGAATGGAGAATGATGAGGATCAGAGCCCACATATAAAAATAGAGAGGTGCTGAAGCAAAAAGAAGAAAGAGGAAGATTAATCAGGACAAAATCGATGATCCTGTTGTTGACATTGGTATGTTGTTGAATTACAAAAGTGAGCAGAAGGAAAAATGAAGAAGAAACGATTGAAATATGGCTTCTCAACAAAAAAATCGAAAAACCGTCATCTCAATCCAACGAAAGGATATTAAAGTTTCCATATAAGAGTACGGAAACAAAAGGGCTTAAAGTAGGACGAGATTTCACCAAGAAACGTTCATAGACTAGTTCGAGGCTACTACGATGGATTTAGATTGAGGAGACACACAATACTGATGATAATGAAGGAGAAATATTTGTTATCAAACATCCAACCGGGGAGTGGGAATAAAGTTTCTGCAAAGCATTTCACTCAAAGATATAGAAACACCAACTAAAACACAACCTCTTAAAGAAAGATTACAGACAAATTGGTACTGATCCCGGCGAAAGATAGTGTGAAGGGGGGAACATTTGATTGCCGTATACATATCCAAACAACCAGATTTGTGTAAGGCAGTAAATGTTGTCAGATCAGCTATGGAGTAAAAGCAATCCCACGACAACCCTCGTACAGGTCTAGGGGTTGAAGCTGATAGAGAGTCTCATCACAAGTTTAAAATCAATGTGATTACGAGTTTGGACTGATTAGTTTCACGATTCACTTTAGCCCTGATTAATTCAGGAACCTATTCAGAGCTAGGTGAACTCAAAGCTTGGTGCACGAACCCTCGTCCGAAAGTGGATTTGAACCAGGGATCCCACACACAAGAATCCAGTGCTCTACTCACTAGGCTACGTCTATGCTCTACCCGCTAAGTTACTTGACTACTGGTTATGGAGTAGAGCTTTATATTACTTACTTTGATCCTCTGACTGCGAACGTTCTGATAATAAATTTTCTGATTTCGGCTCAAACTCCATTTTTCTGATGTTTTGGATCGAAAATTCCTGGCTAGAATCCTGACGAGTTCCTTAAAACATTATTTAGCCTTCCAGAAGTTGCTCTACAGTAGATCAGTGACAACACTGCTGACGGAAATACAGAATGAATAGATTTGCTGATTTTCAGATTGCACCGCGTCACTTTTGGACACAGTAACAAATGCGGACTATAGCTGAGTTTAGCTAACCGAGAAACAAATACTTCAAACAATGGTACCACTACTTCGATTGAAGGAATAATGGAAACAGCATCCATATAATCAGAGGGATTATACGAACTACCAGGTAACGGAGTCATTTGTTCCGAATACATACTTGAAGATCTTTGAGGCGATCTATTCGAAATCAATGTTATATCTCCACGAAATTATAACCCAGCATTAGAAGATTACCAGACGGTCCAAGCTGATTTTTGGTTTATGACATTTCGCCTGCACAGTTTTTGTAGACGACGCAGCAGTACTGGCTTGTTTAGAACCAGGGGATATGACCTCCCGAGCCGGTTGATGATAATCAACTGTAACAACTAAAGGCTTCGGTGAAATACCTAGAGCTTGAAATTTTCATCCATTACGAGTCGTTACCAGTGATGCCAATTTAGCTGCATTGTAGCTAGTTTTAGCTACAAAAAGAACCTATTTAGCTACAAAGTTTTTCATTTAGCTATTGGCTACAAATTTAGTTACTAATTTATAGAAAATAAATAATTTAAATTTTTGCTTTGACTGCATTAATTTTCACTAGTTTATTAATATTTAAAATACTCAGTGCTTGTAAATAATTTCCTCAAATTCTAAGGTAATTGCTAATGCTTTGGGTGTACAACAGTACTACTACTATGTCTTTCTAGACATAGAACAATAATAATCTTGTACGAACAGTTTTATTTCTTTTGTTCAGTACGAAGAAAAACCAAGAGCTTTAACTCATTAGGAATAAACTAAAATAGGACTAAAGCAAGGCGATGGATTGGCCCCTCTGCTGTTCAACCTAGCACTAGAGTACGTGATAAGGAAGATTCCTGTCGACACAGGGGGTACGCTTCTGTATAAGTCGGACCAATTAGTGGCCTACGCGGATGACATTAACATATTGTCACGTTCCTTCACATCCGCCAAAGAACTCCTGTTGAAACTTGACCAGGGAGCCAAAAAAGTAGGCCTGAAGATCAATCAGACGAAAACGAAAATCATGACGCAAACAAGAAAGAAGACCTCCATTAGACGAAATATAATTCTGGAATTCTATAATTTAGAGAATGTGGACGAATTTATATACTTAGGCTTGAAATTGACAACGAAAGGCAGTGAAACTGATGAAATTAAACGGAGAATACAGCTCGCTAATAAAACTTTCTACTCCGTTCTGGCCCTACTGAAGACCAGCTGCATACACAGGAAGACGAAGCTCCAAGTCTACAAATCAATAATCAGACCTGTGTTGTGCTACGGATGTGAAACTTGGACCCTTACCCAAGCATCCGCAAATATGCTGAACGACTTCGAAAGACGGGTCCTCAGGCGTATAATTGGAGATATTCACCCGTATAACTTCCAGCGCAGTAATTCAATCGAAACGAAATTTACTGGTTGGGTTTAGCTTAACGTGAAGCAGATTTGGTATATATTTTGCTTTGCTGCTGACACAGGCTAACCAGCATTAGCAATTTCCGTAACTATTGCATCAACAGATGCTTCAAACTACGTTCTCATATGCAAAGCATTTGCAATAAAAATAAGGAATCAATTTTTAAATTTTCCGAGTTTTGAACATTTTTCGGATGGCAGCCTCAAACAACGTTTAACCGCTGAAACTTTCGATGAAATCCTCCGATGAGAACGAAATTCAAAGGATAAGTTGATTTGAGTTTGAGCTTGTTATGGTAAACTTATTGCTGCTTCGTTGGGAAAGTGTTGCCAGCACTGAACATTTTCATCATTTGTGTTATAGTTGAGTTTTGTTGCTTTGGATAAGGAATGGTTGATATGATTCTACAAAACAGTGTATTACGTCTTTCCACACTTTTTTGTCACTCAAAGAAAATTTCTTCGAAAACTAGTTTTCTAGCGGTTCAGGTGCGCTAGAGTTTTTTTTAATATTAATAAGATGTGCTTGTCATTCCGTTCACCTTTTAGTTTCTGCAGCTGCAGGATCATTTCTTCCCCAAACGTTAGAGTTTTTACTTGCAGAAATTTATAATTGGCTTCGTAGATTCTTGTGAAGACTATACGGAGTGCATAAACGAGGTGGTTGTCAATAAAAGAATCAGTATCAAGGATCATAAGCCAATAGTTAGAGCTAAAAACCCACTTCAGTATAGTCCAAACATCACAAGAATGTTATTTAACAAAAATGATTTACAAGGAGTATAACAATTACTTCTATTTCTTCAAACCATTTTAAAGGATGCTTCTATCATGACTAAAAAAATAGAAAGTAGTTCTGTTGAGCTCACTAAGCTTTTTAACGATTTTTATGCTATTTTATACTGTTAAATTAATTAACTACTCATTATTCGATGTACATCCAATATTTTTCCATATGAATTATAAACACTAGCTTAATAAAACTGTTTCCAGAACCTTGAGTTTTTTATTGTTGGAGTTAGCTACACTTTTTAGCTAAAATGGGATCTTTTTAGCTATTTTTAGCTATGTTTTTCCTAAATTCTAGGGACAACGGCTGGAAAAAAGTTGGCAGCACTGGTCGTTACTCCAATAGGAGATCTACCATGATACGTAGCATCAGTCGTTGGTCCAGGGTGATCTGACACAATAGTGTCGCACTCGCTTAGTGCGTTTTCGAGCTAGTGCACCTGATTGTTTAAGGACTTTTTGATAGTAAACAGGATGAAAAATACCCACATTTGGATTAAAAGTATGACCTATAAAATTGATTTATTCTTTAGTAAATTTTTTTTTTTATATTTGTATCGTTGATATCCTATCGCATTCTATTTTTCAGCCCTAACATTTTATGTAGAGTAAAAATCAATTTGGCGTTCTGTTTATTGTGCCGATCCGTTAATTATAAATAACTCTAATCAAAGAATGAATTCGATGCATAGAGATTAGTGTTGTTAAAAACACTTTCAATTTAAGCAGTACAAAGTACATCACTTTTCATAGAATAAACTGTAAAACAGATGTCCTTGTAGACGGAGCAATAGAAAATTTCAGTAAAAAGTTGGCACAAGGTGTTCATTTTGCTTTCTAATAATCTTATTAATAATGCAAAACTTTTGTTCTTTCCAATAAAAATTAACATGAGATTGTTTAAAATTACGCATTGAAATTAATGAGTCTATTTACAATCCAACACTGTTTTAAATGCAATTCAGCGAATAGTATTTTAATTACTTCTAGTTATTAATCTTCTCCCAGTTGCTAGTGATTTCAATTAACCAATTATTATGTTTTGCAGGCGAAACGAGCTCGGTTAACAGCACACGTGACTGCTGTTTTAGCTGAATACACAATTGGAAGGTGTGATATGGGTTTTTGAAAGTCGAATTCCAAAGAATTATAATTACGAAACTTTTGCGAAATAGTTTTCAGTTTTTTTCTCAGACGCTGGTAGAATAAAATATAAGAATATAGCAGAATGGTTTATCCATTATGATAGTGAATCAGTGAGATTGCACGCGAAGTGTTGTAGTGTGAAACGTTAATTGTTAGTTTTAGTTTCGATAATATTTTTATAGTGTTTTTTGCTCGAGAGGGAACTAATAGCTCGAAAACGATGACGTCGTTACCGCATCCTTTCGTTAATCACCCTGACCCGATTGAATTTCCTGACGAATATGCACTCGCTGTCGAAGAGCTGTTTGAATGGTAAGTGAACGGCATGCACAAGATGATATTTTTATTGATTAATCGATGAAGATTTATTTGGTTTTGTAGAAAAAGTGTAATCAATATAAATTCATCCGAATGGTATTTTATTCTGGTCAATTGCAAACAGAAATTGTGAAATTATTGGTTTGAATTGAAAGTCCAATTTTTCCTTTAGAAACTTGATAAATTTCAATTTCTCGACAAATTCCAATATTTCTTAACCCGCTTTCTTCTTCAGTGAGGAATTGAAATATATCTATCTATACTCATTGGTCAGAAATTGAAATATATCCATCTTCTAAGGCTAAAATGTATCTTTAATTCAAAATCTTTGTTTTCGAAAGCTAGTAAAAGTTGAATCAGGAAAAATCAAGTATGAAATTATTTGAAACAGCATCTACACTTTCAGTTTCATGCACGCCTATTGGTAAACCAATTGCATTTGCTCCGAATTTCCGCGGAAAAGATGCAACGGATTTTGTGTTGAGTTATAGATACTTTAATGGTCAATTTTTTCGAGGAATTTCATAAAGTAGGTTGTGGAGAAAGTACGCTAACGATACCCACTTAATAGTTTTAGTGATGATCTTCAGTGCTTGTTAAATTCAAATTCAGCTATAAGCTCAGTAATTTCGTTTATGTAATGGCTACGTACTCATACAAAGTACTGTTTGATGAAGCTTTTCGAAAAGATTTATCAATTTGAATAGTGAGTTTGAATGAGTGAATGCAAAATGATTGAAATGGCCATTTTAAAATAATAATTTGAGTTTGCAATGATCAGCATGATAGCTGTGAAAGACATGATAAAAATATAGTAAAACATGCATATTGGGGCACTGTATGATCGGACCAACTATAAACTCACAACACCAGTGACGGCTCGTGATGCTTTCGAATGGGTCGGCAATTAATAAAAGAAGAATACGTTACCAGAAAAATATGCACAAAATATCATACTCAACAATAATTTCTCGAATTTAGTAAACCAACAACAAAGTCCCAACACACAAAAGACATATTTTAAATATTACTACATTAACGGTATTTATCTTTTCACAAAACTTTAAGCCTAACCTGAAATTTTTTTTTTAAAAATCTGACCTAGCAGAATTCTTGGATGCATAAATCAAAAATTCACACTATAAAAATGCATATTTATTAAATCGACGAGGTGTGAAATGTAAAGGTGGTTCTACACGATCAGTTCAGTTGTCCGTTCAGTTTCAGTTTCAGTTGAACTGTTAGTTAAACTGACTTGTGGACTGCAAAAACTGAAGGGAAAGTCAAACTGAAAACTGAACTGAGGCTCCATGGAAATCCCATGGAGCCCAGTTCAGTTATCAGTTGAAATTATAAGAAACTGACATATAGACAGACTTTTCCGTTCACGTTTCAGTTTGTTTCGTTTACTGTTTACTTAACTTCACACATTGTAACCCATTCAACAAATTTTCATCCTATATATCAAGAGCCGGAAACAAGATATGTGGCAGTAAGTACTCCTACATCTTCAGAGCAGCTAACACAGTTTATGTCTACCGCTGATTATTACAATCAAGCTAATACTTCTATGTAATGCTAAAGTTTCTCATAAAAATATGTTTGTTGCTAATTTCATGAATAAAGTATAAAAATTAAATACTAGATTTTCATTTGCTTACCTTTATGTAATCTTTTAGCACCGTATTTATGGCTTTGCAGGTTTCAGGTATTATGATACTTAGGCTTTGATTTGATATTGCAGTATTAAATCTAAGACATTTATATGAATTGCCAGTGGCCAAAAATCTTAAAGTTGCACTAAGCCTTTCATGAGGTGATATGGCTTGTCTCATAACAGTATTCTGCTTTTGTATTAACGGTGTTACTAAATGCAGTAGTTCCTTGTAAGCACTCTCACTCATCCGTAAATAGTTTGACCAATCACAAGGTTCAAAGTGAAGTTCCTTCATTAAGTTAACATGAGATAATACATTTCGTCTTAGGTACCATTCTCTACTCCACTTTGCTCTTTTTTTTCTACATACATAGCGCAACAGCAATAAGGCAATCTTCATCCATGATCACTACAAAAACCTCACGATGTTTCACTTTCAAAAATGATAACTGAACTGGTGTGTAACTTATCGTGTAGTAACAGAGCAGAAAGTTAACTGAACTGACAATTCAACTGAAACTGAAACTGAACGGACAACTGAACTGATCGTGTAGAACTACCTTATAAATAGTACCATCGTAAATTGTTAATTTATATTTAATTTTTCAAAATGTACTTTTCCTATTAAATTCAATGTAAGATTGAAATTTTAATAAATATAAGTTTGAAAAAATATATACATATTTATAACAAACATATATATGTCAGACCAAACAAATTTCTTCTAAAGCAACGAAAATTCACAAATAATTAAAATAAAAATTATCTACATATATGCAGCTGTATTATGCGAAAACATTTTAACAGCAAACTAAAGCACTGCAAAGTTGTTGAGAGAAATATATGTATATGATCTCAGGCACGGCCCGCCGATCCACAAATTATCCTATGCATCGGCCCAAAGAAAACTCTACTTAAGGTCTGTTCCCGTACTACGATTAATTGCGATTAATCGCGATTAATTGCAATGAAGCTATTGAAAAATACTGAAAGTGTCAAACGGAGTAAATATTTTCAAATGTGCGCGGCAAGCAACATATTTTTTGCGTAATGTTGCTATGAAGGTCGAATATTTTGTGGCGATAATTTATTACCGCTTAGGATGACTTTATAATCACTATTGTTCTTCCAAAAACCGAAAATTGACACTTTCGGTTGTCAATTTTCAGGAAATACAATGAGAGCGTTCCCGTACTTTTCATGAAATTCCCCACCACATGATTCAGGAAAATTCAGTAAAATTCAGTGACTGAAAGTACGGGAACAGACCTTTAGCCAACACATGAAAATATACGGTTCAGTGTTTCCGAGTGGAAAAAAATGCGAACCGAACAATTATATGAAATAAAATTATCATATTTCATAGTTAAATTCAGCCCGCTCGTTTTCATAGGTTGCTAAAGCTGATGTACACAACAAAGTATATATCATGCATTGATCGCGACGACAGCGAATATGATTTGAGTACGCCTTGCCGACCCAGAATAGGGCTTGCAGTGTGTTTGACTATGAATGACAAGGTCGTCCACCGGCTGCCAGCAAATTTGGATTTTGCAAGGCAATTTAGATCTCATCTCATCGGCTTGCCGACCCGGAATAAATAAGAAGCCTAAACGTATGTTATCAGAGAAAATTGGTAGCAATTCAATATTACAACAGATTTGATAAACAGGCGCAATGTGTAATAATGCTTGAAAAGTAATAAAGATAAAGCACACATAAGATTTTTTTTTATAAAATAATAATATAAAAAGGAATATTTTATAAAATTAACGATTTCACTCTGCATGTACGGAACAGGAGTTTTGGGTCGACACTGCCGACCTTGCCGTCCCTAACGAGCCGCCACTGCACAGCACATGCAATGTTTCTAGAAGAAAAATCACTCACTAATGGGATATCTCTAGAATTGAACCGTATATTAGTTGCTCTAAATTTCATTTGGTTCCTAACCCAACCAAATGGTTAAAAAACTATAAAAGTATTAAAAACTACAGTACACTCAAAATTATTTTATGTGCAGAATTTTGCACGATATTATACTAGGCTTCATTCTAAGTGATATTTAAAATAGGCAATTTTAATGACCTGAAAGGTAAAGAATGGGTAATAAAGTTAAAAGTAATATAAATAGACCAAAAAGTATTTCCTGAGTCGAAACAAATGATTAATGATTTGAAATTAATAACAGTTCGATGTGTACGGACCAAATTGGTCTATGTGTGTATGTGTGTATAACCTAACCTAACCAAAAAGTGCGATGTGAAGAATTTCCAAAACTAAATAGGAAATAAAAAATAGATTTTCCATGCTAGTAGATAAATAAATTTTGAATCAATAGTTTTGATTTCTAAAAAGTTCCAGTGTCTGGTCCGATACATTGAAGTTGAGACCAAATAAATTGCTATATTTATGTGATTTCAAGCCATTAAATGGACGGCTAGAATCCTTTAAATAGCGGTACAATAAACATTGTGGCACACTTTTTGGGGAAGGAATTAAAAATATTTTAATTTAAAACCAATCTTTTCCTTTTGAAGCTGGATACATATGCTTTGATTTCCTGACAGCTATCAATATTTCGAGAATAATCTTCTGGTAGATATTAAACCTAAGAATACCTTCTTTCCTTATGACTTTCAAATCCAAGAAGGTTAGTTTCTCATTGCTTTCAACTTCTATTGTTGGTTATTATATTTTATACGATTGCTAAAATGTCGTCTACATATCTCAACCAGACACGAGGAAGCGAACCTTCCTCATGAAGTTTCTTCTCCAGTCTGCCTATAAATATGTCACTTATAAGTGACGGTAAAAAATTTCCCATGAGAACACTTCCTTCCTTGTGTATCTTTGGAAGTCACCTTATTCGTGGTAAAGCCGGGTTTGAGACGCGTAGCTTGTTGATCTCTCTAATCGTCCCTTTGCATTCTTTCAAAATTCTTTCAACTCTTGTGATAGAGTCTGGTAAATGATCTTTCCTTAGATCATTGTTACCCCGTTCTTGAGCTTTTCTGTACCTAATTGGTCATATTTATCTTTGTCAATCATGACCATGGCGTTTTCTTTATCCGCTTTGGGATAATATACCGGTTTAGTAGCCAACTCTTTAAGCACTCTTTGTGCCTTACCAGTGTTCCCGTTCTTACGATTTTCCTTCCTGATGAGTTTAGCCTCATTCCCTCTAGTCTGTGCTTTCTCCTCTTCGGGAAATTTTTTTTTACCACTGCTTCGATGTCTACATCCAAGTCCTCTGTTCGAAATGTTTTTTTCCTTGACAGCAAAGTTCAGACCTTGGTTAAGCAGCTCCATTTGCTTTTCTGTGAATTCGACCGTAGACTAGTTCACCACATAGTTGGGGATAGTTTCTACGCCATTTTTTCCTCTTGACAGCTTTTTCAGTTTCCTTGTCAGGATTTTCCTCTTTCTATCTTTCTAACATTCAAAGGCCCTGTTTGCTTTTCCTACAATGTCTAAAAATTCCCTTTTTCAACGTAAAGTATCACTCGCCATTTTTAAATGCAGAGAATAAACTTTCTTCTAATTTCTTATGTAGCCTCAGTGGCGGCTCATGGTTTTGAGTCTTAAGGAAGCACAAGCAAAATATATAAGCATATAGATAAGCATACTTATGAAGCGCGTAGTAAACTATACATGCGATTTTTTTAAATATTGTGTAAAAAACAATTAGATATTTCAATGCTGACCATATTTGCATTAAAAGTTAGTGATTGATTGTCAACAGCTTATTTCAGTGATACTCCTCACAAAAGTTCTAATTATGTATAGTATTTGAAGGCAAAAAAAATACTTATTTCTTTAATTTTTTTTTTAATTATAAGAAAAGTCAAATTGTAAACATATTACAGGCTAAATAAATGGTGAAAGTTTTTTAATAGCTCAAAGTTGAGGATATAATGCATATTTTATTAAATTAAATTAGATAGCCAATACCACAATAAAAATAAATTCCTCATGTAATTTGCAATAAAAGTGCCTAATATAGTTACCTTTTGCAAACAGTTGACTGAGCGAAATTAGTGGTCTTGGTTGCCAAGACTCAATAAGATCCTAAATGAAAAAGACTGCCGCAGTAAATCCTCTATGGGACAATCACAGCAATTTCCACTTTAAAGCAATGTCCACTTTAAAATCCATATTAAACGGGTAAATATTAACTTTTCGAAACAGAATCTATTCAATACGCTCTCACTTTAACGAGTTTAATGTTATAATTTACTTTTAAAACTATCCTTTTATCCATCTTTAACCGACCGTATTAATACTGACAATCCAAAAAATTCAAGTCAAAAGAATTATAGCAAGTGCGTTTTTTTGCGAAGAAGACATAAAAAAACGCACCTAATGTAAACTATAAATGCTAAAGAAAGCACTTCAGAAATTCAACATAGAAATAACATAGGCGGAAGCAATCAAGTGGTCATATCACTCAAAGCACCTGAACCGAGAAACTCATTTTGCGAAAGTAAACCCAAAGCAGATACTAAAAAATTCGGTCTGGAGAAAATTACACTCGAAACAATTTAACTCCCACATATTCTCCATATTAACATCACAATAACTTGCACCTAGCGAATCCAATCCCGGGATCCCGCATCCCGGGATCCCGGCTGATTTCTGGTCCCGAAAATTCCGGGATTGATGAGTTCTAATCCCGGGATTTTCGGGATCAGAAATTGGCCTGGATTCCGGAGCCGGGAGTCAAGCATAATCGGCAATCAAATTACGGCAAGACTCGAAAAGAGCAAATAGAATCCATATTTTTGAGAAAGCAATGAGCATGCAGATTCACATCAAAATGCGTAAAGAATAGAGCAAAACAAACCGATGTAAAGCCGGAATTACATGCTCGCCGAGTAATCCCAAATGAAGACAAGGTGAGTGTGTAAACGGTCTCCTTGTCTAGTCTCGGCTGTGTTTTTCATGGCAAGCACGCGAGTTACACATACCAAATCTCATGATGTCAGCAACATAAATGCAACATTCACAAAGAACTCATAAACAATCAAATTAGAGTCAGCAATAATTGAAATTGAAAACGTGCCGATTGCCTAAACACAATTAATATTAATATGTAAACTTCCTTTCTTTTGCTGACTGATCGAAATTCGAGTAGATCATAAACCAAGCGATCATGGGAGAGTAAACAAATCCAGAAACCATATAAATAGACCACTCAAGATGGTCAAGTTCAGTTCTAGCAGTTCCATCAAGTTCTAGTTACTCAGTTCGCAAGTTCAGTCTAGAAGTTAAGTTCAAGACGTGTTAGCAACTAAGTGAACATACATATCTTCTGAGTTAATTCAGTTGATACTTTAAATAAAAAGTGCTTCAAAAGAAATATTGGTGTTTTAATTAAACCAAGTTCCGCGGAAGGAACTAAATCATTTTTTTTAATCACCAAGTATTTCTTCAGCAAAACTCGCGTGTGTAAATGGTTTGCTCGTCGGCTCTTGTTTGTTTTACGAAGGGATAATGATCCTTTTACTGCTGTGCCTGAGTGTTTATGACCGTCTCGTCCGAGTTCGAAGCCGCTGGAAGCGAAGTCGGTTTTATGCATCAAGTCAAAGGGATTCGAGAGGGTAGCATGTGCTCATTTAAATTTTCGAATTTTTCGCCGGGACTTCAAACATGTGTTTGCGTGTCCCAGATTGAAATAACTCAACGCACACCAGGCAGTTGCAATAGCCACAGCCCGTACCTCAGTCATCGTTCACTGAACTGAACAAAACAGCTAAACAGCGAAAGATGCAAAGTGCAATATCCTAAGTAAACAATTCACCCTATGAAAGGTGCATGGTGTATGGTCCGTGTTGTACGGTGCAATATCCTAAGTAAACAATACACCCTATGTCTTGTTGAGTCTCGTCCAATGTCTTGTTGAGTCTTGTTTACTCTTGTACCCGAGACGCTCGTTCCAATGTATAAATCGGGCATAACAGATAACAAGATAAAACAAAGTGGTTTGTAAATAAATAAGTATGGACTGTTTCGCATTTAGTGCATTCGTTACTTCGAATGATTTCAGGAAATTAATACTAGGATATCAATGACAGTTGCAAACTACCTAGATATATTAAAAGAGCGTTTCGCTGAGTTTGATGTTTCTCTAGAAAAAGACATTGTTACCATAATAACTGATGAGTCAAATGAAATGCGAAAAGTAGGCAGACTAGTTAATACAGAGCAACATATTTGTTTGGCGCATAGCATCCTTTTGGCGATTTCCGATGTTCTCTATAATAGGAGGTCCATTCTAGATCAAAGAGTTGATGAAGCAGTTGATAATCTGGACGAAGACCACGAAGATTTGGACGCTCCTGAATCAGCTTCTGTCTGATGACTGCATCGGAAGCTAAAGGGTATAAATCATTTATCTTTTTGACCGATTTTTCAAGACGACAATACTGCCACAGAGTTAAAGTAGTAGCAAGATTTTGAGAGTTAAAGTGGTGGAAGCAATTGAAACATTCGCTGCTTTTTTATGCTATAAGATCATGACCATTTGGAAATCTGAAGGCTGCATGTTTTGTAAAAAAAATGACATAAATTACCACAGCTGACAGGCCTCTCAATTCATATTTCCCCTAGAATCTTCACCCAAAATCACTAAGCGAGACCTTAGAATGAAAATTTCAAAAACTAGATAAAATAATCTCAATGAATGCAATCAATATAAAATGTTTAAAAAGCTTAATGCTATATCAACCACATAAGAAACACTTACAAGCAATGACCACACATTATGATATTTTGCCAAATTCCCAGTTGCCAATGTTTATCACAATGTGTCTTTCTACTGCTTATTTCAATGAAGAGTTCGAATTCCTTTCGACAACATTCTTGTGTTGAGCACGCAAATTTGCTTCCGATGTGAAAACAAATGTTTCCTGCAGTACCGGATATCCGTTTCCACACATAAACCGATTAGATTTCGTACAAATCAGTTAACCCGAAATATCTCACATGTCGTTCAAGTGCTGGGCTTATGTTCACATATGTTGCGAATTACATATGCTGATGACCGAAAATGTCAACAAGTTGATGCAGGCCGCAAGGCGGATGTGTTTCGATATATTTAGGAAGCTTAGGTTCAAAGTTTTCGGAGTGTTTCAGGCTGACTTAATAGACGTGCTTATGCCTGACCCTACGGTTACCTCATAAATTTCGGACTCATGTTGCACAGTCGTCTGTTTTTCGCACGACTGTGACTACTTACATTTATTAGTCTTAAGTTTTTGCCTACTTTTATCCTTGTTCCTGGAGAATATCGAAAAACTAACATTGCAATTTTTCTTTGCAGGATTACATCTCAGCCACGTTTTCCGAATTTCTCAAAAAACTATGCATATCTGTTCCTGCATGCCTGCCACGGAGACATCCCGAACGCTAAAAGAGCTCTTCAGCGATACGTACAGATCCGGGCGCTGGCACCTGATATATTCGATGGACGGGACATGATGCTGGAAGAGATACAATTCGTGTTCGACATGACGTAAGAGCTGTAGCTACCAGAAAACTTCTTTTCGCAATGCATGTCATCGCTCACTTCTACCCACTTTCTTTCCGTCAACAGGCACATGGTGGCACTTCCTCACAAGACGCCGGAAGGGTATAATGTCCTTGTGTATCGACTTTCTGACTCGGATCCATCAAAAATGCATTTCGGGAACGCTGTTAAAGCATTTTGCATGTTCAATGATGTTCGCATCAGCGAAGATGGTAGGCTTTTGCAAGTTTTTCGTAGGCCTTTGTCAGCTCAGTTGCAGTTTGTTCCAGCGCATACAGATTTTTTAACACACGCTTTCTATTGCAGTCACAACGGAAGGATATGTAGTTGTGTTTGATATGAAAGGTCTGCGTTTCGGGCACTTGGCTCGCGTTCAATTGGGCCCGTTGCGAACGTTCATGCAATATATACAGGAGGCACATCCCGTTCGACTGAAACGAATTTATGTTGTGCACACATCGTTTTTTATTAATCAAATCATGATGCTGTTGAAGCCGTTAATACGAAATGAGCTGCTCTCGTTATTGAAGTTCACATCGTCTGGACCGGCTGATATTCTGCCCGCGGAACTATTGCCTGTGGTGAGTTTTGAGAGTGATGTAATGCGTGTGGCGTTCAGTCACGTTTGTCGGCTTTGCATGTTTAATATAAGAATAGAGTGTTCTGGTGAATGGCGATTTTATGGTGTTGACTCATGGAAGATTGAACTTGCTCTAATTTGATGAATAAATGCTCGCAATACAATGTACCAATTGAAATATACAGGGTGTTTGATACTCGGAGGACACTTTTGTAAGGAGGTATTCCTTGATATATTTTAAGCAAAACACCGTTCTACAGGGTGGTCCGGTTTTTAAAAACTGCGGAGTTACAGGGTGGTCAAGAAAACTGTTTCGGACCTATACCCTGACTCACTTAAATCGTTATATCATGGAAACTTATAATCATAACGCAAAGTTTTATTGCTTGTTTTTTTATGAAATTAAATTACATTCAATTTGATGTAACATCCTTAATTGTTTCTGTACCTGATTTTGAAATATTTACTTCAAAACACAAAACTTTGGCACTTTTACCCCGAAAATTCTTTGTTCAATGTCGTTGTTCTCAGAAAATCTCATTAAAATAGGCAATTTTAATTTTATTTTTTTATAGGCCATATTATTGGCTACAAAAGTTGCATACATATTTATGACTTAGGTTTTACCTTTTCGCAAGTAGTAAGTGAAAATACATATAAATATGTCATAAAGTGGTCCTCGTTGAAAAGAAAAGTTTAAATTGTTATTTGTACTTAAGTATTTTTAGTGCCCATTAATTAATTTTTAAACTACAAATTACATTAACTAAATTTAAATTAATTTCAACATAATTGATGCACCTACCTGGATGTTACAGATAAAATTGGGTAAAGTTCTTCGCCTTTATTAATGGGATACGTAAAAAAAATAAGACCCTATAAGAACAGAACCACTTTCAAATTTTTGTCCGTTTCAGTACATTACTCGAACCACAAGATATTACTTAAATTTCCAAAATAAATTCAAAAGGTCTCACTACACTTATGAAGAATTTGCAGATATTATGTACGTATATGGAGATTGCCGGGGAAGTTCACAAGCGGCGCAATCTTTGTATCAACGGATTTTCATCGACGGATTCCTGGAAAGAGAGTGTTTTAACAACTATACACAAAGATTCGGGAAACTGGCAGCGTTAGGACGAGCCGAGGAAACGCAAAAATCGCTGTACGGACCGATGAAGAAATACTGCTTGCAGTGGAAACTGACCAATCAATCAGTATTCGACGCTTGGCGTTGTAGTTTAACGTGTCTAGTTTGGACTATTTTAAAAACAGCCCGTTTACATCCCTGCACACCAGTGCAGGAGCTGCTACCCATCGTTTTGCCCAAAAGGATGGAATTCTCCAATTGGCTCTTTAAGAAATAATTAGATAACGAACATTTTTTAAACACCATTCTCTGGACGGATGAGTCCTTATTTATCAGGGACGGTATCACGAGCTTTTCCAATTAACATGCGTGGGCTGATAGCAATCCTCACACGAGAGGGACTTCATCATTTCAGTATAGATTCAGCGTAAATTTATGGGCAGGAGTGATTGGTAACGGTTTAATTGGATCTATTAGGCTCCTGCCTTCCCTCAATAGTACCAATTACTTACATTTTTTAAGGCATGATCTGCAGCACTTATTGGAAGATATTCCCATGCAATGATTGGCTTCCATATTTTACCAACACGATGGTGCTCCAGCTCACTATGGCCCACCAGTCAGAGATTGGTTGAATTCCAATTATAACAATCGCTGGATTGGTAGAAATTGACCAATACACTGGCCTGCGAGATCTCTTGATCTAACAGTTATGGATTTTTTTGTATGCGGATGAATGAAGGACCGTGTCTTCACAACAGAAGTATCAACATTGGAAGACCTAAATAACAGGATCGATGCGGCTGCAGCAGAAGTGAGGCAGCAGCTGAGAAGCATGAATACGAAAAAAAACGCTTGCGAAACGTGCTTAAGCGTGTATTCAAAATGAAGGTTGCCATTTTGAACATTGACTGTAGCTCAAAAAAGCATAAAAATCATAACTAAATTCTTTCAGTTCAAGCAAAGAGTGTGGATCGAAAACGAGGGCCACTTTATGGCCTATTAAGTTTTTAAGCGATATGTATTGTCGCTTACTACGTGCGAAGTGGCAAAACCTAAGTCATAAATATGTATGCAATTTTCGTAGTCAATAGTATGGTCTATAAAAAAATAAAATTAAAATGGCATATTTTCATGAAGTTTTCTGAGAAAAAACAACATTGAACTCAAAATTTTCGAAGTAGAAGTACCAAAATGTTGTATTTGGAAATAAATATCTCTAAATTAGGTATGGTAACAATTAAGAATATTACATCAATAAAAGGTAATTCAATTCCATAAAAAAGCAATGAATTAAACTTTGCGTTGCAATCATTAGTTTTCAAGATATAACTATTTAAGTGAGTCAGGGTCAGGTAAACACTTTTCTTCACCATCCTGGAACTCCGCAGATTTCGAAAACCGGACGCAACGATTTTTTGCTCAAAATACATCAAGGAATACCTCCTTACAAAAATGTCCTCGGATTACCAAACGTCCTGTATATTTGCAAGTTTTTAGCACTGCGAAATCAAGATCTCAATTTTCGTAAACTATTAATTTCACTACTTAGTCTACTGTACTGCGAAAATCATGTAATATTTAACACATCTGAAGAATAACGTTGTCCTCTGCAATCAGCAAACACAACTCAAAGCACTATACGGAGCCCACATATCCGCGTGAGTAAACCGTAAACCGTTCTTCCGGTAAAATAGGTCGCAATCCATTAGGCTCCTCTTACAGCGGGCTCTCTGTGATAATTCCATGATACAAAGAATCAGAGCGTGTACGCATTTGCCAGGACTTACGTATGAATAAAACGGATTTCAATGAATGCTAAGCATCTCTTCAGAGTTTTACGCAGCATCAATGTGCAAAACATTTGGAAAATTAAATGAATGATCTAAAACACGTTCAACTTGTCGTCGAGTCCGTCGAGTTGTTGCGCATCAAACTTAATATGAGGAATGTTGAATAGCCGAAAACGTGACATTTCCTTATTTTGTCTATTAACATAATGCTCGCAGTCTATCGTTTTTCGTGTTTGCTGGTGTTTTGTGTTGCTCTCGTATGCATTGCAAATAAGACATCCTGAAGTGGCAAGAACAGAAGAATATGTGCAAACCGATGTATACACGTTTGCAAAGTGGATAAACATTTCGGAATCACCAAAAGCCTGTAACGTTTATGAGACATTTCTTGACACAATACACGAGCAGAGCAAAGGCATTAACTCGAGTAAAGTAGAGTGGGTCTGCTGTGTTCTTCATTAAAAAACACATATGCACAAACATGCTTTTGCTCAATTGGAATTTACAAGGCGAATTTTTTTTTACTGTTCGTTCGCGAAAGACAATGTTGTAGACATGTACATTGCTTGCATTCAAAGCATCTCAGTTGACAGTGCATTCCTATTTTCTTTCCAACTCTCCCCCATCGACAACATTCTCTGGCACAGGACGACAAAATGAAAAACCATTGACCTCATTTCGCCCACAATCCCTTCGCGTCCTTCCTATGTTATTTCACAGTCGTTCAACCGTTCTTGAAAGCTGCGACGAGAGATATGTGCACGGATGTGAAGAGTGGAGCCAGCAAGTGGACGAGTTGTTGCTATTGTTGCTGTTGCCGCTCGTTCTGCGTGACAATTCTCGTCATTCAGTTCTTTTTGGTGTTGAAATAAGTGCCACATGATGTTCCTTCAGGAAATCTGAGTGACAATTAGTCGTTCATTTTGAGAAGCCTGTTCGAATCTTAGCGTATGACTAGCGAAGGTCACCGTTCTTTCGACTGTCTGTTCTGGATTCGCTTTTCCCAGTGGTCATCTTGAATAATGTGTGATTGGTTTTGTGGCGAAGTTTGTGATTGATGGAGATGGCATGAACTGTCTGATATTTCTTTATGAATAGTCTTGTCGCGGTCATAAAAGTAGGAACTAGGAAAATATGTACTCGTTGAGATCGATTTAATCATTAGTATTAGCGACATTTAACGTTTTTTAGTAGCTGTTTTACTAATTTGTTACTGGCAAACTTGATAAATTTGGTTTTGAAAGCATAAAGTCTGTAAAACTAGGTTTGTTCATTTTTACGACTCTTTGACTATCTCGGAAAGAAAAAACTTCACGTGAACAAAGATAGAGCTTTATATTATAAGAATTTGTTCAGTTTTGTATAAGTTTCGCAAAAGCTTTGAGTGTAGAAAAGGCAAAAATTTATGTTAAAATTTGCTACCTGAAATCGCAGATAGAAGAAAATAACGTTTGCAAAAATGTCTTCAAACACATTCGGTCGTCGCAACTAAATAATCGCAACTAAACTTTCATATAGAAAAACAGTAAGTAAATCAAGTGGTCAGTTGCACTGATTTTATTTCATTTGTTAGTCATGATCAGAAAAAATTAAAGCTAAAATTTTTAAACCGTACGAAGTATTTTTCTTCATTTATAATTTAATATTCATATTTGGCTTATGGTTAATTTGAGCTATTGTGACTAAATAAAAGACGTAGAAGTTTATTTCGCTCTGCTGATTCTTATTACTTTGTGTATTGTTAAATGTTATATTATATATTTTGATTTCTTGCCACTGAAAATTGACATATAGATCTTTATATACATTTCCATAAGATTGTGGATATTCTCACAACTCTTTTGGTATTTTTGAAGAAAAAAACAACCTATTTTCTTAAGACAAAAATACTTACAAAACGTTTGAAAAAATAAGAAAATTAATCAACCAACCACTTACCTATATTTTCTAGCAAGGCTTTCGATTCGTTTGACCATCAAACTCTGGTACAAAAACTTCCCAATTTAGTATATGCGGATCTCTTCTTAATTGGCTCCAGTCTTATCTTTACGATCGAGCTCAACTCATAAAGTTCCATGGCCACGTATCTAAAAGAGTTTTCGCATCTTCTGGAGGCAGTCATCTAGAGCCCCTGTTTTTTAACATTTTCATTTCTGATGTGTCTGAAACAGGGGTTTTCTCAGGAATTTTTCTTGGGGGGTGTGTTTAAAATTTTAGGAGGGGTATTCTTTTATTCAACAAAGATATCTAGAAATTATTTTCGCACTGAAGGTTTGAATAGCTAAAATGCTATTTTTATTTCTTTTATTAAAGAATATGTATAGCTACTTAACAGTTTTTTCTACATATAAAAAACTTAAATTGAAAATACCCCAAAACGTAAATGTGCCAATCAAATCTAAAGTTTTAATTGTCACTAGCAAGAAAAAAACTAGGGTAAAAGAACCACTAGAAAATTTTTAAGAAAAGCAGAGAAAATGTCTAGATATCGTTTGAGATTTTTTATTTTATATTATCTACCAAATCACTTTTTCGTACTATATACGAGTATTAAGTATTTAATTCAGAATATATCAGAAAAAGGGTTAGCAATCATAAAAGTCAAACACGTGTGGTTTATTTTCATTATAGAATGCTTATAATATGGAAATCTGAGGGCATCTCCTAGCACAATGCTCAGTGCTGGCAGACCTTTGCTGCCACTGCAATCGAATTTCGTTTTTACCAATGAGTACATTGGAAGCTATAAAAGCAGAAGGGTGTTTAGGTAACCGCCAGCGAAAATTTCAAAATTTTCGAAATTGAAACGCTTGGTGCTATCTTAATCTACAAGATCATTATTGTTATCCTAAAGATGATAATCACTTGTTAATTTAGTGATAGCATCTCTTATTAAATAAAATGGAATAATTTACCTTATCAACCAACTCTATCCTAATTTTTTCCTAAACCAAATTCCTACCAAACTTACTTAACCATAACTGTGTGAATTTCTTTAAAATATGATACCTGCAGCGGAAGTTAAAGGGCATAAGGCATTTATTTTTTGCAATTATTTTTTGAGATAGCACCACTGCTACAGAGTGGCCCACATATCTAAATGACTTCTGTCAGACCTGTTCTTACTTTCGAATTTTCTATTGATCTGATGGTTCGGTCGTGAGTTCTCGTGAACAAAAGCTTCGAGTGCTCAGAAAATAGATAATAATAATAATAATAATAATAATAATAATAATAATAGTCTTTATTTCATGTGCATAAACTTACAGCTATAATAAATTCAAACAAAATCCTCTGAACTTAAATTACGTTTATACCTAACATCAAGAAATAAAAAAAATTTCAAGAATGAAATAAAATAAGACAGAATCCAACTAACTCGATATTTTATATTTTAAATAGTGCTGAAGAAGATGCAGATGAAATACGAAGCATTCAGTTGCTTTACGCAAGAGTCGAATGCCCGTCAATGATATAGAAAAAAAAACATGAATCGTCAATATATGGTGGGGGACTCATAAATTTAACTAAGATATAAAAGACCGTAGATAGAGAAAAAAAGCAAAAATAATATTGGAAAAAAAAAACATTGAGAACAAATGCAAAGGTTATATTAAGGGATTCAACAGTTTTTCAACGCCCAAGTGATCAATAGAAAAGAGCCAAGATTTGATTTTTTTCGAAAACGTTGTCTTTCTGGACTCGCCTCTAATATTTGGTGGCAAAAGGTTAAATAGACGAGGTGCAACAATGCTGTAAAAGCGACTAAAGTGCGATTTATTGCAAATGGGAACTACCACTAAATTTCTGGTGTTAACCCGTAGATTAGCTGAATCATAAACTCTTGGTGTTTGATAGCCTGAGTTCTCGAAGAAAATTCGTAGAACCTTAAAAAAATACAAATGCCTTAATGGAAGTGTACCTAGTGCTTGAAATAGATTAAAACTTGGCGTTCTGCGGTGAACTTTGAAAATAATTCGAACGGCATGTTTTTGTTTTACAATCAATGGTTCCAGCTTATTAAAATGTGTACCTCCCCAGCAGCTTAATCCATATTGTAGTTTAGACAAAAACAGACCGTTGTAAACTAGTTTTAAGACTGAAAAGGGACAATATAGGCTTAAGTGATACAATTGTCTTACCACATTATTGAAATATGCTTTCAGATACACGGTGTGATCTCTCCAATTTAATTTGGTGTCAATTAACACTCCCAGATACTTAAAACTATCAACTCTTTCAATATCAAAGCAGTATGGAGAACAACTCGCATTTTGATCAAAAGAATAAAAAACCTCATCTTCAGCTATCATTGGTGAAAAAAGATATTTTAAGCAGGTTGGGGCGTGGAAAGTCAAATTCAAATCAACACAAACTGATCTCACTAGGTTAAATATCATATATTTTGTCTTGTCACTCAGCCTTAGTTTATGGACACTGAACCAATATCTTAAAATTTCAAGGTCGTGGCTCATTTTGACGTATGTTTCAAAGTAATTGAAACTGTAGTAGGACAAGACAGCGTCATCTGCAAAAGCTGTAATTTTCCCATAAAAGTTTTCAGAAAATAGTGAATTTATAAAAATCAGAAATAATACTGGAGACAGGACCGATCCTTGAGGAACTCCAATATTTAGAGTCGTTGCAGAACTCAAGATGCCATTTATTTTAACTTTCTGCTTACGATCGCAAAGAAAGGAATGGAACCAATCTAAAATATTATCTCTTATTCCTGCACTATAAAGTTTTTGCAGTAGGATGGAATGATCGACCAGATCGAAAGCTTTAGTGATATCTATAAATAATGCTACGGGAATTTCGGACTCGTTTATTGCATTGTAAATTTCCTGACAGAATTTTAGCAAGGCACCTCCTGCGGATTTTCTTGAGGTAAAACCAAACTGACAGTCGTTAAAAAACTTAATTTTATTTAAAAACGTCACTATCCTGCGTTTGACACCTTTTTCAATAATTTTTGAAAAAACAGATAGCAGAGAGATGGGTCTATAGTTGCCTAAACTAGTTTTATCGCCTTTTTTATGTACCGGTACTACGACCGCCAGTTTTAGTGCGTCTGGAAAAATCCCCCTCTGGATACTAAAATTAAATAAAAAGCACAGAATATCCGAAAATTGAAAAACAATTTGTTTTAAAATTTTGCTGGATATTCTATCATAAGAAGATGAAGCTGACGACTTTAGTGACATAATAATTTTGTAGATTTCCGAAGATGAAAAAATCCTCAAATCCACAGATAATTTGGTGAAGGAATACCGTTCTATGTATCTTGAAGTTTTGAAAATTTTAAAATAATAGAGTGGACAATCGTGTGCATTTTTCAAAAAGCAGCTTAGTGATTTAAATTTTTTTCAAGTGCTTGCTGTAGCTACAGGATTAGCTGTACACTCAGAATAAATCACTCGTGTATAGTTTTTATCAACATTAATATGCTCTTTAAATTTCGCGATGATGCAATGCTTCGTGGTCAGAAGTTATGACTAATCGAAATTTGAGAAAAATATCTTCTTTTGCGCACTCAGTGCCCACATAGAGTCAAACATTTTTAATTCTGCTCCTTAAACAAGCATAAAAAATTATCAGTTTTCATTTCCAATATTTGTTTTTTTTACGAAAAAATTCTTTGCATAGATATACCTCAAAACTCATCAAACTTTCCGCTGCCGCCAAACGGTTAAGGACTACGTAGTCCAGTGATTAGTTTCCTTTTGGCATAGTGGGTATATTATTCAAGCCCTCTGAATTTCAACATTAATGAAAACAGCAAATCTTATACATATGTATTCACAATTTTAAGTCACAACAGCCATACACTACTTATTTTTGCTGCAAAGTTCAAAATCATATGATATCAATGTCTCTTTCCAAATTTTGAAATCTTTCTGTTTTCATTTTTACACCGTAAGTGCATATCATTGAAAGGGTGTAGGAAAATTGCTCGTGTTAGGGGGGTGTATGCACTTTCTAGCGGAGGTATTAGGGGGGTATTAGGGGCGTGTAGGAAAATCTCTGGTCTAATATATTGTCTGGCATACTAGATCTCATCTCTGCGGACAAATTAAATATCTACCACATCATATAAGTACCATGTGATAAATTTTTATGGTACGAATATAATCACAATGTTTGTATTTTTACTACCTTAAAAATATCGAATTCAATGAGGATAGATCATATGATAGACCTCGGAATAGTATTGCTGCACTTCATCCTCGATTGCGAAAGAATCTTAGCCAGGGTTAGCAAACAACTGAGTTCCATTAGGACCGAAGACCCACCTAAATTGAGGAAATGTTATTGTTTCTAGCTGATTGTGTGAGAATTTCTTTCTTTCTCTCATTTCTATCATGACCTTAGCTTCCTTTCAAACTCGCAAGCACGGTTCCCACAAATTCTCGTCGCTTTATTGTTTTTTGTTTTGCTCTCCCCAAAAAAGACAAGGCACGCGTAGAATCTTTAGGCAACTCATCTGACCAATTGCGTCAAAATTTCCGCGGATTCCGATTAGAGGCGACAAAATATATCGCATTAGCTAAGCGAAGACACTTTACTCACATAAAGATCTCCTTCATTTGTAATAAGGGATCTATTCGTAGCCATCTTTTCTTCTACTTTCACACTTTCAGCGTCGAGTTGAGGCGGAGCACGTAAATGAGTTTTTAGTCGAGAAATAATGCGAATTTCATTCTAAAACTTTACAAACATATTTTTTAGATGTTAATTTAACTATTTATCCAAAAAAAGAAACTCGAATTTTTGAAATTTTTACATGTATCGCCCGCCTTAAGCTTGCTTATGATAAAGAATTGGAAATTTTGAGCCGTATGTGCTGAGTACCTAAAAGTAGCAAGGATTTTTTTTTCAAATTTTGATTTGTCATAACTTCTGACAGAAACATTCGATCATCGTGCGATTTGCAGAGCGTATTAATCTTGACTAAACTTAATACACATGGATCTTCAAGACTGTGCGGGTAACCCTGTAGCTACAGCAGGCTCCTGAAAAAAAATCCTTCAAATCATCGACCCTCCTAGAAATTTTTTGGCTTTTTGACAAAAAAATTCAAATCATTAATAAATTTTAATTTTTATCCACCAAGTCAAATTGAAATTTTCAAAATTCCGATTTGCACAAGAATGGCAACCCATGGCAAATGGCAAATTACCTTTGGCAAATGGCAAATTACCTCTATTTTCAGCACTTGAAACTTCTGCTCACGAGAACTGACGACCCAATGATCTGATAATCATGAAAATTGCAGGACATGTTGTCTTACACAAGTGATTTTAATATGCGGGCAACCCTGTGGCAGTGGTGCCATCTTGAAAAATCACTGAGAAAAAAAAAACTGCTTTTTGGCCTATAACTTTTAATTTAGCCATCATATTTTAACAAAATTCACACAGTATTTGGACCTTACCTATGAAAATTTGGTTGAAAAGTTAAGATAGAGTTGCCAGCTATGGTGATTTTTGTCTCCTAAATCATGTAAATTTCCTCACCAAAAAAGTTTTTTTTCCCTATAACTTCTGGTCCAGTCAGGAAATCAAAACGAAGTTCATGCAGTAAATGGATTTTATTGTAAACCAAATGTCGTGGGAATTTCGTAAAAAAACCAAGAAAGGGCTGCCAGCTATGATCATTTTTGTAATTTTTTGGAATTTATTTACTTAGCGATTATGTAATTAGATTTGCAAATGGGAATGATCGTGCAATGACAATTAAAAACAAAAATTTACTTTTTGAAAGTTTGAAAAGTTTTGAGGGTAGTAACCTTAGAATTCTTTTCACTCGTATAACAACAGTGATTCAATCGAAACGAAATTCACAAGGTAGATTAAAGTTAATGTGAAGCAGATATGGTATGTTTTTCGCTTTGCTGCTAACACAGGGTAACCAGCATCAGATATTTTCGTAAATATTGCACCAACAGATGCTTGTTACATACTCATACATTTATTGCATCAACAGATGCTTATTTACATACTCATATGCAAAGCATTTCCAATAAAAATAAGGAACCAATTTTTAAATTTTCCGAGTTTTGAACATTTTTCGGACGGCAGCTTCAAACAACGTTTAACCGCTCAAACTTTCGATGAAATCCTGAGGTTAGAACGAAATTCAAAGGTTAATTTGATTTAAGTGTGAGCTTGTTATGGTAAGCTTTGTTATGGTAAACACTGAACATTTTCATCATTTATGTTATAGTTGAGTTTTGTTGCGTTGGGTTAGGAATGGTTGATATGATACTACAAAAAAGTGTATTACGTCTTTCCACATTTTTTTCCCACTCAGACAATTCCTTCGAAAATCAGTTTTCTAGCGGTTCTTTCTATTTTATTCAATTTAAGCTTGTCTTCAGGTGTTATTCCCTCTGTTTGAATAGTTGCCAATTTATTTGCAATCCTAAAATCGGAAAAAAGTTGAGAATGTTTCCAACTAACGTCCTATATCACTTCACTTTTGGCTCCCAAAACTGGTTGAACGAATTATCTACAAAAAGCTCTATGGTGCCATACATCTCCAAACTAAATTGAATTCGTGTTGTTGTTTCGTTTTGTTCACTCACATGCATTTTGCCAAGGCATTTAACTGGGTGAACCCTGGTTTGTTGTATGATTAGCAACATCGTTTTGGTATTCCTGATGACCTACACATTCACATCACCTCCTTAATTGTAAATCGTACAGATCGTGTTATATTTTAAGGCTCTGTCTTTTCACCTTTTTATCCATCATCAGGTGCTTGCTAAGGTTTCGTCCTTAGATCCCTTTTGTTCGTCTTGTTTATTAATGATCTTTCCAGTTGCCTCAATTTTACCATTTTTAAGCAGATGACCTTAAGCTCTTGAGCAGCATTTTATCCATTCGTGAGGTAAGTGATTTCAATCAGACCTATATAACTGCTTTAATGTCTGGTGCATTGTGAACTGGCTTTCATTCAATTTTCTTAAGCGTGTTGCTTAGGATGCTTAGAAGTCACGAAAAGCAGTATTTTTATGTTTTTCTTCTAGTTTTAAAAGGTGTATGTATTAATCGGGTTTGATTTGAGCATGATCGCCTACAAAGTTAATATTTTGATATTCTATCGTAATTTGTTATTACTATTTACCATTGTTCCTAATTTATTATTGCTACCTTTTTCATTCCCTTCCTAATCAATCATATGTAATAATATTGCATTTTTTTCATTTTCGCACAGCTTAATTTTCGTCACCTGATGATTTGTTTTTTAATTTTCAGTATTATTTCAATCAGTATTATTTCGTGTCTATTTATTTCATTGTAGGACCATTTTGTCTGTTTGACAGCATGAACTCTAATTGACATCAGTTCTAACTCATGAAACAAACTACCCTTTACTTTTAGTTTTCTTGAAAATTGTGGAGAGTGTTACTAGGGTGAAAAACAGAAACTATGCACTACATATCTTTCCTTTTCTACATCCTAGCCGCTGCCGAGATACTAGTTTCGTTTCGTTTATCTTATCTTTACTTAGATTAGAATGAGGTACCAAATTAATAGTTGATGGCTCGTAAAACCCAAATATTCTTTTGATATATGATGAAGTATCCTACCTTACGCTAAAAGTTAAACTAAACCTACTATGAGATTGAATGAGAAATTTGAATGAGTTGATAAAAATTCAAATCAACTGACAACATTGCTTAAAATGTGATCTGAAAATATTTCGTGCAAAATTAGTTTTTTTTTTCAACTCCCAGTAAATCAAAGACTCGGTAAAATAAAAAGTTCAGAAAAAAAGGCCTTTCAAAAACGTGCCATAAAACATCAAAACTTTGTTTGTCTGACCTAAATCACATGTTGTTTATTGATAAAACATGATTGAAAAAATATTATGAATTAAAAATTCAAGGACTGGATTTCATAAGAGAGATCTCTTAGATCTTTGTCTAATTATCTTTGTCTAATTAGAATGTCTAATTAATAGGCCTAAATGTATTGTCAATCGAATGGTGATTATAATAATAAAGTGTTTTTGCCAATTTATAAAAGAATGAGATCCAACATCATTTATGAAAATTCAATTTGTTGTTTGATGCCTGGTAATGTTGGCTCTAGCTTTTCCCACACTGGGCGCCAAAGTGTAAGATGGGAACAAATATTGCCTTAAACAACCCAAGTTTATTTTCTATCAAAATCTTAACATTTTTTTTATTAATTAACTCCTGTTTTTGTCAATCAAATGATTTACACTAAGTTGAGGAGACTGACAAAGAATATAAAACCTAACATACATCACATTAATTACAGTAAGATCGTTTCAAATTTCCGATTCTTAATTTCAGCATTTCAATCAAATCATCCATTTAGATAAATTTCAATAAATTGTGACCAGAAGTTATACATAGCTGCAATGTCAATGGATTCAAAGAAGTGACATATATAAAAGCTACATCGAAATGAACTAGGGTAAACCTTAGTTTTTCATTTGAAGATAATTTTGCGGAACAGCTTGAGCATCTGTCGCCACAGCAATATTTTCGCCTGATCTGTTCTCCTCGCTTGAAATTTAGGTGCTTTTTAGAGGTCAAACTACTACGTTTCATAAATTGTGCAATAATTAAAAAAAAAACCCTGAAGAATTTGATATTGACGAAGTGTTTATAAATACATGTTTTACATAAAAAAAACTCTAGCG
This sequence comes from Nemotelus nigrinus, assembly GCA_947369275.1. Classification (NCBI taxonomy): domain Eukaryota; kingdom Metazoa; phylum Arthropoda; class Insecta; order Diptera; family Stratiomyidae; genus Nemotelus; species Nemotelus nigrinus. The sequence continues at coordinate 31,326,331 of OX376372.1, forward strand.
CACCTGAACCGCTAGAAACACTAATGTTCGAAGAACAGTAGAAGAATCGTGCAGGTTTTGAGTGCATATTCCACCACATGAGGTGCTTATTACGGCCAAACTGTTTCAAACGCCACGTTTTACTTTGGTCTCAAGAATGCATTATAACTCATATGGTGGAAGGTTTCAGATATTACCACTGGCATGAATTTCAACGTTTATGAAAGCGAAACACTTGTTAATTATATTCGTTATCAGTTGCTTATTTCACAAAATTTTGAAAGCAGTATCTCGTAATAACATCAATGAAGAAAATGCTCAGTGCCTGCAGCACTGTAACTCAAGTTGGTGTTTGGGGCTGCAATCCGAAAAATTTGCAGAACTTTGGGTCATCGGTTGTTTATTTTCATTGTAAATGTTTCCGGTATGAATACTAACTGTAAGCATTTATTGATACAAAAGTAGCACAACCGACTTGTGCTGGCAACCTTTCGCCAGTATCAAAGCCAAGAATATATCACATCTGCTTCACCTTGTTATATTACATTTGAAGTTATAGGAGTATAAAGAAATTTAAAGTTACCTGCAGCGAGTTTTTTCAAATAATCGAAAGCTTAATATTTGCTGTTTATTGTCACTACAATATCATAACCAATTGAAAATTCTACGATAAAACCGCTTAATAAAGATATTGCAAACAAACACAAAACCAACAATAGCTGGCAACTCTATCGTGGCTTTTCAACCAAATTTGGCCTAAATAATGTTTATAATAGGTTTCATTAATTGTAATAAATTCGTATTGATTTCATGACTGCACTGGAAGTTATAGGGCAAAAAATTTTATTTTCCTGAGGGAATTTTCAAAACCAAAGACACAAAAATTGCCATAGCTGGCAGCACCAATCAAATTTTTCAACCAAATTTCCACCAAACAGAGATTAGAAATAGGTTCAGCTACTGTGTCAATTTCATGAAAATCTGGTAACTAATTCATATTTCATAGGGCAAAAAGCAAGTTTTTTTTCTTTGTAATTTTTCAAGATGGCACCACTGACACAGAGTTGCCCACAATTCAAAATCGCTTCTATCAGATCTGGTCCTGCTTAAGTCCAATGCATTCTGTAAATTTCAGCTGTATGTGATCATTGGTTCGTGAGTTCCCGTGAACAGAAGTTTTAGGTTAACAGGGAAAGGGTTACCGTTCTTGTCCGACATGATATTTCCAAAGTTTTAGTTTGAACGTATGGATTAAGCATAAGATTTGTATACAGATTGGTTTTATTGTAACAAACGGACATTTTTTAGGATATTCGATGGTTGAATATTTTCACTTCCAAATTTTTATTTTTTCAAATTTAAGACACCCAAATTATCATAGCTGGCAGTTCTTACCGAATTTTTCAACCAAATTTCTACCAAAGGTGGTTTGAAGTAAGGTCCAGCTACTGTGTGAATTTCGTTAAAATCGAACGATTCAATCAGAATTTATAGGGCTAAAAGCAGTTATCTTCTTTAGTGATTTTTCAAGATGGCACCACTGGCACAGAATTGCCCACATTTCAAAATCACTTCTATCAAACCTGGTCCTATTAAAGACCAATACATTCTGCAAATTTCAATTAATTCTGCTTAACAAATCGTGAGTTTCCGTGAACAGAAGTTTTTGATGCTAAAAATATAGGTAAATTGGGCAAGGGTTACCAGGCGTGCCCGTAATACCATATCAAATTTTTTTTATTGCTTATATAAACAAAGCACAAGATTTACATGTGAGTGGCTTTTTTTGGAAGAAGCGTCATTTTTTCAAGAGAGACGATGATTTGGAGGTTTTCACTTTCAGTGCCTGCATCAGCTTCAGAGTTGCCAGCACGCTCATATAAAGCCACGCAAATTTACAACTAAATAATACCAATATGTCCTGAAAATTTCGTAATAATTGAATAGCCCTGTCAAAAGTTATCGCAATTTAAAAAATTTCTAATTTTTCCGTTCTATTTTTAGGCACCCAGCGCACACATGGGTTTAAAAAATTCCAAAACATTATCCGATTCACATGTACGAAATTTACGATTCACGTTCGAAATTTATTTTGTCTAATTTATTTTTGCAAAAATTATTTTTTAATAATTATTTTTTAATTATTTTTTATAATTATATATTAAAAATATCACTTAAATGGCCGCCGGCGCCAAAGTGTTAAAGATAATTGACATTTAGTGAGACTTGGACCTATTCTGCATATACACCAATGTATCCTGAAAGTTTCAGCTTAATCGCATGGCGCGTTCCCGAGATTATCTCACTGAAATTTTTTGATTATATATATATATATATATATATATATATATATATATATATATATATATATATATATATATATATATATATATATATATATATATATATATATATATATATATATATATATATATATATATATATATATATATATATATATATATATATATATATATATATATATATATATATATATATATATATATATATATATATATATATATATATATATATATATATATATATATATATATATATGGAAATATGAATTTTTGGCCGAATCGATTTTAATACTAATGTTCTTCGAACATTAGTAAAAAACAGAAAGTTTAAAAATGTGTGAATGAAATTTATGTAGGAATATGTATAAGCTATGCCTATGCCATATAAGCAAATAGGGGAATAAGTTGTTCCGCAACAAGCTCATCATTTCTTTATGTTTCTTAGAATATGAAGCTAAATTAGTTAAATTTAATTTATTTCTTAATTAGTTATTTTCAGTTGCTGATCATATTTATGTTTCAGGATTATGGTGGACCACTTGACTGTCTTGAAAAAATGCATAAAGCTCAACGGCGAACAATCGAAACAAAATATCGACAATGGTTGATTGAATCTGCCAGTTTCAAAGAAATTCCAAAAATCGAGTGCCCGAAGAAAGATGCATCGAAAAATGCAATAAAAATCCCGACAAAGTTGGAAATCGACTGATTGATCTTCTCACCAGTGTTTGAACTGATCAAGGGGCAAAGTGACACAAGTGCAATGTGAAAAATTGTAGTTAATGCTCTTGATTGTTATGCTGTGTCTTATTTAAAAGGAATGTGGTCAACTCAATAGTTAAATTTTAATATATTTTATATTTTTAAAAATTTTGTTTGGATGTAGATTTGAATTAAATGATGTTTTTATATACAATTTATTATTTTAAAGTTTAATTTCCAAACTGATTCTGAGAAATTAGTATTTGAATGAAATTTTTATTTTCATAGTGTCAATAATGCATGATACTTATTAATACTTATTAATACCACCTCAGGTTTTTGCTAGTCAATAGATTGATCAGAGGTACAAGTAAAAGCATATTTTATATGATTAGCTAGAATCCTGAAACATAAATCATGGCTTCCTTCTAGTGATATTTAAAATACCAATTACATATGTAGATACGGATATGCACAATATTGAAATACGTGTGCGTAAAACAGCAGAAACTTTCATTTGGATTATGATAATAAACAATTTTGCTCTTAATACACTTGCAACATAATTGTTTAGACAAAAAGCAAAAGCCAACGGCAAAAACAAAGGTCTATTTTCAAGTATTAAATGTACAGTGCACATATTTTTCGATATGAGAAGACTTTTAATGAAGCTTCAACTCCTAGATCTGTGTCGGCAGATTTCTTTACTCAGAGATCGAAGAATAAAGCAAATTTTGACGGAAGAGTGGCAAATACAAAGTCAAAGATTTCCAAAACGAACCGAAAATTAGTTCAAGTTGTGGATTTGGTCCCAAATTTTGAGGAATATTTTAAACATCAGGTCAATCCATAAGTTCTCTCATAATAAGTTCTCTCCCTTACCTTTTTTATATGAGTCATATTTGGTCGAAAAGAGGTATGATAACTACTTTATTATTTTTTCCCCTAAGTCATTTTAGAATCAGTTTTTAATCAAATCGAATGTAAAGTGATAGTGAAAAAAATTAAATCTATTAACGAGTACAAAAGGCACATGTTTTTTTAAGAAGTGGTAAAATTGCTACAGCAGCTGCAGAAGAAATAAATACGGTTCATGTTGAAAACACTACTCGTGTAAGAGCTGCACAGGAGTGATTTAGAACGTTTCGGGATGGATCCACTACAGCAGAAGATCCACGTCGCTCAGGACGTTCCACTGAATTTGACGACACAGCATTCAAAAACCTTGTTGAGGTAGAATCAGCTTCAACCGTCGATATGATTGCAGAGAGGTTTAAGTTTTCACATTGAACCATTCACCGGCGTTTGGTGCAGATACAAAAAGTATCAAAGCTTGGAAAACGGGTCCCATATCAGCTATCAATATCAAATCTGCAGCAAAAAATGCACATTTATTCTCATCTGTTAGGTCATAATGAAACGGAACCTTTTATCAATCGTATTGCAACAGGGGACAACCAACCAACTAGGTGCTAAACCAGGATTGCACCCACAAAAGATTCTTTCATCTATTTGGCCAGGAGCTATTTATTTTGAATTGCTGAATCCTAATCAAATTATCGCAGCGGATGTGTATTGTTGTCAACTCAGTTCTTTGAAAGCAGAATTGATTCATTCTTCCCTTTCTTTAATATCGATAACGCCCAACCACATACTGCAAAAGTCACCCTGAAAAAGGAATTTGACTGGAAAACTATGCCTCATCAAGCATATTCCCCAAACATTGCTCCAAGCAATTTTCATTTGTTTAGAATTCCACTGTAATTAGGTGGAAAAATATTTGAAGGAAAATCAAGTTTTTTGCCCTATAAATTCCAGTGCTGTCATGAAATCAAAACGAATTTCATATGATAAATAAAATTTATTATAGGCATTTTTTAGACGGAATCTGGTTAAAAAGCCATGATAGGGTTGCCGGCTATTGTTGGTTTGTATTTATTTGCAATATATTTATTAAGTAATTTTATCATAAAATTTTTAAACGGTTATGATCTTGTTGTGATATTAAGTTTTCGAAAATTTGAAAACTTTTGCGACTGGGACCCCTAAATTTCTCTGTACCCCTATGACTTCCTGTGCAGTCATCAGATCAAAACAAAATTAGCAGGGTTAGTTGATTTCAATGTGAGGCAGGTGTAATATATTTTTGGTTTAGATGCCAGCGCAGGGTTGCCAGCGCAAGGCGTTTTTGCTATTTTCGTATCAATAAATGCTTACATTGGTAATCATATCGCGAATATCTACAATGAAAATAAGTTACCAATGTTTAAATTTTCTAAGTTCTAGAAATTTTTCGGTCCCGAATAGCTTCCGTTTTTTGATCCCAAATATTTTTCTATCCCTGTAACTTTCGACGAAATCATCAAATAAAATCGAGATAGATAGAGTTATTTGATTTTGACGTGAGGCAATTGTGGAAGACTTTTAGTTGCAGCAGTGCTAATAAAGTGTTGCAAGTACTAAGCACTTTCTTTGTTTATGTTATGTTATGCTGCTTTCAAAGTTTTTCAGTATTTGGCTTGCCTAAATCTTGATATTCATGCAGGTGGTAGTCCTGAAATCCTTTTCACTCTTTGAGTTTAAATGCATTGTTAAGATCAAAATCTGTTTACTGCCGAAACAGGCTGGAGCACGTGTGGTAGAATATGCACTCGAAATCTGCAGGATTCTTCTATTGTTCATCAAACATTAGTATTTCTAGCAGTTCAGGTGCGTTAGAGTTTTTTTGTTTCTTTATTACATCTCTTGCTAATCGGATTGTTTTTTTCAGTATCACAACAATGTTCTATACTACTATGTTCTTTAAACATTTTTGTCTTTTACGCTTTTTACTTGTTTATTAAGGATTCACTCTAGAAAGATACGTTACCTCACAATTGTTTTCACCTTCACTACAATAAAAATATAGAAGTTTAGATTTAGTTCTTTTGTCCCTAGAATCACATGTTTATACAACAAGAGCTTTCTTCCACACTCCCTGAAAAAATTGTAGATTAGTTTTGAAATATGCCTTACTATTTTTAGGAAATTCGCCACAAAGCTACTGCTTAGCAACAGGTTTAATTTTTTTCAATTATTTTGTTTTCAAATTTTTAGTTATGCACTTAAAAATAGATCCTTAAGTAACTAGTAATGATTACGAAAATAAACTTATGAGAAGTATTGTTTAACGAATAACACTGCAACTAACCTCTTCTTTGGATCTGCAAATTTTTGTTTTTGCTTTTTTTCATAAATATTATAGTTTACCTTCCGCACTGATGAACATAGTGGATATAAGTGACAAAATACTAAACTTTTTTTTTCGTAACTCTTCTTGCAGAGACTATATGCCTGTCAGGCTTCCACACAAGGTGCTATAAAATTAGGGATGATAGTATTTTCCTCACTTTTTACTCGTTCCTACTATTTGTTGTTACTTAAGTTCCTACTTATGGAGTATGGCTTCATTGAATCCAGTAGCATAAGAAAAAGCTCTGACGCAGAGGTTCTTATTGAATTTCAAATACTTACGCCATCAATCAAGATTATTGATACAAGAAAGCGTGAACATTATCGACTTTCACTTGTTCATTTCACAAAGACATGTTTTTAAAATGTCTCCATTAAATGAAATAAGCAAACAAAAACCTTTACCTGAATGAATAAAAATACCAAGCGATTGCAATTAATTTGGTTTACCCTCTTACAGGCAACCATATTGTAATTCATTCATATTATGTTTTCTCTTGGCATTTCAGCTTAGAAACCTGTACCCATTTAGACGGCAATATTAACTATAACCATGCATACATTATAGCTAGTCAAGTGAAAATGCCTGACTCGGTACTTTTTGCTTTCACGGCAAACACTTAAGTTTCGTCGAAAAATTAAAGTCATCGTATCATTTGTCTTTGTCATAATACTGATTAATAGCAGCAGTAACAAATGATTTTTCTATACTTGTACTGAACTCGCACCGGGCTCAATACGAAATAATCAATAAATGGTTACGCCATAATGTCAAATGCAAAATATACCTAAAATAATTACATATTCGTTTACCGCCAGTTATAAAAAACCCGGGTTTCCTGTGAGAATGCTTTCGAAAAAGCGTACAATAGACTTAAGGTACATTCATAAGCTGTAGTATACGGAGTGTTCCCAATTTCAAACTTTGATTTTGTTTATTATGCTATAAACTCGTGAAAAACAAATCGAAAATTTCATGAAAACTCGATTCACTAGTGCTGAATTATACCACTCTCTAAAAACTACCATAAATTATGATTTTATGTAGAAACATGATATGATTGCGCTTTGAAATGTTGAGAAAGTTAATTTTTAATGCCCTCAGAAATCGATTGAAATCAGGTCTGCTCATGAGGATTCGTGCTTTCCTCGATCAACATCAAGTACATAGCTTAGAAATTTCTTGCAAGATGAAAAATTGAGGTGTAATATATTTTTTTTAGCTACATTCTCTTCTAATACTATGACCTTTCAACGTCCACTCTATTCGATGCATCTTAAATTTAAACAATCTTTGTTTCACTCTATCTATTTTTAAATGCGATTTTCATTGTCATGACTACTAAAACTGTCTCCGTAGAGTATAAGCACACTGCATCAAACGAACAGTTATACGGCCCACGAGCGCTTTCACACACATAAATACTTGTATAATGAAGGGCATCATCGACAATGCAGTCATGTCTGCTGCGAGTGCTCCAGTTATTTTCGCATCGACTACATCAGCTCCATTCTCCTTAGTAATTTGTCCAAGCTGAACGGGAAGCATGTCCTGCTCAGCGTGCAGCATAGAAATAAGTCAATAAATTAATGCTTCTTTCATCAGACGGCTTCCTGCTTGTAATCGTCTACATCAACTTAAATTTACCTGTTGAAGCAATATTTAAACGATGACTTGCTTCACTGGATATGATGGGGTGGTAATCGCCTTGATTACCTTTATGATTATGCTTAAGTTAACTAACGGTGAGCGAAAGATGGGCTGTTGAGCTGATGATGCGACAACGCAAACAAACCCCTTTCGAAACGACGAAAATCGATGTTTCTCCGAAAATATCTTGTCCTATGCGTTTTCATTGCAAATACGCTATAGCTCGAGACTGCTTTCATCCCAAGCTACTTATATCACTATGTAATTTCGCACATGCATATATACATACATGCATACATCTATCACCTAATCTGTGTATCTCCGTATAGCTACTGACATCAAGCGATGTGGATCTGGAATCTGCGCCCAGGATGGCAGCTGAATCTTCCCGTTGCCACAAAATCCGAATCAGGATACATTGCCCCTCTGTCCTTACTCCGTTTCTCGCCTTAGGCACGTTCGGCTACTCACTGCCATACGCTAGAACTCACGTAATGCCCCCCTTCACTTTATGTGCCGGGGAAAATTGAGAAGAAGGAGAGAGCAGTGTAATCTATTTGCGGAGGTTTTAATGTCGTAAGGGTGACGTCAGAGTACATTCATGAATTCCGATAATATTTCATTTTGACTAGCGGAGGCAACACGATTCCATGCTACACCAATGCATCCCACGAAGCAATATCAAGAGCTGCAAAGCACCCACACTGTCTACATTCTGCAATAATACGTACTTGAGCGTACGCAAAAACCTGGATGCTGTATGTATGTTTGTGTGCTTGAATGCGTTTGTCTGGCACAGATACGAGGCGAACGTAAAAAAGAACGGTCCTTGAAGATGTAACGGACTCCAGTAACGGAGCATCAAACGGTCATTAAGCATCTTTTTCTATCGATCTGTTGTGACGTTTGCGAATACCAGTTGGGCGAATCATTTTGATTTTAATTGCACACTTTTACTTGGCACTTGGCTGATGATGATCATTTATTTTAATGGAACAAATAATGTAAATAGCAGTCAAAAATTAATCGTTTTAAGCTATAAACTATACAGTGTATTGTGAGAGTGGAGGAAGAAGCATAATGCACAATGTAATAATTGCACTGATCAACAGTGGTCATACCACACAAACTCTGATGGGTGATCGTATTTTGAATACTTACCCTCATAACGAAAACGCACTTATTTTTTTTCAATCACCCTCTGCTTTTTTGTGATGAAGTCAAGTTGATTTTCGGTATTTTAGCTATAAACGCATATGGACGGCCGTACAAAAGGAGTGCTATATATTTGTTTTCGCTATTAATTTAATTTTTTTGTTGTGTTAATTAACTTCTGCGCTTGCGCGAATATGTCGAGAAAGTTTATTAACGATCCTATTTTTTTTTGTTATATTTGTGGTGCACTGACTTTCGAAAAACGTGGCAAAATTTTTCTGATTTAATTTTAAAGCTTCTACTGACATATGAAACTTTGGGTTGCAATATGTCGCTTAAAATTCAATTTCTAAAATTACATTCGGATTTCCCTCCTGAGAATTTGGGGACTGTGAGTGATGAGCATGGACAAAGGTTCCACCAGGACATTTCAAAGGTGGAGAAGCGTTATCAGGGTAGATAGAGTCCAAGTATATTGCCTGACTACTGCTGGACAATCAAAAGATACCAACCGGTAGCCATTCCAGAAAATCATAGACCTTCTATCTACAAACCACATTATTCACCAGTTCTAGCAGGTGATCTCAACACAAACAATTAAGCGTGGGAATCAGTGAAAAATAATCCAGATGATGTAAGTGTAAGCAAGGTCCACTCCGCTGACGTTTGGAATAAAGTCCGCTGCAAAGGGTTTCACGGGAATGCTCCTCCTCGCTCAAGTGAGGTAGGTGCCCAGCTCACCAAAGTCTGTCTATCAAGCATTATAAACAAACTAGTAGATGCGGCCGTATGGGCTAAAATAAAGTCCGAATGGGAATGCAGGACGAACTATAGGGTAACCAGGACATTATGGCTATAAACAGATTAACTCAAGCTCAGAAGAAACTGCTTTAGAGTGGCGGTTGATACAGCATATCACATGCAAAAAGTATAGGACTGACATCCAGCAATATATGAAAGAGGTGTGAGATGGAATTGGACACTATCGAGTATACTCACATTTAAATAATATACGCCTAAATATTTTCAGTTGTTACAATGTTCAAGAGCTAGTAGAGGTGGCTAGTACCGTTACATTGAGCCAACTGATTCAGTGCAGCGAAGTGATCACTTGACAGCTCTAACCAGCCAACGGAGGGTGGCAAATAGGGCCAAATGGGCAGCCTAGAGCAAGCCGCCTAGGCAAAAACCTTCTTCTATAACCTAAACAATTACCTTTACAATGATATCTTCTTGGAGGCAGATTGCGTATGACTGCTGCTTTTATCGTCTTCAATATCGTCGTTCCTCGCAAACGAGGCCAACGATTCTCTGAAAGACTCTCGAACGTGGTTTAGAAGTTAGAATGTCTATTGCTGAGCACCCAAGGCTCGGATTCATACATGTGTACTAACAAAACCATAGTCTTGTGCTGGAGTAGTTTCGAGGCTCTAAGGAGTGTTTTTAGAGGGTTTTGATTTCAAAATTGAATACTATCTGTAAAATCGACTTATTTTTTGATTAAATTTAAAAATGGCTTCGTACCGGGCGCCATTGACAGTAACGCGCTTGCCGTGTTCAGCTTTGAAGAAGTATAGGCCTATAATGCCACCAGCATTTACATAGTACACATCATACAGTACATTTTTGTGGATTTCACGATGTCTATATGATTCGAGGAAATTTTCATAGCTCCAGATATGGCAACTTTGCTTATTGATGTAGCTATCGATCCAGAAATGAGCCTCATCACTGAATAAAGTTTTTCCGTAAAACAGACGTTTAACCTCCAGTTGATTTTCGGCCCATTCTCTGAACATGCGACGCATCCGATGATTATATGGCTTTAGTTCTCGGATCAATTGAATCTTGCAAGCATTAAGAGGTTTTACTTGCTAGATTTGAGTTAAAACGCGGCACCCGTAAAAAACACTCTTTAGGTAAATTTATGGATAACTTCGTTATACAGTAGTAGGTTTTGTTGGATTTGAGTAGTCCCATGTTGTTATTAGCTATTACTATTGACCCAAGGTAGGTAGAGGACAGCGCTACTTCATATTCATGCTCTACTACTTTTTGCACTACAAAGACCTGAGCCCGCCTTAAGTGTGTCAACAACATCTGCACATGGGATTTTATGGAGGTGCGCAGAGAGAGTGATGGATGTGTTTTAATGTGACCAGGCACACTGAGGTCTTCTTTCTCAGAGTCTAACCATACGACTGCGGAATTGAACCTCAATAAGAGTAAGAAAGTTTGCAGAGTCATGTCAGGCATACTAACGGAAAACAACTGCCTAGGAGGACACATCTACCGAAAAAATGCTGTAGAGGATGACATCTGTCTCTCTTGCCTAGAAGAGGCTGACTCTGTGGAGTATTTCCACTGTGAATGTCCAGCTTTTACCCGTGTCAAATATCACCGCTTCTGTTGGGATATGGGGAGTGTGCAGAGAATAGACTCTTCTCCCCTATCATTGGTCTTGGGTTTCGTTAAGAGATCTGTGAAGCTGCCCGTGAACATTGTTTCTTCTGAAGTTAGTACGGATGTAGCATTTCTACTCCATTTATAGTTAAACTTTAAACTGATGATGCTTTGACTTAATTTTATACTAGAAGATGGCGTCCCCGAATCACTCTATGACATCAACTTCAGGCTTAAATATTTGAGGCTTAGATGAGAAATTTAATTTACAGATGTTTTTTAAAAACATTTAAGGTGCTTTACTATTTGGATATCTCCCAAGTATGTAGTCTTAATTCTTAGCTTGTTGTGAACGTCTAAGTTGCTCAGGTACCAAGAAATCCTGAAGATCCTGCAAAGTGCAATGCTTTGTCATTTTTGCTATTTTTTCTATTAGTTTTGTCTGTTGTTATCTGAGCCATGGCCTGATAGAGACCGTAGGCATATGCAAAATCGTAGAAATCAACTTTATAAGCCGACTAAAAACAATATTGACGTTAGTTCTGCTATTCAGGATGAATATAATGAAGTTGCTAAACAGTTTTTTTAGCAAAGTCTTACGAAGCTCTGACAATTACAGTACGACAACCAGCGAAAATATAATCCACGACGTGAAAATATTCTTTAATTTTGTTTATTTGAAACGAAAAACTACTGGCTATCTATCCCCCGTCAATGTTCCTTAATAATATCACTCCTTCTTCTTTTAATGAGATATATAATTTACTCGCGCATAGTTTCCAGAAAATTTTTAATGCACCAGATTCATCAAACTCACACCTTTCTTCCTCTCATTATACTAAAACGGTTTCTCTCAGCTACGCAGATATTTCACTTGATGAAATACGTAAAGCTTTTTCGGAACTCGACTGCAACATAGGTCCTGGGCCCAATCTTCTTCCTCCAACTTTTTTGCGCAAGTGTGTAGAGCAGCTTAGAACAGTTTCACTTGCTTATTTTCTTCAACAGATCACTTTTATCTCGGGTTTTTCTATCCAGCTGGAAACTTTCGTATGTCACACTCGTATTCAAAAATGATGGTAGACGCTGTATCGTAAATTGCCCCTATATCTTATCTTCAATTCCGAAAATTTTGAAAAGATTATTTACGATAAACTTTCCCACTTGGCAACAACATGGCTTTCGAAAAGGTCGCACAACGACCACGAATTTGACAGTCCTAATCTACGACTTTCTGCGTAAAGTAAAGAAAGGATACCAAATTGACGCAGTCTATACACACTTTAGTAAAGCTTTTGACAGAGTTGACCATTCTATCTTAATTCTAAAGCTTCAGAAATTCGGGCTTGTTTGGTCTTTACTTAGCTGGCTGACTTCCTATCTTCACAATCGATCACAATTGGTAAAATTTCAAGGACTTTTGTAGAAAAATATTTCCGCTACCTCTGGTAATTCACAAGGTAGCAAGCTTGGTCCACTTCTTTTTAATGTATTTATTTCCAAACTATCTGACGTCCTTGCAAATATACTGGTCTACTTTATGCAGACAATCTTAGAATTGATCATATTTTTAAATTTAAATCCGATGCACTCTTTTTCCAACCTAAACTCGATTGACTTGATCATTGGTGCAATCATAGATATGAAAGAATATGGATACAAAATGGCTATCCGTGTACCCATATGTAAGTGTGCCTTTTTTAATACACGCACAACATTGCTCTGTCACAAAAATTCCGCTCAGTGCGCCCCTTTCTACTGCACTCACACCCGAAAATCCTTAATGCTGTGTCTTAATGCTGGGAACACCAGATCGGCGTAAAAGCGTGCAACGGGCAGCACGGAAAGAAACGTCAACGTCAGTTTGATTTGTGTCGGGGACTGAGAGCATTGGCTTTCGGTCAAAATTTTTCAATTAAAATTTGGAAATTTTTCGGCGAATTCGGTGGAAACGTACATCTACGTTTGTGCACAATCTTTTGTGTCGGTTTTGCGAGTAAATTAGCAGTAAAAAGTTGTAAAATAGTGCGATAATGAAGTGCCGCGTTCCAGGCTGCGTAAGTAGCTACCGAAGTGCTTCGCAGGAGATATCGTATTTCGGGTGAGTAAAATAAACCTTTGGCAACAATTTCGTATAGTTTTTGTGTGAAATCATAATGAATATAATTAACAAAAAGCATTTTAATCTCCACTCGCCGGTTCGGAGAAAGAAATGTCAAACGACGTTCAAAATGGCAATCGCTCGTGCTTTTGCTACCATATGAACTGTGTAGGGCACACACCAGTACCTCATTCTCACACCAGTAAACAAAAAGTCGAAAATTAGCACATTTCTCTCGGTTGATTTCTAATCCATTCTCTCTTATATCTGTGGGTGCAATGAAAAGGCTCTCTCTCTCAACATTGCCAAGTGCCATGTTATAAGTTTTTCCCGAAAATGCACGGTCTCACATAACCACGTACTTCCTCGGCAATAATTTGTTATCTCAAGCTGATAACATTAGGCGCGTTTTCATGCTCCCGTTGTCCAAAACAGAACAATGCAGACGCATTGGAAACAACAACAATGGAAAGGGGCAGTTGTTGTTGTTCCCAATGCGTCTGCATTGTTCTGTTATAGATAAGGAGAGCAAAAAAACACGCATATTGTTGTCTTCGATGTCGTCTTATGGTATAAGCGAGGTGTGCTTTACTTTACACTATGGTAAGATACTTTCCCGTGCAAACAAATAGATAGGCTTCATCAAAAGACGTACCAAGGAATTTTGTAACCTGTGAGTCACAAGATCCTTATACACCTCACTTGTACCCCCTTTTCTCGAATGTGCTTCCATTTGGTGGAATCTCGCTTTTCTCCGCAGCATCTCCACAGCAATCTACACAATAACAGTCTCGAGTCCATACAAAAGGAATTCTTACTTTTCACCAATTTCGACGTCATTAGAGTCGTCATCAGAATTGACTTCCTGAATATTAATTCTTATTGATTTATTTGTTACTTATTTAGTTTATTTAATTTATAGTTTTTTGTTTATTTACATTAAATTTTGTTTATATTATTTGTATCTTGCTTCGTTAATAAATAAATAGCGAGTCACCAAGTCAACTCAGAAAGAATGGTTTTTCAGACGACCCAATCAAGTAAACTAAAAGATTTCAGTTGAAATTTGTATCTTTCTCGCAAGTTCTTCGATTTGGAACTTCTTCACAAAGGCCAACTAATTGGAATGATTACACAAGAATTGAAAAACTACCGTGGAAAATTCGAAATGTTGAAAAAATGAAAGAATTTGAATTTTTGCATGCCATTCCATTTTTAGAGCTTTTCCATTTACTAGTAGAAATTATTTTGCTTCTAATTTAGTCAACTCTTAATAGTAAGATTCATTTGATTTAGTATAGCTAAAGTTAGCTAAAGCTTCATATATGCGGATATAATAACAATACAAAAACAAATCTTTGATTATTAAAATCATGCACTATTTTTGTGCAGTAAATTGAACTGCGCCCAACGTGGGCAGCCCGATATGGCATAATGCCAAGTGATATATTTTTCTATTTTTCAAACACACAGAAGTATGGTATAATAATGCTAATAAATTAACTATTGCTTAACTAAAACAAGGTAGTCAAATGCATCGTGCTGGGTGGAATATGAAGCTGGTATTTTAACTGTCTCGCGGTTTTCCAAGTGCCATTCCGGTGGAGAGTCCCATTGTTATTAATTCAAGATTTTTTGGAATGAACAGCTTATTGTGGCATATAAAATTTAGCTATGAATCAAAAGATTTACTCCCGTTTATTTATTTTATTTCAAACAAATTAACTTCTTTAACTAGTTTGCACTCAAAACTACTTTCACGGAATATGCAATATTTCGTCATTTAGAGACTTCATAGAAAGCCCAGCTGTTAAACTTTAATAGCATCATTTCACATTGGATAATTAAATACACTTGACGGCGAACTTCTGCAATTTTATGTGATTCCAGTCATATTCGCTTAAACGGTGATTCCAAAGGCAGGACTATATTGACGCTTTCACCTGCCAAACTACCCTTAGTGGAGTCATAACTTTGATGGACGGCGATGCCAACAGGTAGTCGTCGTAGTTGTTTCAGTGACCAACAGACATATTCGGCTCGTGTAGGATGCATCTAAATCAAATCTGGTGGGAGAAGCTCTGAAATATGCACTGAATTTTCAATGGACTAGCTACACCACCTGATGATTGCATGGGTTGCATAAACAAGTTTACTCGATGTACTGGCCGACGACTAGAGGATCGTAGGATAAACGGGGGTGGATTGCATGAAAATTCGTTATGAATGTGAAGGCGGGGGCGAGAAGGTCAAAACATCATCCATATGCACTTGATGAAGTTGACGGCGAGCGTGACAGAGAAGCGGCTGGCAAACATTTGCGAGGAAACGAGATGGAGTTGGGTAGGTTAAGTGGTCTTTTAGAGCAAAGTTTATCGGCAAAACTTTCACGTCATCATCATCTTGGAACGACGGTAATTACGGAAATCGAACCGTGTCGCGTCAAGTCGGGATGGTTGTGAAAATATGAAAAGGAAATAAACTGCATCCCATTTCGTGTTACGTGTGTGTGTCTGAGTGATTAAGTGTGGATGGGGTGGAATCATAAAGAACGTAAGTTCGAGTTGGCGTCAAGGGTGTAGATGTTTCGTGTACTAGAGCAATTGTTCTGTTTCTAGTAATAAAAATATTATTTAGTGGTGAACTGCTTTGATATGTTTAGTGTACAATTAAATAATGCAATCAAATTGAGTGTAATACACCCGTTGGACTAATAGTATTGTTTAATAGACGTTACTAAATATTACTATTGTTTTGATTAGAAGAAATTTTATATCTCGCTTCCATTTAAATTTAATAAAATAAGTTGTAACTTAGGAATTGAACGTTTTGACATGCATGTTATAGTTCGGGTGGTAAGATCACGTTGAAATAAGAATTAAAATAATTTTCGCATTATACTATATTACTGCATTTCATTTTGCTTTGATTGGAAAAAAAATCAAAAGATAGGAGTTGTATTTAACATGCCAAAGGGAATAATATGCTTTTCAATAAATCAAAAACTTCAACTAGGTCCAAGTATCTAAGCCTTAAGCAATGTTACTCTGAAAAATAGTATCGATGGCATGTCGTTGCATTTTCATAAACTGGTGTTGTAACAAATTTTTAAGTTGTTTATGTTGCTTGTGTAGAAAATTTGCCTTCGTCTTTGGTAACTAGCATTATTGTATGTAAAATGTACACAAATAAATATACATAAAAAATATGAATCAAAATTGATCTAAAATGTTTCAATTTCGAGGATCATACGCAAATAATTTCACCGGTGAAATTCAAGTAAAATCGCCATATACCAGAACTTATTATTCGACACTTGGAAAATATTTGTCATAAATCAACAGCTGAAAAATCGTGCCAAAAAATATCTAACGTCAACAAGAATTTGCGATTTTTTTTTGCGAACAGTTTTTCCAAATAGCGACAAACAGTTTTTCTAAAACGAAATTTTTTTTCTAAAACGAACTGCATTTCTAAAACAAACCGTGTTTCTACAAGGAATAGTATTTCTAAAACCAATTATTCCAACTAATTTACAACGAATAGTTTTTCTAAAGCCGATAGTTTTTCTAAAATGAACCATTTTTCTCAAACGAACAGTTTTCATAAAACGAATAAATTTTATAAAACCAATCGTTTTTCTAAAATGAATCGTTTTTTTAAAACGAATCGTTTATCATCGTTGTTCGTTTGTTTAAACCAACCGTTTTTCGTTTGTCAAAACGAACTGTTTGGCAGTGGAAAACTGTTTGCCTGCGGAAGACAGTATTTTCATACTTGCGAGTATTTTCGTACTTGCAAGTATTTTATTCAAAAGTTTTTAGGGCAAGAGAAGCTGAAATCAGATGAAATCGGCCAATTTTGGGTTAGAGTGGTTTGGGACATAACGGCCTATTGCTGTGATACAAAAATTTCGGTTTTGTAGGGGAGTAAGGGGTTTTTTGGTCATAGTTTAGTTTGGTCATAGCGCTTTCGATGATTGAAAGTGGTCGGGGAGTACAATAGTGATATTTTAAGGATGGAAAAAAATTTTTATAGGGAAAGTTGGGCAAAAACCTCCATATTTTTTGGTCCAGCATGAATTTGGAGACCTTTCTGAGCTGTTTCGGGCGAAATTTCCATATAAGTCTGGGAAAAAGCGGCCTAGTTTCGAAGATACGGCAAAATGAAATCCGCCGGAAAAACTAAAAGTAGCATTAAAAGTGCCAAGGAGGAGAAGGTTGAGATCCTTTTTGTTTCACCAGTTGGCGTCTCCGGGTGTGCTGAGGCCCTCCTCGTTACTGCAGGTCGCGACGAGGGTGTCTCCAACCCTACCGGGTCTGTAAAATTTACGAGACCGCGGGAGGTAAGGTGCTGCTGGACTCATGCCCAGCCTTTCTAGTGGGTGCATGTTTAATAAACGAATCATTTTCACTAATGTTCGAAGAAGAACATTAGTATTAAAATCACTTTGGCCAAAAATTCATATTTCTATATATATATATATATATATATATATATATATATATATATATATATATATATATATATATATATATATATATATATATATATATATATATATATATATATATATATATATATATATAGATATAGATATATATATATATATATATATATATATATATATATATATATATATATATATATATATATATATATATATATATATATATATATATATATATATATACATATATATATATATATATATATATATATATATATATATATATATATATATACATATATATATATATATATATATATATATATATATATATATATATATATATATATATATATCATCACAAAATATCAGTGAAAAAATCTCAGGAAAGCGCAATCCGGATAAATTTTCAGGATACATTGGTGTAGATGCAGAATAGTACCAGGTCTCACAAAAAGTTAAAAATCTTTAACCCTTTGTCACCGGTGGCCATTTTAGTGATATTTTAAATATACCTATTATTCTGTCAAAAAATAAAAGTATCTAAAATGAATTCAGAACGTGTTTTAAATGTGAATCGGATAAATTGTTTGAAATTTTTAACCCTATGTATGCGCTAGGCGCCTAAAATGAGATTGGAAATATTTGAAAATTTTTAATATGTTATAACTTTTCACTAGATTATCAAATCATTATAAAACTTACAGAACATATTATTGTTGTTAAGTTGCACACATGCGTAGTTTTTGATGAACGTGCTGGCAACCCTGTAGCTACGGCAGGTACTGAAAGTGAAAACATCCAAACCATCGAATCTTTTGAAAAAGTGCTCATTTCTTACACAAAAACCAACCAGTATATAAATCTTATGCTTTATCTATACAGTGAAAGTAAAACTTTGGAAATTTCATGGCGGACAAGAACGGTAACCCTTTCCCAATTTACCCATATTTTTAGCATCAAAAATTTCTGTTCACGGGAACTCGCGAACCAATCATTAGATACAGTTGAAATTTACAGAATACATTGGACTTAAGTAGGACCAAGTCTGATAGAAGAGATTTTGAATTGTGGAAAACCCTGTGCCAGTGGTGCCATCTTGAAAAATTACAAAAAAAAAATGCTTTTTGCCCTATGAATTCTGATTCGGGTGCCAGATTTTCATGACATCGACACAGTAGCTGAACCTTACTCTAAGTCGTGTTTGATATATATTTGATTGAAAACTTCGATTGGTACTGCCAGCTTGAAAATTCGATTACGAAAATATAGCTTTTTGCCCTATAGCTTCCAGTGCAGTCATGAAATCAATACGAATTTCATACAATTAATGGAGCCTATTATAAACATTATTCAAGTCAAATTTGGTTGAAAAGCCATGATAGGGTTGCCAGCTATCGTTGGTTTTGTGTTTATTTCCCATATCTTTCTTAAGCGATTTGATCGTAAAATTTTCATAAGGTAATGATATTGTAGTGACAATATACAGCAAATATTAAGTGTTTGATTATTTGAAAAATGCCGCGGCTGGTAACCCTAAATTTCTTTATACTCCTATAACTTCGAACGCAGTGATCGGATCGAGACGAAATTCGCAAGGTGGGTTAATTTCAACGTGAAGCAGATGCGATATATTTTTGGCTTTGATACTGGCAAAAGGTTGCCAGCACGAGTCAATAGTGCTATTTTTGTATCAATAAATGCTTACAGTTAGTATTCATACCGGAAACATTTGCAATGAAAATAAATAACCAATGTTTCAGTTCCCAAAGTTTTGCATATTTTTCGGATCGCAGCCCCAAACACCAACTTCAGTTACAGTGCTTCAGGCACTGAGCATTTTTTTCAGTGATCTTTGATGAGATGCTGCATTCAAAGTTTTGTGAAATAAGCAAGTGATAACGAATATAATTAACCCGTGTTTTGCTCTCATAAACTTTGAAATTCATGCCAGTTATATAGGTAATATCTGAAACCTTTCCCATATGAGTTATAATGCATTCTTACGACCGAAGTAAAACGTGGCGTTTGAAACAGTTTGGCTGTAATAATCAGCTCGTGTGGTAGGATATGCACTCGAAATCTGCACGGTTCTTCTACTGTTCTTCGAACATTAGTGTTTCTAGCGGTTCAGATGCGCTAGAGTTTTTTTTATGGTTTGTCCATTTTTTTTGCTCAGCTTACAGTTTTTTTTTTAGAAAATAAACCACTTCTTTAACGAAATATGCGTCAATTTACCAACTAATCCATCATTTTTCAGCTAAGTCAACTTACTCCATACCTGGGGTTATCTGGCAGTGTCGGTGATCTCACAAAATACCTTTTTTGGAGGTACAGAACACATTTCTTAAATAACGGTTCTAGTACAAATTGAAAACTGGGGATTAAGTTTGTCAGCTGTAATGGTCAAATTTATCGTAAGTATCACAGAAAAAAATAGAAAAATCAGAAAACTAAATCCATGCCATCCAACCTCGTCTTTTCTACTATTCTGATAATTACTTCAAATGTAGTACCACTTAGGTCTACTCTAGTATATTAATATAAGTACTTATTATGCCAATACTCCTATCAATTTAATATTTCTGGATAATTTTGATGTAGGTGGTGTTAATGCATAAAACACTTAGGTTTTAAGCGAATTGCAACAGACGAAGAAATTCACTGCAAGGAACAAAGAAAGAGCGATCAATTGAAGTTTGGCAGTTTGGAATCTTCAATAAATATAAATTTCGAATTTGAGTAGGAAGAGAAAAAGAGTCATCGAAAGATTTTGTGGATGACAAGAATCTCATAGCTCTAATAATCTTAATTCAGCCAAGTTTCGGTGAAGCAGATTATGCCGTGCTGTGCTATATTGGCAAGAAAAACATTTTCAAATCAAGTAAGTTAAGATTTTTTTGTTGATGGGGGCAATCCTGGTTTTAATCATGCTATTTTGTTGAGCGACCCGGGGCTGGGAATATTATTGCACCTTGACTTGCGTTCGAAATTGAACTCTGAAGATTTTTTAAATTCAGAGTAATATCCACTTACATGCCACTATGTTCCATATAATCCAGCTCCGCAGACTTCAGTCAGAAAAAATACTCTGAAAAATCAATTTTTCAATCAGATCCAAGTTTAACAGGCTCGGTAACACTGTCCCACATTATAATCAAAGTCTTTGATAGCCCCACAAGATTCTAATGTTTAGTTGATAAGAAATGGCTCCAAGTCACACGTTTTTCTACACCTGCGCGGGATTGCTCAGTTTTCCTTCTGTCAAAACTGAAGCTTTGAGCACCCCCTTCGTTAAAATCAACCTGCAAGGGGTGCACAACGGGCTGTGTGTGAGTGTGTGTATGTGAGGCATGTGTAGGACTTTTGACGGAGTGTGCGCTTCTCAGTGTCTATTGGAATCATTCAATAAATTTCTCTAAGCCATGTAGATGGACTTTGTGCAATCGTATCGTATCGCATGTGTGCTAGCACCGTAACGTACAGATAATGGAAGTCCAGAAACTTGCAACTCTGCTATCGCGCTCCCCACTCACTTGCCAGTCTCGATGTATTTGTTCTGGGTACTAACTGAAAGTCACCCCGAAATCGATGTGCTTTCCAACGATCATTTCTAGCCATTGTCGTCCTCGTCGCCATCTCGCCACATAGTATTCCGTAACGGCAGCGGATAGTGACCCATTTTTGGGGCGGGCGGGCCTCTTTGATATCTGAAGACTGAACAGCTTTTTTTCTACTAACAGTATAAAAATGAAGAATATTGAGAGTTTTAAAAATATTTTGTGATTTGCCGTTCCTGCTACGTGCTGGACTGATTCGGTGTCGTCGTTTTCCCCGGAAGTTGACCAAAAATCGAACGCTGGAAAACGGGCAAAAGCGCTGTGAACTTTGTGTGTTAAAAAAAACCAGCAGATCGAGCCTGTCTGCAGTTTCCGGAAAATTTTGCCCCGATTCTAAGGCTCAGATGTGCGAGTAATTTTGCCCTTTACTTTGCAGTGCCGTAGTGAAATATTAGAAAAAAAAGTCACCCTCTCCAAGTGCTCGTAGCGAAAGGACTCGCAATCGCCAGACCCAATTATTAAAATTGATCGGATTTCAGTGGAGTAGTGGGCAAGTGGCAAGGAGTCAATCTCATTTATTTTTTCTCATATTTGCTGCAACAAGCAATTAATCATTTTATCGAGCAAAAAAGCTGGGAGCGAAATCGTCGTCGCACGTCCATCGTTGAAAAAGCTCCCACGATACGTATGAATCGCCTCGCAATCGCAGTGCAAGGAGCGGGCGAGTGTGTGAGAAACAGTCGTTCGTTGATTCGCTGGTGCCATGTCGGTCGCGTAAAAGTGCTCCCTTGCTCGTTAGCCACTATTCCTGTGCTGGCCTCGAAAACGACGATTTTCAGCGTTTCCAGCTAGGCCAGTGCTCCACGATTCCTTTAACTGTTCTGTTGCAGACGTGAGTAGTGTGATAAGTTGGATTTTCATTTTGCTAAAAGTAGTGACGACAGAATATGAGTAGGAAAATTCTCGGTGGTTCGAGTTCTGAGTGAGTGGTAGCTAGTGAACGGCTAGACGCGAACCGAGAGCTGCAAACGAACCAGTGGTGGTGATAAGGACGATTGGCTGCCGAGCGCTAGGCGAAACGATCGAAAACAAAGTATGAAGTCTTAAACCGTGCTGGCCGCCATTAAAAGGATGCTGTGAGCTGATTGCTAAAATTTAACCAGTTATTAAGGTTTGTTCAGGCAATGCTAACCAATACCACTGCTGCAAGAAGTCGCTCTCACTAATACAGATGCACGGGTCTGCTCGTTACTATAAGCATATTTTTTATCCTGAACTGTGCCTACACATGACATACTCATGGCGAATCTAGTTGATAGAGCGTATCAGGCAACGAGAGACGAGTTGAGTCGGTATTGCCAGATGCAAATGTCCGTTATGTGAATTGCACAAAGCAGAATGCATGAATATGGGTACTTAACTGTCTCCATAAATGTAAATGTATTAATGTAGCCCATTGGAATCCCATGTTTTTCTTTGCTCGTACATGAGACGTATTATTGATTTCAAGTGTTGGTTTGCACGCGATAAGTGTTTTATGTATGGTTTCTAGTAAAATGTGTAAATTGTGCGTGGAGTAGAAGTACGATATGTTTGTTGAAATAGCGACTGTTGGTTTTAGCAAAAGTATTCGATACGACAAAGGATAAAAGTCAGTCCATTGATAACCAATCTCGATTTCTGCGTGAAGTCAGTTGACTAGCTCTCGAGCGTGTGCCGTGACACATTACGTATGCGTTGGTCGTGATTGTGTACCTTATCCTGTTTTGATGTTAGTTCCGTAGCATTTGACGTATGAAAAGATCGGAAAATCTCATCGTGGTTTGAAGGAGAGTAGCTAGGCATGCTCAAACTGGAACAGCATGAGAGAAGAAATGGTCAAGGAAGCGGAGTAGCTGAAAGTGGCGCTCGTGGGAGAATAGCATCTTGTCTCCGCATCTGCAGGACCATATCACTGAATTTTCCTTCAATGAGTTCCAATGACAGCGTGCTCGCTTTTAATTACCGAATGCAATCTAGGGAACAAATATCACAGCTATCATCGCTTTATTATACATTTATTTGCTTAGTGCTGCTTTGAGATTTAGGACACAAAGGCAGTGTCAAATTTAAGACAATATCTATTACCCGAATCATTTTTTTTGCCTCGGTTTAATTTTTATTTTCCAAACAATATGAAACTTGCTAGTCTCGAACCGTATTTTAGGCAGTTGCAACCAAATTAAGTTTGATTATCTGTGAGGTAAAGATTCGTCCTGAATGTGCAAAAGCTGTTCTTGCATTGTGCATAATGCATGTATACTCACGTATGAAGAATTGAAATAGTGTAAAAATAAAGTGGGGATAACATAAGAGGTGAGTTAAATCTGTTTAATTATCTCTTAGTTCGTTATTCTATGATCAACATTCTCTAGGAATTTAAGCTCGTTAAATATCTTTCATGTCAGTAAATGCATTATAGTGTGATCTTCTGAGTACAATCAGGAGTGAGAATACAAGAATTAAGCATGCAGTTCACTTTAAGTCCAAAAATCTTACAGAACTATTAATTTTATTCATTTAAGCAGGAAAAAAATAGATAATTCTGATAAAAATAAGCGAAACTTCATTTGAATAGGGCTAAAAAAAACCCAAGCTAGATGTGTTGGCATACCTTTTCAGCACATTATTTACCGAAACGTAAGAGCAATGTATATCTTTAATTCGTTTAAATTCTACCACTTGCGCTTAGTGAATAAAAGTCTACTTGTGGTGAGGAGTTACAATGATTTGGAATGAACTTTGCTACTTCTACCATAACTGAAGTTTTATTTGACTTAGTTGACTCCAATTAATAAGAAGTGGATGTCATTAAGTATCAATCACTTGGAAATACGTAACTAAGCAGAGTTCGTTTCGTACACGGTTACAAGTCCTGTACGCAAATATAGTTTAAAGAAGCTAAAATAATATGCTACTGTGATCAAAAAGTAAGATTAAATTGTCATTTAAAATTCCCGGGCATTAGCAAGGCAGATAAATTTTTTTTCCTAGGTTGGTAGAACTGTCTATAACATTTGTCAAAAGGTTTAATTATCTCCGCGTTACACGTGTTTTTATAAACAACCAAAAGTGAATTTTTCGATTTTTACAATGGGTGATTTTGTTGAGCAAAGAACTTGCATCAAATTTTGATGCAATATTCTTGTGCGGGCACATTGAAAATTTTGCGGAAGGTCTTTGGTGATCAAAATATGGCACAAAAAAACGTTTACAAGTGGTACAACGAGTTCAAAGCGGGCCGAGAACGCGTTGAAGACGAACCGCGCTCTGGACGACCATCAACGTCTACCGACGAGGATCATGTCGAAAAAATCAAAGATTTGGTGATTGAAAATCATTGATTGAGAATACAAGACCTTGTTGATAGTGTTGGAATATCATTTGGCTCAGCCCAAACCATTTTGAAGGATGTTTTGTGTCTTAAACGCGTCCAGTCTCGATTGGTGCCAAAATCGCTAAATTCTTTGGAAAAAAGCGTCGCGTTGATGTGAGTGAAACTTTGGTGTCTGACTATCAGGACCACTTGAAATGCATCATTACCAGAGACGAGACTTGGATTTACGCATACGACCCTGAAACCACCGATCAATTCAGCGAATATCGTGCAAAAGGTGAAGCAAGACCGAAAAGCCCACGGCAGAGTCGATCGAAAATCAAGGTCATGTTGACATTTTTCTTTGATTTTCGTGGTGCTGTGCACTATGAATTCCTTCCGTCGGGCCAAACTGTCAACAAAGAATATTATTTAAGCGTTATGCGTCGTTTGCGTGAAGCTATTCGCCTGAAACGGCCGGAATTATGGGCGAACAACTCTTGGTTCCCTCATCACGATAATGCACCATGTCATACTGCATTGGTTCTTCGCGACTTTTTTGCCAAAAACTCGATTCACATCGTTCCGCAACCACCGTATTCGGCTGGTTTGGCTTCGTGCAACTTCTGGCTATTCAGCAAACTCAAAAGGCCAATGCGGGGACGTCGTTTTGACACAATCGAGGAGATAAAAACCGAATCGAAGAAGGTCTTGAAGGCTATACCGGAAAAAGACTATTCCGACTGTTTCGAGGACTGGCAAAAGCGTTGGCAAAAGTGCATGCTATCGGACGGGGATTACTTTGAAGGGGATGAAATTGATTTGGAAGAATAAATAAAGAATTTATATTTTATAAACAAATTCACCTTACTTTTTGATCACAGTAGTATGTTTCAAATAAGTATACTAATTTATCAAACTTTTTGTTATACTTGAGTCTAGTTTATTTATAGTAGACGAATAGCTATGTGAATGAAAAAGCCCCTGATATTAGCGAAAAAAATTAACTGAACTTGGCTGCTAGACTATTGGATTGATTAGGACAGAAACGTGTAGCTTCACTTTCATTTACCACTTCTTCTCCTTAATCTTCTCCTTTCTTAGTGCTAATTATGAAAGCATTCACCATCACCTTGACTCTATAGATTGGCCGAATACTCTTTCAACGTTAGATCTTGAGGAAGCCATTTCCATTTTTTATGACAATATATTTGACGCCGTTGAAAGATATGTACCTAAGATAAAAAAAAGAAGAAACTGTCTGAGCCATGGCTTGATAGGGACCTTAGGCATTTGCGAAATCGAAGGAACAAACTTTATAAGCGGATTAAAAACAATATCGACGTTAGTTCTGCTATTCAGGATGAATATAATGAAACTGCTAAGCAATTTCTGGCAAAGTCTCACGAGGCTTATGACAATTACATTAAGGCAACAGGTGAAAATATAATCCGCGACCCGAAAAATTTTTATGATTTTGTAAATGTGAAGCGAAAAACTACTGGTTATCCATCGTCGATGTTCTTTAATGATATCACTTCTTCCTCTCCTAATGAGATTTGTGATTTATTCCCAGATAATTTCCAGAATATTTTTATTGCTCCTGACTCATCAAACTCACATCTCCCTTCCGCTCATCCCACTGCTACAGCTTTTATCAGCCACTTAGAAATTACACGTGACGAAATACGTAAAGCTATTTCGGAACTCGATTGCAACAAAGGTCCAGGGCCAGATCTCCTTCCTCCAACTTTCTTGCGCAAATGTGTAGAGCAGCTTATAACTCTCTTTCATATCTTTTTCAACAGATCACTTTCGTCTGGAGTTTTCCCATCCCGTTGGAAACTTTCATATGTCACACCCATATTCAAAAATGGTGATAGACGCTGTATCGGAAATTATAGAGGTATTGCCATCTTATCTTCTATTCCGAAACTTTTTGAAAAGATTGTCTACGATTGTCACTTGTTGACTCCCGTCTGAACGAGCAACAACATGGTTTTAGAAAAGGTCGCTCAACTACCACAAATTTGACAGTCCTAATCTCAGAAGTCCTATGTAAAATGGAGAAAGGATACCAAATTGACGCAGTCTATACAGACTTTAGTAAAGCTTTTGACACAGTTGACCACCCTACCTTAATTCTAAAGCTACTGAAATTCGGACTTGGTGGATCTTTGCTTAGCTGGCTGACTTCTTACCTTGGAAATCGAACTCAGCTGGTAAAATTTCAAGGACTCTTATCGAAAAATATCTCTGCTACCTCTGGTGTACCACAAGGTAGCTATCTTGGCCCACTTCTCTTTAATATATTTATTTCTGACCTATCTGACGCCCTAGCAAATATACCTCCTCTACTTTATGCCGACGATCTCAAAGTCTATCATATCATTAAATCTAAATCCGATGCACTCTTTCTCCAATCCAAACTTGATTCACTTGACCATTGGTGCAATGAAAACAAGCTCTCTCTCAACATTGCTAAGTGCCAAGTTATAAGTTTCTCCCGAAAATGCACCGTCTCACATAACACATACTTCCTCGGGAATAATTTGTTAGCTCGAGTTGATAACGTTGTCGACCTTGGTGTTGTCTTGGATGAGCGACTCCGCTTCACCTTGCATTATGATAAAATACTTTCCCGTGCGAACAAACAGCTAGGCTTCATCAAAAGACGTGCCAAAGAATTTCGTAACTTGTGGGTCACAAGATCCTTATATACCTCTCTTGTACGCCCCATTCTCGAATATGCTTCCATTTGCTGGAATCCGGCTTTTGAAACCCACAGTAGCAGGCTCGAATCCATACAAAAGCAATTCTTACTTTTCGCATTGAGAGAACTATACAGCCCTTACGATTTTAATACCCTTCCTCCTTATGAGTTTCGACTGGGTCATCTAAACTTATTAACACTGGCATCTAGAAGAAAGATGATTTCGGCCTGTTTCACATTTGACGTCATTAGAGGCGTCATCAAAGTTGAATTCCTGAATAGCAAAATGGTGTTGAATAACCCTGTAAGAAATACCAGGTCCTCCCGTTTACTTAAGGAATATCCACACTCCACTACTTACGCAGCTAATGAGCCGATAAATAGATGCTGCAGGATATTCAATAGCATAAGTAATCTGTATTCTCCAACAGTCTCAAAATTATCCTTCAAATCCTCCCTTTTCCAAGCCATCCGCAACCCTTAATCCTAAGCTATATGACAATGTTTTATTTATTTGTTATTTATTAATTTATTATTGATCTATTTTGTTAATTATTTTATTTAATTTTTCGTTTTGTTTCTATGTACTCGTAAATTACAGCTTTGCTTTTGTTTTTACTGTTTATGTTACTTGTACCTTGCTTGGTTGATAAATAAAATAAAATAAAATAAAATAATTTCGCTTTGAAGGACAAATGAAACTAGGGAAAATTGTAGAATTCGAAATGTGGCCCTCTAAATATGAATGTATTTAAGGATACTAAACTCCATTTCAAAAACTGAACGATTATTAAAATAGTTAGACTAGCTTGCTATATATATTCATGACATCTAGTTCTAGCGCATGAATGTCGTTTGAAAAACTGATTTTCGAAGAAAA
This sequence comes from Nemotelus nigrinus, assembly GCA_947369275.1. Taxonomy (NCBI): domain Eukaryota; kingdom Metazoa; phylum Arthropoda; class Insecta; order Diptera; family Stratiomyidae; genus Nemotelus; species Nemotelus nigrinus. The sequence continues at coordinate 31,354,814 of OX376372.1, forward strand.
TTAGAAAAAAAGTGAGCATTATTAATGCATGTTCTACCGAACGTACTCCTTATTATGACCAAACTGCATCGTAGGTCAGGCATACCATTTTGATCCGACCATTGGAGATTTTCAGAGTTACCATCAATAAGAGTATCAAATTTTGGCTGGTAAATTTTTTTTTATTTTCATGTCATCAGCACTATCTGCTGTTTTCTAATTGACTCTTTAATTGATGCCTCCGTAGCATTGTTTCTAGCACAATGAAGAGTTTTGTTTACATTTTGGACTTTACCTTTTTAACTCAATAGCTTTGCATTTGTCAACCATGGCATCAAAAGCTGAGGCTGAGATACTTAAGAATGGCTTCTTTTGTCACCTACTTCTTTTAGGTTTCTTTCACACGGTAATTTCGTTACTAGTAAAATTCGGCCAAATAAAATTTTCTTGACAGACCGCACATTTTCCATGTCCTTATTATCTAGCCTGGAGTTATATCTATGCATGTTTATCCATGGCTCAGAGCTGTTTACCAAACCGCAACGGAAAAAATACTTTCCACAGAACGTTGAGTCAGCGTAATTATCTTCAGATCGAACTGGCAGAGAAGAAAAACGTGGACCAGACACTAACCATTAAATATATCAATTTCTAAAAACTGTTCGAACCCTGTCTTTTCCTGTTATCAAAATTTCACGGGTCTCGAAACGAAAGTTTCCTCCCTAAAGCATAGTACTGAGTTCGATTTCACGTGAAATTTTCATACAAAATATCACGTGAAATCTGTTTCGGCGAAAATTTAGCTCGAAAATAAACAGGAGTTACAGTAACAGCGTCTCTGCTTTTCTCCATTGCCATAATTTTCACTCGAAAGAATGACTAGATAATGGAGACATGTCAAAATTTGGCTTCACGATTACCTCTGTCACTCAAAGTTAAAAACTTGATTTCTATATTTTCTCAATGATCCAAATGTGTTTTGTTACATTTCTGGTGAATACACAGCTAAAAAGTTCAGAAATCCAATAACAGATTTGATAAAGTGCTTGGTTTTCTTACTCTGAGTCGGAAATTGTGGATGAATAAAAACCATAGATACTCCAAATCGTTTGTAAATGTACGAGACAGTGAATCAGTGGTCAGAAACCGTATGAACTTCGGAGAGCCTATGCAATGGAAAGAATTAAAAAAATCACTTCGATGACTGTTAATTTGCGTGGTGTTAATGCTAAAAAATGATTTATCTAGACTCCGATCCAGCTAGAAAACCCTCGCCACATTCAGAGAAAGTACCTGCTCCAACATGTTGTTCTATTTGTGAACTATCATTTGAAAAAATCCTTATTAATGAAAGGAGTAACGCCAAAGCTTTCAAAAGAATACCATCTACAGAGCCAAAACCTTTCACCCAAGAAGAATGAAATGATTTAATAAGGGATCTTGAGCTACCAAAAGAATCTGCAGAGGTTTTAGCTTCTAGATTAAAAGAAAAAAACTTGTTGGCGTCAAATACAAAAATGACGTTCTATCGTGCAGAAAGAGCAAGATTTGCTGGTATTTTTTGTTTTAATGATTATGATGTTTGTTTTTGTTCGGATATGCAAGACCTTATTTTCGAAATGGGTCTCTTTCTCTTTATAAATAGTTAGTTCTAAACGAAGCATTAAGTGTGTTCTTTTGCACGATGTTAACAAATATGGTTCCGTTCCCATTGCACATTCAACAAAATTAAAGGAAGAATATCAAAATATTTCACTTTTGCTAGACAAAGTCAAATATAATGAACATCAATGGAGTATTTGTATTGATCTAAAAATGGTTAGCTTTTTATTATGGTAGCAAAGTGGATTCATCAAGTACCCATGCTTTTATTGTCTGGAGAAAATGAGGATTGGCTCGTAAATGAGATGTTGGCGGTGAGAAAACAGAATATCATAAATCCACTTTCGGTTTCAAGAGATCAAAATATATTGCTCTCTTGTAGGCTTTATGAAAAAAACGAAGGATGTAACATGTCCATCAAAGGGCACTACCTTCACAGTCATCTTGACCAATTCGATAGCGGAGAAGGTACCAAGTCCAATGGGATCGCCATATGATGACTGACTATTGCTGGGGTCGCAACGTGATAGTCCCACTATACCTCATTCACGAAAGTCGCGAAAGAGAAAGTCTTTATTTAGAAAGTCTTAATTGTGTAATATATGCTGTTTTTGTTGTAAATTTGTTTTTTTTTCTGTACAAGAGAAAATCTAAAAACTGGACGTAGGATATCAAAATATTTGATATCAATGTAATGAGTATAAAGTCCTAAGTAAAAAAAAAATACAGCCTCTCGGCACCAAAACTAGTGTTGACCAGTGCAATAGATGTTATTGTTTTCAAAAACAAAATTTTGCGCCGATATGAAAAATTATAAAAATAAGGCACTAATTCGTTTTCATTCCTAAACTTTCTCCCATAAGAGCAACACTTAGCATTTTAAACCGAATTTTCCACTTTAAAACGAATAAACGATTTATTGTGCTAACTGAAAAGGGAACCGATCCAATGCAGCGAAGTGTCACTCAGCACCATCTATTAGCATTTTCAATTCATCTTTAGAGTAAAGTACTGCACAACGAACGAAATGTTACCTGATAAAATGAAAAGCTTTTTTATTGGGGACTTTAGCTTTGGAGACACAGTTTGGAGAAAAATCACTTGGGTATTGTCGCACAACTGCGAAGCCAGTAATTATATAAGCGATTATTTTTCGACATTAACCTTATGCTGGAGTTACAATCAATGCAACACAACACTGTTGCACAGCAAAACGAGTTTGAACACATTAGAACGTATGAGAGCAGGTATATTGATGCAATACAACTTTTGCTCAAATTTCAAACTTAGCATGGCAACAATATTTTTGAAAATATCCAATTCTACCTGTTCCTATGAGCGTCCGGGAAATGGGAAATGTTATATGCAAATGAAAATCATAATTTGTATTTTCTTTGTCTCATTTTCGCTTTACAATATACTCTTCAGCTTTTAAAGGATAAAATACTCGCTGATATCACTTTCTGAGACTTTAAAGGATCTATATTAGGAAACAAAAATTTCGTTAATACAGCCAGTGACAGATGACGATAAATGTTGTGTTGCATTGATTGTAACTCGTTCCACCGACAAAGTATGGCAACAATCTTGTGTTGTGTTGATTGTTACTCCAGCCTTAGTCAATTTAATGATGTTACAAATGTTTCTAACAAAACTTTAGGTCTTGTATTTTCGTCGTTAGCTGATTTTCGCCTATATTATGCCCCGCCAGGATTGATGTATATTACCTAGCGCTCACATTCTCAATAAATGTTGAATTATCTAAATCGAGTGAATTCAATTGCTCAAAATTCTACCAGTTGATGAAGCTAAGTGCTTTTTGTATTTGCATCTTTATAATATTATTAATAAACCTGCTCTCGTACCGTGTTCCCAGCTAAATATAGTACATCCTCATTGGTATACAGGAGTCCTGCTTACTCTTATCGAAATCTCCTATTTTCCTCAAATATTTTGTTGACGGCAGGACGCTGCCTCCTTTTATAATCTTTCATAAATCATTATCAAGTGACATTTTACCATCGTTGTGGAAACACAATTCCCTATTTTTAATTTTTAAATCAGGAGGTGAAACTGCTTTAAAAAGCAATAGGCCGATCTATATTTTATCTATGCTCAACAAATTTTTTTAATTGTGATTCTCCAATTGAGTTCCGTAATCATTTCCGACCAGCATGAAAATAAGATTTAACGCTACTATTCATATTTATGTGGTAAATTCTCTTATATCCTTTCTTCTAATCTACACAGATCTTACTCCTACTTAATCTACACCGATCTTTCCAAAGCTTTCGATAAAGTTAATAACGCACTGCTTTGTCATAAATTGCCCAGCGTCGGGGTTTTTATTTCTTTGGTTGATTAGTTATGTGACTATCCGTCTAATAGAACTCTTGCTGTAAACTTTAAGGCAAACTTTTTTCAAACTTTCTCTGTATATTCCCGTGTTCCTCAGGGTTCGCGAATGGGTCCATTGCTTATCTTGTTATTCATGAATTCATATCAATCAAACCTGTGAATTTCATTTTGATTTGTTTACTGCGTCAGAAGTTGTAGGAGTAGAAAGATTTTAAAGGTAACCACCTAAAAAGGTCTCAAAATTATAAAAATCGAAAAATGTTTTGTTTATTTTCACTAGAAGATCATTATTATTTGCTCATTATCAATTGATAGCATCCCTTAGTAAAAGCGTACCGTAGCTGCCAGCCCTATCCTAAGCTTTAAACCAAAATCTTACGAAATTTTGAGAAACAATAAGATCATCTGCTGTGTGAGTTTCGTTTTGAACTGAAGCTTTGATTTGGCTAAGGATTATTAGAATTATTTTATGATGGCACCCCAGACACAATTCAATTGTTTTGGAAATTCAATAATTTAAAAAAACATTACTATAACCGAGTTATAACCATGAACAATTTTCATTTTCGATGTTTATTTTTTGCCACCTTGTTTTTACTAATGTTCGAAGAACATTAGTATTAAAATCGATTTGGCCAAAAATTCATATTTCCATATATATATATATATATATATATATATATATATATATATATATATATATATATATATATATATATATATATATATATATATATATATATATATATATATATATATATATATATATATATATATATATATATATATATATATATATATCTATATATATCTATATAGATATATATATATATATATATATATATATATATATATATTTATATATATATATATATATATATATATATATATATATATATATATATATATGTATATATATATTTATGTATATATATATATATATATATATATATGTATATATATATATATATATATCATCAAAAAAAATCTGTGACTATTTCTCGAGAATCCGCCATACGATTCAGCTAAAACTTTCAGGATACATTGGTGCAGAATAGTTCCAGGTCTCACTAAATAAATAAATAAAAAATATATAAATAAATAAATAAATGTCAATTATCTTTAACCCTTTGGCGCCGGCGGCCATTTTAGTGATATTTTTAATGTACCTATTATTCCGTCCACAAATAAAATTTTGCAAAAATGAAATTAACAAAATAAATTTTGAACGTGTTTTAAATGCGAATCGGATAATGTTTTGGATTTTTTTAACCCCATGTGTGCGCTAGGTGCGCATATTGGTTTTAATTAGTTATAAATTTGTGTTACTTTCAATGAGCATGTTGAATCTCCTGAAAAATTATCGCTTTTTAGACAAAAAGCCACTCATAAATAAGTCCTATGCTTTATCTCTATAGCCAAAGTACAAAAATTGATTTTTTATAACGGGCACGCCTGGTAACCCTTCCCCAATTTACCTATATTTTTAGCATCAAAAACTTCTATTCACGGAAACTCACGATCCGATAATCAGAGTTAGTTAAAATTTACAGAATATATTGGTCCTGATAGAAGGTCTGATAGAAGCGATTTTGAAATGCGGGCAATTTCGTGCCAGTGGTGCCATCTTGAAAAAACACTTAGAAAAATAACTGCTTTTGGCCACATAAATTCTGATTCAGTCATTCGATTTTGACGAAATTCACATAGTAGCTGAACCTTACTTTAAACCACGTTTCGTAGAAATTTGGTTGAAAAGTTCGGTTGGAACTGCCAGCTATGGTATTTTTGGTGTCTTAAATTTTGCAAATTCCTGAGGAAAATAAAGCTCTTTGTCCTATAGCTTCCAGTACAGTCTTCGGATCATAACGAAATTCAAATGGCAAATTAAACTTATTGTAAGCAATATTCAGTAGGTATTTAGGTTCTATACACTGATAGGGTTGCCAGCTATGGTTGTTTTTGTATTTTTTTGGCATACCTTTGCATAGAATTTTCAAATCGTAGCTATCTTATAGTGAAAACAAACACCAAATATTAAGATCTAGAAAATTTGAAAACTTTTGCGAATGGTAACCCTAAATTTCTTTGCAACCCTATAACTTCCAATGCAGTCATCAGATCAATTCGAAATTCGCAGAGCAGGTTGAATTCTACGTAAGGCAGATGGGACATATTTTTGGCTTCGGTGCTAGTTAAGGGCTGCTAGCTCTACGCCTTTTGGTTATTTTCGTTCCAAAAAATGCTTGCATTAAGTATTTCCACCACAAACATTTGCAATGAAAATAAGTAAACATTGTTTAAATTTTCCAAGCTCTGGACATTTTTCGGATGACAGCCCCAAACACCTTTCTACTGCAGTAACTTTCGATAAAGTCACCGAAATTAAAATAAGCTTAGATTCAATTATTACTTAGGGTGTATTAGTTTTAAGTAGGAAAAGTAAGTAGTGGTAGAATACACACTCAAAATCTGCACAAATCCTCTACTGTTCTTCGAACATTAGTGTTTCTAGTGGTTCTGATGCGCTAGGGTTCTTTTTTAATTGATATAGGTTTAACTAGAGATTTACTGAAACGAGCGCTGTCACCAAATAGTTAAAGATGTTTTATTTGAAATTAAATCTCTATTACTCATATGCACATCAATCTCCCTCAAATTTCAGATTGATCATGCAATTCGCAGACAAACCCACTACTTTTTATATAATATGTATATGTATATATAAATATATAAATATATATATATATATATATATATATGTATATATATATATATATAGATATAGATATATATATATATATATATATATATATACATATATATATATATATATATATATATATATATATATATATATATATATATATATATATATATATATATATATATATATATATATATATATATATATATATATATATATATATATATATATATATATATATATATAAAGCCAATTGTTATTCCATTATTTTACTGCAATTGCTATAAAATCGAATGGCAATTCAGACGCTTTCAGCTTGAATTTTCAAGTGTGTTCTTAAAAGGGAATTGTTTTTCAGAATGAAATGCATAATTAGTTGTCCATTAACTTATTAATACTATTATTTCAATCGTACCATTCACTTCCAAAATAATTATTTTCATATTCCTTGGAATTCAACACAGCTCAAAACTCCAAATGAAGCTTTGTTACTGATTTAGATTTGAAACACAAACTAGCACTCTGAAAAGCTTCTCAAAAAACGGGAAGGTAAACTCTTTTCTTGAACACAGTTCGAAAACTATGTTCCATGATTCCCGTTAAAAGGACCCTTAGTTTATTTGCGCATACTAAGTAATTTCTTTTTGATAGCTAAGAAACTTATTTCTAATCAATCTTTGGTCACGATCGCATTTCGACATAATGCTACCATTGCTACTTACCAAAAATATTAACAGACTATTTATTCAACATGCTGACGTGCGTTTTCACTACCATTTAAAGTATTGTGTGCTCACTGACTTACTCATAGATATGTGTGCATGTACACTCTATTTTTCGACGTTTGTACCTCGAAATGTTTGTTTCAACATTAGTTCGGATTTGGAAACTATGTTTACAATGTGAATATGTAATGCTAGAGAGCAAGTCAAAATTATTCATACCTCTCGAAGTTGGAGGCATGTGCGTGCTACACTGCATGAAACATCATAATTATGAACCGAAAAAAAGTCTGCATAAATTCATAAATGACCTTCTACATAAAACTGTGATTTTTAAGGATTGTTTTGAGAGACATTCGAAGTAAGATTTGAAGTTTGCGGATAATTTAAAGTAAAATTCTATAATTTCTTATTTATTCTACCTAGATTCAATAAACGATATGAATCTTATGGTTTCCTTTATTACTTAGGAGCTGCACAATTGATTTTTAGATATATGGTATTTTGGACAAACTGTTCATAAACTTACAGTTGGAAATTCATTCAAACTATACACATACCATAGAAATTAATGATTCTTATACAGAATTCGTTTAAGTGGTGCTATAGATAAATGAAAATCAAACATATAGTAAGCTTTGTTAAAGCATCTACTTATTGCAGTGACTGGTTCATTCAACCATAATTGGTCCTAATTGGTCCTGATCGACAAAAAATTCACCAGCCTGACACGTTTATTATTAATGTTAAAATTAAGTTTATTTAATAAGTATTTTGAATCAATGGTGCTTTCCAAAGTTTTCGCGATAAATAAGATTTTGGAATTTTGACGTCGAGAGGTCTTCCTAAGGAGGTATATGTAAAAGGTCATACCACGGAAGACTGCGGAGGCGGAACGCAAGAACCTCTTTTGGATGGATCCAATTTGGTCAATATACAATTTTTGATACGGCGCCCATGCAATACTTGCATATTCGACAATAAGTCTGACTAAGCTGCATAAGAGGGTCTTCGTTCGTCTTCTGACAAAACCTAAGCTAACTTTCACAACGATTGAGTCGTTGTGATCGTCAAATGTGAAGGATTGATGCAGCAGTACTCCTAAATTGAGTACTTTCGCTGATCTATTTAAAAGTGTACTTAAAAGTGAGCATTCATAGATTACAGGATTATTTTTGCGTGTGTAAGATATAATTATACATTTGTCAGGTTTAATAAGGAGATTATTACCGGAACAAGAGCTGACAAATCTGTTTAGATCCTGCTGCAAATCATTTCAATCGTTAAGGTTCCTCCTAACTTTGAAACTTTTAGCGTCATCGTCATAAAGGAGAACAGAAGATGACTGCAGAATGGAACCTACATAAATAAATAAATAAGGCGAACAGTAAAGGACCTAGATGACTACCTTGTGAAACACTAGACGTGGTTTTAATTTCAGATGACAAGGAAGGATACACGTTGGGTTCGATTCGTCAAGTCAGAATCTATCCAATATAAAAACAAAATAGGGAATTGAAAGGAATGAAGCTTAGCTAAAAGTATAGAGTGATCAAGCTTATCAAAGGCTTTTGTCGAATCTATGTAGGCACAGTCAGCTTGAAAGCCAGCTTCAATACTTAACTTGGTGAGAGGAGACCAGCTTCAATACTTTACTTTGATTTACTTGGTTGCTTGGTGATAAAATTCAAGCAGGTTGGCTGTAGTTAAACGACCTTTCATAAAACCGTCCTGATACGGAGCCATAATAGATTTGCAATGACAGGGTACAATATCCGTGATTATGGCTTCAAAAAATTTATCGACGCAGGGAAGTTTTGCAATAGGTCCATAGATGGAGTTTCGTCAAGTTTTTGGTTTTTGTCAATAAACAATTAACGTTAGAAGAGCTCAGGAATGACAAATTGCCAAGATTCTGGCCGCTATCCCTAGAAAAGTGATGGAAAATTGGCTCCAAAGAATCCATCGCGGTAGTCAGATGAATACTTAAATGTTGATAAATACTTAAATGTGGCATGTATACTTCACTTAGATATCTCAATTATCTTGTGTTTTATTAAAATATAAAATTGGTTTGTCCTTGTTGAAAAACACTGCATTTAAAACCCGATGAATTCTAAAATTTCGTTTATGTATGTTGCGCGAAACTGTTTTAGCAAAATAGCCCCCAAAGGATGTTCTCCGAAACGATTGGCTCGCTGTTGGTGTTTACTTTGCGCGCAACGTAGGCGCAAAACAGGTGGGCTATTAGTTTGAGTGAGACAAATATGTATAACGTGAAGCTTGTTTGTTTAACCACCGAGTATTTTCCACACTATGCAAAACCGTTTCGCGTGATTTAAACGCAGCCTAATATTTTCAGATTTAAATTCTAAATTCATTGCAGTTATGATACTCAGTATAAAATATGATCGAAAATAGACGTTAGATTTGTAAACATGATTTCTCTACTGTTCAGACAGAATTCCCCGAAATTAAAAAGCAGCGGTGTTATACGAGTACAATGGATGTTTTTAAAATTATTTTTCTGTGATTTCATTTGTTTCTCTTGTAGTACCTTAAGCGTAAAATTCATTGCAGGCTATAACCCTAGAATGACCGGGTGAATTTTTGGATGTTTGTAGGTACATGTTTTTACTAAAAAGAAGGCAACAATAGTATTATGTACATTTTTTTATTTTATCATTAAACATTAAAAAATTATATAGCTTCTAGCCTCATGACAGTCAGAGTGGCCAACTAGCTGATGCGCGACGAAATATATCCCGCATGTGAGTACCATTCTAGGGATAACAAAGATATAGAAGAAGTGGATTAGAGCTGTAGATTTCCGTGTGGCACCAGTTTATATTAGTATGCGACATTCTCTCACACAAACATACATAGCAAAGGTTGTAGGTGATTTAAAATTTGTAATAAATGTGGGGGCAGGCAATTGGCGCGCAAGTTTGAATCGTCATTTTTATGATGAATTAATTTGATATATAATAGGTCTGCTCGCGTAACTGAATCTATTATAATATATAAAACAAATCGCAGCAAGTCGTTTTTGTACTCTTGCTGCAAGCCAAATTTTGCCACATAAAGAAGCCAGGTGCAAAAATCTGTTGTGTGGATAACACTTCCCTGCACACTTCATGACTAGTTTTTAAATATTTGTCTTATAGTCACAATTACTAGCGCTCTTAAATGTATAATACCGTCTCTAAGCTCACGTGTAAAACTGTCTTTTCGGAAAAATTAGTAATATTTGAGAAAAACAAGATATCATCGAAGTTTCTTAAATTTTGTGTTTAAGTATTATAAGAGAGCGATTTGCAAGTGTTTTCTTAAAAACCGCTTCCTTAAAAACCGAGCTTAGGACTGGCTTTGGTCGAATTAAAGCTCTAACTTGAAAACCCATCATATTTTTCGGGGTCATAGAGACGCAAAGGTATACAAGTAGAAACGCTCTGATTATTTAATATAATAATACATTTCTTAATGCACCTCCTTCTTTCCACACTCTGCATTCAATTATATTTCACAATTATACTCTCGTTATATGTTTTCATATTCACCCACAAACATGTATTCATCTTAATTTGGAAAAAATCATTCACAAATATTTGTGACTCCCAACAACCAAACTAATTGATACGCCTTTGACGCTCCCCACTGATAAAAATTTAAGAAAACTCATGTTGTCAAACTAGCTTGTCTTCGGTCGCGCGTGTAGTACGGTATCCGCAAAAGAATACCAATTGCGGTGGTAATTTTTAATCTATGAATTTAGTGTTGCATTAGCCCTATTCTTAGTTTAATTTTTAGTGCTGTGAATTTGTTTTTGAACCGAAAATCGCAAATCCGATGGCATGAGAGCCGATTGTAGTTGCACAACTCTCTACCATGCAGTTAATTTCCCAGTTTTGGGTAGATTTTTTCGATGCCGTTTGACTTCTTGCCCAATAAAGTAGGTAATCATGTTCAAACTTTATCATGAACCACTTTTAAGGCATAAGAATGTTGTTAATGGGCCGCAATTCGAATAGATCCATTCGGCAATCATTTGGAATCGGACTTTGTTTACATTGATTTGACAATACGAGTTTTGTCAAAGGGGAGAGGGGATAGCATTCTGCAAGAAGAACTGGTACCATACACATACGCTCATGTATGTTTATACCGCCCATCCATTTCTTCTATATCTTTGAGGGATAATGAGTCAAGCAACCAAATTATTCGCAAAGTAAACAACATTCAGTCACCACAATGCTACCGTTTTGGGCACAGCGCAGAATTTCGTCGACAGGTTCAAGGGTTTCGTAGGAGGTAGGAGATAACATTTCGTCGAAAATATATTTACAGTATAAAATTTGCATGGTTTAGCTCTCATTAACAACTTCTAATGAATGACTACACCTATTGATTTCGATAATAAAATACTAAATTTGTGAGTAGAGGACAACATCTACCAGTACTTTATAGATCACCGAAAACATTATATTAATGACTTTGCTCTACCCCCAGCTCCGTATTATGCTCGTACGTTCAATTTCCACATGAAATTAGGTTTCATCAGAACGATGTGTAAGAAAACAGGCAGGAAAATTAAAAATTTCCATTTTCATATACAGAATACTTAATTACATGCTATCAAAGGAACAAACTGTTTGCAGATGGCCAGAGCTCGTGAGAGCTTTGTATGAGGCAAAATGAAACTAAGGCGGACTCAGGCTTAAATCAAGTGCTCGTGTATGATGTGAGGATGTTTTTGTTTGTTCGAAGTGCAAAGGTCCGTTATAGTTGCAAGTTGTCATGCATATAGTTATAAGCATGTGAAATGTTATGTTGTTATATATAAAATTTTTTTAAAGTATTTCTGTGTCCGTGGAATTGGCGTGGTATGCAAGAATTTCGTAGGATAAAGGCACAACATCAAAAGGACGAAAGGCATTCGAAATGGTATTTCATTTGACAGACTACGGCTCTCAGTCGAAGTGCTTTATCAGCTAGGACGATTCGTGCAAATTTGGCCTACAGCAATTTAGCACAGTCATTTTGCTGGCAATATTGCTACTTTAACTTCCGTTTCGATGTAAATTACTCTCATCGGTAATTTTTCGTTGAAGCAATAGATGGGCGAGAAAAAGGCATGTGCTGCCAAGTTTTGATTTTGCGAATCGTTGGAATACGAATATTTATATGCTTCCACGAAAGCATGCTACAAGTATGGAACTTTTGTAAGCCCTTGACGTGTTACAAATAGCAGGTTGAGTAATAGCTTGAAATATTTTACACCATGTTCATGATGATTTGTTATTCAAGTCATAATAGAAGTACCAAAATCAATAAGTAGTATTTGTTGTATCCACAGGGATCAGAATTCAATCTTTTCCACAACTTATTCAACTATAACATTCTCATAAATCACAAATTTCGGTATATTCGTGCAACTTTAACTCATCCAACTATAAGTGGTTACATAACACTCAACCCACAATAGATTTCTGTTCTGTTTTCAGTAAATACGAATGCTGCCAAAAAGCCAAATCTCAAAATCTTCATGTACACGCAAGATGGTGCTTATTGTGACAAAAGGAGCTGAGTTTCGGCCCAGCATAGCCCCGATATTATGTATAATATTTATAGGAGTCAATAATTCGTGTGACTCCAAGCACGTTATTGTACGAAGCTCGAGTCGAAGGTGAGATTGCGGGCATGGGAGAGGAGCTATCATGCGTCTGATTCCGATTCATACGAATCGATACGAACGAAACGAAGGCCTAACTTAACTAAAATATCTCCGGTTGTCAAGGACTATGATGAGTACTTCCTATACTTAGATCCTGCATACAAGTGACGGCCGCTTTCCCCGCATATTCTTTCAATGCTGTTCCATTCCCCGTTCTACCGTATCCTGCATTCATCGAATGAGACCCTTTTTGCAATAAATCGATATCGCACACACCACCATACATAGTACACACATCCGTGCCATCTACCTCTTCCGCATACATTTTTGTTTTTCGATAAAATCAAAAAAGTGGAGCCCAGTTACTAGACTATTTTATCGCATTATGGATTGAATAGCAATTTAAGACACGATTGTTTCATGTCGGAAATTATGGCAAAAATATTCAGTTGTGCTATCTGTTAGTGTGCACAGAAGTATACCTCAGTTCGACTCTATTCCCATTTGATTTGATATGCTCGTTGATTTTATAATGCGTGTACATATGTAGCTATGCCCACGTTTTGAATGTATTGGGCAGAATCCTAATTAAGTGCTATTCCCAGCTTAATGGGTGTATTAAATGTCGCTATTAAATTGGTTTATGTGTGAACACTATTAGCGTAGCTTATGTTAATTTTGACGAGACGTAGGGACTTTGAGTCATTTGCAAAATTGATCGAACTAATGTGTTATCTTGGATACTTCAACGAAATCTTTTTTATGATTCACATTAAATGCTCAAACTACACATGGCCATTTATGTGTGGGGAAAGCAACCGCAAGTTTCGTTTCTGATGTGACTAACAAAACTACAAGAATATTGCAGAGGAGTGAGTAAAATGGTTATGAAAAGAAACGGTGCACTATTTCAGTGATTGGACATAAAAAAATATGATAAGGGTCGTTGATTTTTTCCCGTATACTACCGAAATTGGGGAATTTCTGATTGTTTTGGTGCACATACAATGAAATGGACCGGTCATAAATTGTATATAAAACGATACTTACGTGTCATGTCTTTATGACAATTTTTGACTACTCGTCAATACGTGACAACTATTCAAAATCATGGGCCTTTGAGAGTGGCGTTTTTAAAATAGCACATCTTTATCCAAATATGCGGTTTTAATTCATTTTATTGTACTTTTGAATGCTACACAGTACTTAAGTATCTATTGCCTTAGAAGCAAAAGTAGTGCCACTTCCTATTTTAATTTTGCAAATCTCTGAAGCATATTCTCACTGATAATGTGAATTTGTTGTGTCGGATTTCAATCAAACTTCACAATTCAACTCTAAAACGAAGAAGCTTCAAACCGGTATAATGAAAACATTATACCTACTACTTCTTGTATTGACTGATTTTCGAAAAAAAAATTGTTTAAAAATCGTTTCGCCGAAAATTCATATTTCTTTATACATACATATATATATATATATATATATATATATATATATATATATATATATATATATATATATATATATATATATATATATATATATATATATATATATATTTGTTTTTTTTTCGTTGTATTTTCTTGCATCTTCTGTTATCCTCTTTCTGATCATTTTGCAGGTTTCAGTGTATTCAATCCTTTGGATGTTCGAGGATAACTTCATTTCCCTACGTTTTCTGAGTAAGGCCTTTGTCTCGTTTGAGAGCTTGCGGTGTTTACTGTCTATGTTTGGTCCACCTACTTCTTCGGCACACTTCAAGATGATTTTTGCGAGGTGCGTTGCGTCCTTATTACGCATTTTGTAATTTAGCATTTCTTGGAAGAGAATGGCGTTGTCTCTGACGTTGTCAGTGTTAATACCTGCTCTTGTTGGTTTTCTAACTAGTCTGAACCTTTCTGTCTTTAGATCTAAGGTAATGTTTGCTCTAGCCAGACGATGATCACTTCCTGTCCTGAAATTATTGATTAGTAGATAGTAGAAAGCGCCATCGAAAGTAATAGGAGCCTCATGAAGGCGAAAAGAGCATTATTGATTGGTAGAAACCAAGGGATTGATATGCAACACGAAAATGAAAGGGTAACCGATAGAAAGAAAATACTGAAGTTAATAACCAACTTCTATCAGAATCTCTACAAAGCCCCCGAAACAAGCCAAACAATAACAGCGACTATGCAAGAAGCACCTGAAGAAGATGTCCCAGAAGTTCTCATTGATGAAGTGGAAGCGGCGCTGAAACAAATGAAAAATGGCAAAGCAGCTGGCAATGATGGCATCACAGCGGAATTATTGAAATACGCGGGCAGGAAAACATGGAAGATTCTGGCGGACGTATTCACAAGCTGCTTCAGAACAAGGAAAATTCCAGACCTGCGGAATAATATAATGTATGCCAATATAATTCTGATCCACAAGAAGGGGAACAGGGAAGACATTAGAAACTACAGGCCGATAAGTCTACTCCCCGCGTTCTACAAAGTATTCACTAAAATCATCAATAACAGAATACAATCAACCTTAGACGCAGAACAACCTCGAGAACAGGCAGGTTTCATAAGTGGCTTTAGCACCATAGACCACATTCACACACTGAGAGAACTTCCCCTCGCCCTGGCATACATTGACTTTGAGATAGCCTTTGACTCAGTATACCCCAAGGCAATAATAAGAGCACTTATAAACCAAGGTATCGAGAAACCATACATAGAAACACTGACCAACATCTACAGGAACGCCAAAGCGAAAGTCAAAGTGTTCGATGACACACCAGAGTTTCCCACACAAAGAGGTGTTAGACAGGGGGACACCACAATCTTTCGAGGCCTTTCTCCTAATCAAAGATGGAGAACAGCTAAGTCACCTACGATTTGCAGATGACATAGTCCTTCTCGCCCAAAATCAGGGGGAATCACAAACGCTACTTGAGGATCTAAACTCAGCTAGTGAGACAGCAGGACTGAGAATGAACCTCAATAAAACAAAGGTTATGTACAACGAATTCATAACGAGAGGCCAGGATAGAATATCAATTAATAACACAGATTTGGTAGTGGTAGACGAATATGTGTATCTGGGCCAAACAATAAGCAACTCAGGATCGCTACTACCCGAAATAAACAAAAGAATCATACTAGCCTGGAGTGCGTTTGGGAAAAACTGCATAATCTTCAAATCAAAAATGAAACCCTACCTGAAGAAGAAAGCCTGTGATGGATGCAATCTGCCGGTCATGACTTATGGCTGTGAAACATTGACTCTGACAGCAGATACCACAAGAAAGCTTCAGGTTGCCCAAAAAGCAATGGAGAGATGCATGTTGGGCATCACAAGAAGAGATAGGAAAAGACTTAACCGGATAAGAGCAAAAACACAGGTAACTGATGTGATTAATAGAATCAGAAGTCTCAAGTGACGATGGGCCGGGCATTTGGCAAGACTATCGGACAATAGATGGACCACCAAAGTCATGAATTGGTACCCAAGGGGAGTCAAAAGACCGAGACGGCGCCCGAAACTAAGATGGGACCATGACAGAAGAAAGCTAGCCGGCATAACCTGGACACGTATAGCCAAAAATAGACAAAAATGGAGGAAAATGGAAAGCCAATACTTAGGGGAGGCTAGATCATGATCCATATGCATGATTGGCAAGCTGACAATGATGATATATATATATATATATATATATATATATATATATATATATATATATATATATATATATATATATATATATATATATATATATATATATATATATATATATATATATATATATATATAAATATATATTTATGTAGCGGCAAAAAGTTTAAGGGATATAATCTCTGGAGTGGCTAGTCCGCTTGAGCTGAAATTTTCAGACGACATAGATGTATATGAGAAATAATTCAGTGATTAATTAAAGTTACGATACTTTTAACCCTTTGACGGCGACGGGGATTTAAATGAATATTCAGGTACCCTATATTTCCATTTAGAGTACATTTTTGTTAAAAACAAGTAATGTAAACAAAAACTTAGTACGTTTTATGCTTTTCTATGAAAAAAACTTGGGAACTATGAACCCTATATGGGCGATGAGTGCCTAAAAGTAGGCTAAGATTTTTTTCTCAAATTTCGATTTGTCTGAACTTATGACACAAATATTCGATTATCGTGGAATTTGCAGAGCATATTGACGCTGGTAAAGGCTGTGAACACATGGGTTTTCAAGACTGTGTAGGCAACCCTGCAGCTACGGCAGGCATGTGGAAAAAAAATCTTCATATTATCGACCCTCCTAAAAACTTTTGCTTTTTGACAAAAATTTCGCATTATTGAGAAATTTTAACCTTTGTTCACCACGTCAATATAAATTTTTTTCCGAATTGCACAAAAACGGCAACCGATCACCAAATTACTTCTATTTTCAGCACTTGAAACTTCTGTTCACGAGAACTGGCGACCGGATTATCCGATCATTATGAAATTTACAGAACGTCTTGATATTAACTAGGGCCAGGTCTGATTTAAGTGCTTTTAAAATGCCGGTAACCCTGTGGTAGTGGTGCCATCTAGAAATATCACTACAAAAAACAGCTTTTTGCCCTATCACTTCCGAGTCAGCCAACACATTTGAACGAAATCGACGCAGTACTTGAACCTTACTCTCAACCATATTTGATAGAAATTTGGGTGAAAAATCGGAATAGAGCTGCCAGCTATGGTGATTTTTCTGACTTAAATCTTGTAAATTTGCTCAGTAAAATAAAGCTTTTTTCCCTGTAACTTGCGATGCAGTCATGAAATCGAAACGAAACTTTTGTAGTAAATGGATCTTATTGTAGGCCTAATTCCGTAGTAAGTTATTTGAAAAATAATGAAAGGACTGCCAGCTATGGTTATTTTTTGTGGTTTTCTAGCATTTCTTTACTAAGCTATTTTGTCATTAAATTTGCAAGTATGAAAGATCCTGCAATGACAATTAACAAAAAATATTAAGGTTTCGAAAATAAAAAAAAAATTGCAGGTGGTAGCCCTAATATTCTTTTCACCCTTTTAACTGCCAGCCCAATCTTTCAATCGAAACGAAATTCACAGGGTGGGTTTAACTTAACGTGAAGCAGATTTGGTATAAGCTGCTAACACAGGATTGCCAGCATCAGTCATTTTCGTTAATATTGCACCAACAGATACTTCCATTATAAATTCATATGCAAAGCGTTTACAATAAAAATGTGGATCCAATGTTCAAATTTTCCGAGTTTTGAAAGTTTTTCGGATGGTAGCCTCAAACATCGTTATATTACTGAAACTTTCGATGAAATTCTTGGATAAAAACGATATTTTAGCATGAGCCTGTTATGGTAGACTTATTGACGCCTCGTCAGAAAAGTGTTGCCAGCACTGAACATTTTCATCATTTGTGTTATAAGAGATGCTGTCGGGAAATGGTTTTTGTTATTTTGGCTACGAAATTGTTGATATGACAAAAGCGTATTACGTCTTTCCACACAGTTTGGTCACTCAAGGACAATTTCTTCGAAAATCAGTTTTCTAGCGATTCTGATTCGCTAGACTTTTTTCTTATACTGTAGCAACATATTCTGTACATCTTCGGCTCTATATGCCACATCGCACCTTTTTTCGTTGTTATGATTTTGTTCACCGTTGGGGAAAAAGTAAAAAAGTAATTCAGAAAATACTTTCAAAAGCATAGTCTGCGCTAAATATATTTGTATGATCGAATTGCTGTAGCGCCTTTGGAAGTCCTTTCATTCTTCAGTGATCGAGGATGTAATTTCATGTTTGCATCATTTGTTCTTTGTGTGCAATGTGCAATATTTCAGTGTACACAATTACTTTTCGTATTATAAACACCTAATAAATTCGAATTAAAGCCATTTGGCATGTTTCAGTTTAGCATAAAACGATAATAGTTCTTGAAACCAAGAAATAAACTTGCTGGCTTTCCATACGTTTTGCCCTAAAGACAAGAATTTAATTGGCTACAGAGCAAATTTTGTAACTTAAGTGTTTTAAAAAAACCTGCTACACGTCAAAGTATAAGTAATTTGTATAGATATACTATAAGTAAAAATATAAGTAATAATTTTAGTTAGTTTTATGAAATTGATATATTTAACCCTCCCTTTCCAAATTCCTGCTGAAAAAATCATCAATGCATTCGTTCTTTTGAATTTTGGCTGAAATATTAACTTTCTTTTCCACTCCAATTAACAGTAAAGGGAACTGGCGTTTTTATAAATTATTAACTTTGCATATAGGCTCGGGTAGCTTAGAGACTCGAATTCAAGTACGATCGGGGCCGCACACCGATCTTTGAGTTAAAATACCTCTGATTAGGTTCCTGAGTCAAATTAGAGCCAAAATAAGGCCTGAAACTCGTAAAAATTTCGATTATGAAAATGAAGTTTCTACAACCTCTACTCTCTAAGACCCTAAATGTGTTGTATCGGGGCAACTTTGCTTTGCATTTGCTTAATCTTTAAATTTAGAGCTTACCCAACGACAAAACAAGAGAACGCACTTTGGAAGAGTAATTTTATTCAAAAACCGTCTTCCAAATGGTTAATTTTTGAAATCGTGGACTACCTGTTTCTAATATTATAATCTAAATAAAATATCTAAAAAAAAAAATTTGACCCCAAAAATTTTTTTCACATTGGAAATTCGTTTTTTACATTTCATTTAAAACTTTGGGGGCATTTTTTTTAAATTGTCTATTGTCAACCGTTTAAGAAGCAATCTTATTGGTATACATATAAACCTAGAGGGCTATTTGAATCGCTTTTCGATATATGATATTTTTATGTATTTATTACGACAAATCGTCTTCAATCTTTACTTGAGAGGACGCATAAATTGGCCATCATTATTTTGACTGTGTTGGTGCCAAATGTTATGCATAAACCTACGGAAGATTATAAATGAATGAATTTGCATGGAATGGATCTAGATGGAACCTAAAACTGAATGCTTCTGGATTTATTATGCCTCCGCGGTTCGATGTCCTAGATAATATCCAGTCTTCTCATGAACCTGACTATGTTCCCGTACGAGACTTTTGTCATGTCACAGGTGGCAAAAACAACAGAACCAAGTACTTCTATTTTTCGATTTACTAATTTTTTTCCAAGAAAATCTCTGACTCGGCATAGAGCCTTTATGTTACTTTCGCAGAGATTCACAACTTGTTTTGCTCTTTTATCATTAAAGTTGAGAGCTTCAAAACCCCCAAATTGAGCCAGTAGCTGTAGGCCTGGTTGATGTTTTGATTTCTCTGTCTTTTCTGGTACTTATAGAGTTCCGGTACGGAATGAGACCGATCTAGAGCGTTTTAGCCCCTTCTTTGGCTTTAGTGGCAGCTGATATCTATCCTTAGTGCTACTTTTATTGGAGGTTCATACCAGCTCGATACTATTCTTTTCTCCTATTTCATTTGGGCTTAAGAACTGCCTTGCCTCTACGACGTTAGCTCAACTTTGTGACCGCGACTGATAACCTTCAAACCTGCTTGGTTGACCGAGAGAATCTGAACTTTGATAATTTCAGTGTTCATTTTCATCTTCGTAGTCTTGAGTATTGCATATAATACTGGCTGGCGGAAATTTGTCTCCTGAGGGAGGGTGAAGTATATTTTGTCCCTGGGTTCTACGATCTCTGCCTCTATTCCAGAAACGATTTTTAATCCATCTGTGCACTACATTACTCTGAGAGAGGCAGAGTTGGCCCATTCTTGCACTAATTTCTTGGCAACGTTGAGCCCTTGAATAATGTCTCATTTAGTCTTTATTTGATCGCTGATGCCAAACATTCCCATTGCGGGCTTGATGTTCTCCAGGATTAAAGGTTTAGGAGAGCCTGCTTACTTGCCTTTAAAGTGGAGCTCACTAAGATAATTTGATAATTTGGATTTAATCCTAGATATTTTTCCTCTTCCTGCTGATGGGCCTCTGCGGACCTTAATTCGAGTTTACTTTTCTTGCTTAATACAGAACACTACGTAGTGATTGAGTGCAAGAGAGGTTGGCAAGACATTTCGGCAAACTAGAAATCCATAAAAGAGCCTACCAACAGTGTCATGAGAAACCATCATAGAGATAAAAAAAAAATTACTTGCGCCTGGAGCAGCATGCTTTTTAAAGGGTCCTAAAAGTCTCTCGTCTCGTTCTGATCCACATTTGATAGCCATTTTCGCAGTTACTGCAGCGGAGGTGGCTCCTAAAACAATGGTGTTGATTTGCTCAAACACTCAAACACTCTATGGCCGCAATATAGCACAAAACACAAGGGCTTTATCAGCAAAAGATTCTAAGGCATAAGCTGGAAAGTCAGACTCAGCTAAAATGCAATAAAAAGAAAAGTGCATTGCTAAAACATGGGAGCTGAAAAATAGCAATAGCACAAACACAAATTAGGAAAATGATTCCATTCTAAAGATGGACTTGTTTAGAGGCAGTTTTCATGCTCGGTATGCAATGGAAATGCTGGGGAAGTCGCATATAAAAAGGTTATCATGAAAAGAAACTGTGTCCACAAAACTCAACTTACTCCACCGCATATCGTATCATTTCTTTCTTGTGACGGCGAAATCGTTAAAGGGCTGATTGGACTCGTTGCGTTTATTTGTATCATACTTTGAAACAAAACGAATATACACTTGCCGTATTTAAGAAACGTTATTTTTTCAACCGCATATTCACGCCTTATTCAAAAATTAAAAAACTGATTTTCTTATAACATTGACTTTCGCGTTTAAGTTTTTGATAATTTCTATTGGACCGTAAATACAAACAGAGTAATTTGTCATAGTATGCATATTATCACATGCACAATAGCAGGGCTTACTAAAATTAAACTAATAGCTGCTGCTTCGTGCATCTTATGATAATAACATTTTAATAAAGAAAGCTTTATTAAAATGCTATTTATTTATATTGAATGGAAGATTGAAGAATAAACTCTATTGCAATCAGATGCATTTTTCATGTTTCAGCTCCTCATTCAGAACATGAAATCTGATTATTGTCATTGGTATCATTGTCAAAAAATCACCCTAATCATCCGTAATATGCATAGCACTTCGTAGCGCCCAGTGTGGGCTCAGAGCATGTGAAAATTCATTGAAGCAACTACTTATTTTATTCACAGTAAACTATTTAACATAGACCAAAAGGCAATAATGATGAGTCATATTTTCAACGACCAAAAAGATAAAATTCTCATTATATACATTATGGGAACAGAAATGACACATAGGATTAAGAAGAAATAAAAAAAATCCATGTTGTTCGAAGTATGGAAATTTAATGTACCCTTATGTCGTAATAATAATCGCTATTGAATGTCAATCATTTTGTTATTAGAGTCAAGTGAAGTCGAACTTTTAAGTTGCGCTGAATTTTTTACGGAGTTTATGTAATAGAAATAGATCTGCAGGAAGTTAGCATTAAGGTATATTTAACCCGTTGCCGGCTGCGGGCATTCGAGTACATTTATAGATAAGCCTATACATCTATCAAAAGTAGATATTTTAAAGAGACAAGTATGTGAAATTAGAATAGATTCTGTACTTGCCTTTGTTGTACTAACATTTGAAAATTTATTAATCTTATACGGGCATTAAGTACCTAAAAGTAGGCAATTTTTTTTCAAAATTTCGAGTTGCAATAACATCTGGAAAATTTACAGCACACATTGGATGTTTACACATTGGATTGATTGGATGATAGAACTGGGTAACTTTTGATGAATGTGCAGACAATCTTACAGCTACTGAAAGCACATGAAAAAAATCCGTTGAATAGAAGCTTTTCGCTTTTTTATTGAAATAATGATGTAAAGATGAACAGTTTAAATGTTGGGGCTTTAATCGCCGTCATGAAATATGTCGGTTTTCACTTTGTGGAAAATTTTCCGTGAAATTTGGCGTCATTCAAATTACATGCAGCTTTCGAGGCTGGTTGCGTCTGGTATTACTAACCACGAAAAACCAATCTAAGCAAAAATACTTAGAATACTTCTTTAGACTATAAAAACAGTGCTCTACTAAGAAGAAAAATCGGACGTCTAATCTAGTCAACATTTTAGTGAGAGTTATTTGTATACAATAGCACTGACGAAACTTGTGAGATACACAAAATTTACACTTCTTTAGGCACCAAATTTGGCTTGAATATATAACTCGTTTGAACGCTTTTAAAATGACATAAGTTCTTGAACGATAACGAACCCAAAATCATCCAAAACGTTCGTACCTTACGAACATGATAACGCCTAGCTAGCCAATGTTTTCCTGTTCATTTTTAATACAAGCAATTAGGAAGATGATCACTGCTTCCCGAAAGTGGCATTAATTCTTTATCCCTACTAGTGCTAATTCCTAAGCTAACACATGAAGATTTCTTTTCTGTGGTCAGGTTTTACTATAAGGGACCGTCAATTTTGGTATCTGTAACTGTTCCGGCCCGAAATCGAAAACCAAATGGCCTGGTGGTCAATTGGTTTTCTTTTTCTTAATAAACTGCCAGTGTTGTCACAGGCACAGGTTACAAAAAGAGTTAGCCTGCATGGGAAAATTTTCTAAATTTGTAAATATTACGTAAAACCAAAAAGATGGACGCATATAACAGTAAACAAATATTTATTTACTGAGCATAAATTACAAAAAATTAATAATTGATGTTCAATAAACTTTAAAAACTAGATTCTATTTTAAACAGATACAAGATAAATTTAGCTTACGACTGCAGAAAACCTTCAGTTTCAGATCTTATTGCAACATACCTCAAAGTGGTTTCCAAGCAGAATATTTTACATCATAGAAGTGACTTAAATTATTGACTCAAATGTCGATATGTTCAAGTGATTTATATCTCCTGGTTATTGGCTATAACATAATGTTGGGTTGATGTCTAAAATGCCCCCTTTAAGGGGGGCATTTATTGTTTGTTTGTAGAATGCCAATTGGTAAATTTTTCGTATGTATGCTTTTATTAAGCTTCCGAAGATGAAAAAACAAATTTTCCTGACGTTATATCAACCTGCCCACCACCGAAATTTACTGCATATAGACCTTTCTTTACGCTAGATATTATTTCCTTCGGTGTATACTTTCCGGGCAACATATAGGTGTTTGTCATGCGCGGCATAATAACTTCTTTATAACTTTCTCTTCTTCCATTACCAGTTGGGCTTACACCCATGAGTTTAGCGTTCATATGATCCTGCATGTATCCTTTTAGGATCCCATCCTCTATCAATATATTATAACTGGGTGGAGTGCCTTCATCGTCTACGCTGATAGAGCCGCGCAAATTGGGCAGAGTTCCGTCATCAACTACTGTGATGTCACTAGCTGCTACTTGTTTACCCACAGAATTTGAAAATGCTGAGACTTTTTTGCGATTGAAGTCGCCCTCAAGTCCATGACCCACGATTTGTGCAGATATAGTAAATATCAATAAAAGATATCAATTGATGAGTAAATATCAATAAAAGATATTTATATAATAGTAAATATCAGTAAAAGACAACAAATCATTCTACAGTTTATCATATGTATAACATTGCATTGGGGAAGAACAAATTTCTATACCAATAAGCAATTTATTAATAGGACCTAACACTCCTTCTACAGTCGCAAAACTATGTGGTAAAGGTAAAATTATTTTTGTGAATCTGGAAACTAGTACAAAAGTAGTTTCTCTGTTTCCGTTTCGGAGCTCTTCGACCTCGAACCAGAATTTTCGAATACCTATGTCTTGAAATCGCTATATTTTTTCAAACCTTTGAAGAAAGTCGTTTTTGAACATCAGCTTCATTAAGCTTAGTTTATAGGAAAGAGCAAAATGTTTAATGTATAGGAAAGAGGAAATAGAGGGGAAAAAATGTTCAAGAGGAAAATGCTTAGCTATGATTAACAAATAAAAAAGCAAAGTTTTCCCACTACAATCCATTTGGGGTCTTAAGGAGTAGAGATGGTAGAGGCTCCATGTTCATAATTTTACCAGAGTGAAATGATTAGTTACACATCACCCCTGGTTTGACTCAGGTATCTACTCAAAGCTCCATGTGCGGTCCACTGCCCGTGCCCAGGTTTTGAACCAGGGATTCTACATGCTACAAGCTAGTGCCCTCCCCATTTCACTAGGCTGCGATCACTAAAAAATGACTAAAAACTGCCCCTCATTAATAGTTACTGATTACTTTTTCTAATTTGAATTTCTTAACTATATTGTTTTTGAAATGCGCATGAGTAATATAACTCAAAACAGTTCAATAAAATCTTGTTTGTTAAATTAGGCTTTGAATTTATTATTCCCACAACAATTTAAAAAAAAAACGATAAGGTGTTCCAATACAAGAAATTACAAACATTATTGCCAAGAGCTCTGTTTATATTTTTTACTGAGCGAAATCATTATTTGGACATTTTGACATCACCAAATACAATTTTTTTTAAAAAGTAATCGAAAGTAACTTGCGACAAGCGAGAGTAATATAAAACGTCAAAAAGCAAGAAAATACTGATAAAATGAGGAGTGTACTGTAATTAGTATTTTTAGCAGTAAAAAGGCAGCATTGTCCACTGCATTCAACCGTTTCTAGTTTGACCATTTGCCGGACGTCAAAATCCGTTATTGTAGTAGCTTGGCAAGCCGTTTTGATGAATGGCATGTAGTCTACCGAGCTCTGGAGACTTCTACTTCTAAGTAGATTGCGTACAAGCCATAATTGTAGTATCTGCCACACATTTATACTTTGATTTTGCAATAGAGCAATTACAAACTGCAACTTTTATTTTACAACTACAACTTTTATTTTGAAGCTTGATTGTCCTTCAAAAATTCTGTTTTTTTATCTTTCTCTTTCATACAATAAAAATAATGAACGCAGAAAACCATGTTCGAACGGTTAAAAGTGCCCCAAAATGATCCTAATTGGAATTGAAATTCCTACATATAGACTGTATGATGACATCGAAAACAGTCAACCCTTTTACGAAAGAATAGCTCCAGCATAATAAAGTTCCCACTAATAAATAACGTATTTTCTTTATTTATGCTCTCAGTCTGCAGAGAATTCCTTTCATTCAGCTATAGGATAAGATCAGCATCTCTATGGCATGACGCGACGGTCAGCCAAACGTTTTTTGTTCTATCTACTGCACAATATACAGTAAAACAGCATTCGCCACATAAATACATACATACATATGTATATCCATAGTCGTCGCACAAAGAATTTTATATATCTGATGTTTTCTTCTGCTGGTTTTGGATTTAACCATGAGCGAATTTTGAACGGAATCCAAGTTAGCAGCGAGCCTGGCTAAGAAGGATGGATTTCATTTTGCAATGCGAGCATGAAATAGGGTTAGTGACAAATCCAGTATGGATTTTTCGTTGTTCCCGATCCGCCAGACCAGAAGATTTTTTTCATTCTGGCCGCTGCCGATTTGTTGTAATGCTTATCGAGCAGGATGACTTTTTCATCTTTTTTTTTCAATCTTATTCTGAGTAACATGCTGCCTGGCTGGTAATCACTAATGTCTATAGAATATCCTCATTGGTGCACATAGTACAGAAAATGGGACGTTAACATTGGGAATCCCGTGCAGAATAATAAAGTGTCCTAATATCGAAGATCCACGGACAGGATTGTGTGATGCTCGCAAGGCTACATCATCTATTTGATTGCCACGCCTCGGATGAACAGAAGATGGATGGGATTCAAAACACTATTCACACAATGCGCATAGCAGTAATGAAAATGAGCAGATTTATAGCATTCTAGCGAAAATGTTACTCAAATGGGGTATATTAGCTCATATTCTAATTATGTGAGTCATATGGCAGATGGTTAGTTAATTTCAATGCAACAAACATCTTTCATTACCTTGACTCCCACAGCTTTCTTTTCGGTCATCGTTTATCTTGTTTCACGTCCGCATTCAAGCTTTTCTTCTTTTGACTACAATACCAATATATGTACGTATGGCATTCCGCAAAGTTCCCGAAAAATTTAGCTTACTTATGTCCTTTTCCCGGATTCATAACTACTATTCAAACAATTATTCTTGAGTTCAAACGACTTATTCTGAATACTGTCGAGTGATGTCTCGATGAACGCTCTTTTAATATGCAGTACCGTCTGCTGTTTTAAGTACATTCCCCTTGAGTTCTGGCAACAATTCAATTTATTCCCTGACATCGTACTGATTGGCAATCCCAGGATACATTTAATTTAAAGAAGAGCTGTGCACTACCCTGGAGCAAGTTATCATTATAAGTACTGAAATAACTAGCATAAAGAAATGAAAGAAAAAAAATGAAAGATATTCTTAAGACGTCAAACTGAAGAGGTCTTTCTTCTTCTGTTTGAATACAGTTTTATTGTGTTGGTGAATGGCATGGGTATGTTTCTTAAATGAAATTCATATGGTTTTCAAGGTATCATAGTTTCAGTTTTCTGTATGTATCAAAATAGTTTTTTTTTTTATTCTCACGTAACTACGATTTAGGTTTTTTAAATTGTCAGTCTGTCTGATTAACGTGTAGCATTCAGATCAAAAGATTGATCACATTCATTCAGTATTAAATAAATAAGTAATAATCAGCAAAATTCAAATGTTTCAAGAGGATAATTATTCTAAAATGAATTTCAGATGCAAAAAATGCATTTCAGCAAATCCGATTCTGAAATCGAGAAATTTTATAAACTAGAACACCCAATTTCTAAAATAGCTGGAATTCATATGTTCGTATCAAACTGAAAATTAATCTTCTGAACAAAAAGCTTGCGTTGTTGTTCTCATTCAAACAGTGCTAACTTCCAAATAAGTGTGCACACGTGGTCGTCATTGTTTATATGAGACTGATGATGATTTTGAACAGTTTTCATTCTATATCAAAACTTTAAACCTCTGTAAAAAAAAACTATACACAGTGTAATCTACAGCAGTTAGTGAAGGTAGAAAATGCTTGAGGGAGATTTTTTCACCCAAAACACTACTACGTGACAAAATAAAATTTCGTCGGACAGGATAGTTCGATATGGCTACGTCAAGTAACAGATACCAATTCCTCACAAATCCCAACGAGGTTTGCTCGGCACCAGCACTGCTCTGCTAAACATACATTTCTATCTACATTTTCGTACTTTCGAGTGATGCAATTATTTGTGTTTTGATTTGTGCTGGAGATATATGGAGAGTGTATTTTTCAATGTTGATTTTAACATAATACCACAAAAGATAGGTTTTTCAAATTGTGTAGAATGATGTAATAGTTTCGAATTCGGTGTTAACACAAAAATGAGAAAAATGCAGATAGAGCGTTTATGCTTATGATTATAAAGACTTGGTTGAAACCTGCTGAAAAATTGACAACTAGATAGAATACGAAAAGTGGCTTTGTAGCAATTTTTATTGTATTAGATACGCCACAACAAACATACTAGGTTAGGTTAGGTTAGGTTAAAGTGGCTGCCGGTCTACTTAGGTCTGCCGTCCAACACACATAGGCACATGAGAGGCCCGTTGTGATGCCACACTAATTTGTGACTCTCTCCTAATCACTGAATTCGGGAAACCATCTGCTTCCCTTTACAAATCGCGTTATCCCCTTTAAATTAACCAGGGACAACTCGGTCAGGTTTGAGAGAAAGGGAGCACCAATTGCCACCAACCTTCTCCTTGCCAACGCCGGGCACTGACACAAGAGGTGGAGGACGGACTCCTCCTCATCCTCAGAGCCACAACTCCGACAGAAATCGTTAAACTGCACTCCCAATCGTTGTGCATGCCGTCCTATGAGGCAATGGCCCGTAAGAACTCCCACTGTGCAGCGTAGAGCGCTTCGAGTCAAGCCTAAAAGCTGCCTGGTGCGATGCGCATCCATGGATACCCAGCACTGCCTTGCTATTGCACAGGATGATTCATCTGTCCAGGACCTCTTAGCATCCTCGAGATATTTTTGCCTAATGGCCAGTTTGACCGATGACGTCGGTATACCTATTGAGAGGGAGCAGGAGACCTCCGGTAACAAGGTTCCAAGCCTTGCTAGCTCATCGGCCTCACAGTTGCCCTGGAAACCCCTATGTCCCGGTACCCAAATCAATTAAACCACTGAATGTCTCGACATCTCCCTAAGAGATGCACGGCATTCAGCAACAATCATGGAAACTGTACCCGAATATTCGATTACACAGAAGCCAGTCGACTGCCTGTAAAATAGCCGCAACCTCCACCTGAAAGACACTATAATGGTCTGGTAGACGGAAAAGCAGCTTGAGATTCAGCTTATCTGAGTATACACCACTTCCGACTCTATTGTTTAGCTTTGAGCCGTCAGTGTACACATGGATAAGCCCACTTTCGAGGGTGACACCATCACGCCATTCATCCCTACCAGGCATGCGAGTTGTGAATTTAGTAGACACTGCGGAGCAATGTAGTCAACACCCGCTGGAGCAGGAACTCCCTCGACCAAAATCCTCGCATGGCCGAATACTGTTCTATTCCATGTTGAGATACAATTTAGTCTCACAGCAGCAAGATTAGCTTGCTGTAAGATAAGAAGATTGGTTGGCAGCCAATGAAGTAGCACGAAGAGTGCCTTAGTGGGGGTGGAGCGGAGCGCACCAGTTACAAGTAGTGCAGCCATTCTCCGCACATTTTCAATGTGCCGTTTGCAGGTATCCTTAATAGCACCCTGCCACCAGAACACCACCCCAAACAGTAGAATTGGCTCAACCACAGCAGTGTAAAGCCAAGCAACAGTACGAGGTTGTAATCCCCAATTCGCTCCTATGGCCCTTTTACAGCAGTAAAGTGCATTGAAAGCCTTCCGAGCTCTTTCTGCTACATTATAGGTCCATAGTAACTTCGAGTCAAGGATCAGCCCTAAGTACCTGACCCTCTGGCTTAAGTTAATGGAGACCCCATTCAACTTTGGTAACTCAAAAGAAAGAACTTTGTACTTCCTTGTAAACAGCACTAGTTCCGTTTTGTTAGGATTCACATTCAAGCCGCACTCACGACTCCAACGTGAAAGTATGTCAAGAGAGTGATTTAGCCTCTCCGATAACGTCGATAAATACTTTCGCGACACTGCTACAGCTATGTCGTCTGCATAAGCAATCACTTTGCAGCCAGCGCGGTCCAGTCTCATTAGAAGAGTATTCACCGTGATGTTCCACAGCAGGGGAGAGAGGACTCCATCCTGCGGTGTGCCCGTACTGACTACTCGTCTTACGCTGGCATCCCCCAAGGAAGAGATAACCACTCTACTTTTGAGAAGCTGCACAATAAAAGCAATCAGCGGCTCGTCCACATGAAGCACCGAGAGAGCCTCAACAATTGCGTTAGAATTTACGTTGCTGAAGGCCCCCTCGATCTCCAAGAAGGCGGCAAGCGTGTATTCCTTAAGCACAAGAGATCTCTCAACTTGCTCAATAAGGACGTGAAGAGCAGTCTCAACAGATTTACCTTTCGTATAAGCGTGTTGTGACTGCGAGATCAACATAGGATCGATTGATCTTTTAATATGGTAATCAATGATCCTTTCCAAAATCTTAAGCAGGACTGAGTTAAGACTTATTGGACGGTAGTCCTTTGGCCTAACATGAGAAACTTTTCCTGCTTTCGGAATAAACACAACTCTAGTTTCCCGGCAGCTGATGGGAACATACGAGAAGCGTAGGCAAGCGTTATATATCTCTCTGAGCCATGGTAGCGATACTTCCATTGACTGCTGAACGTCAGCCGCAAGCACGCCATCAGGGCCGGGGATTTAAACGGCTCAAAGGAGTTAATAGCCCACCTCAGCTGAGAGTTTGATATTCTGAACGGCGGGGCTCTACCGTAATTTAGTTCCGTTTGGTGCACTGTCTCTATAGGGCAATAATTGCCCGGGAAATCTGTGTCCATGAGAACGTTTAGAGTATCTGCGCTCGAACTAGTCCAAATGCCCTCAGGGTCCATGATGCACCCCATAGCCTTTGGTGTCGTGCTTAATACCTTGCGAAGACGATTCGGCTCGCTGAGACTCTCTACATACTAGCATTGAGACGAAAATTGTTGAGAATCTTTTAATTCAATTATTTTTATTTTATTTTATTGTCCCCCAACAAGGTATATTACACATAAATGAAATAACATAAAAATGAAAAAAAAAATTTAGCGCATCAGAAACGCTAGAAATCTAATTTTCGAAGAAATTGTCTTTGAGTGACAAAAAAATGTGGAAAGACGTAATACACTTTTTTGTAGAATCATATCAACCATTCCTTATCCAAAGCAACAAAACTCAACTATAACACAAATGATGAAAATGTTCAGTGCTGGCAACACTTTCCCAACGAAGCAGCAATAAGTTTCCCAAAACAAGCTCATACTTAAATGAACTTATCCTTTGAATTTCGTTCTCATCGGAGGATTTCATCGAACGTTTCAGCGGTTAAACGTTGTTTGAGGCTGCCATCCAAAAAAATGTTCAAAACTCAGAAAATGTAAAAATTTGTTTCTTATTTTTATTACAAATGCTTTGCATATGAGTACGTGATTTGAAGCATCCGTTGGTGCAACATTTACGAAAATGGATAATGCTGATTGCCCTGTTTCAGCAGCAAAGCAAAATATATACTAAATCTGCTTCACGTTAAGTTAAACCCACGCTGTGAATTTCGTTTCGATAAAAGCACTGCGCTGGAAGTTATACGGGTGAATAGAATTTAAGGGTTATCACCCTCAACACTCTTCAAATTTTCAAAACGTTAATATTTGTTGTTAATTTTCATTCCAGGATCATTCCCATTTGCAAATCTAATGGCATAATCGCTTGGTAAAGAGATTCCAAAAAATTACAAAAATGGTCATAGCTGGCAGCCCTTTCATGATTTATATACGAAATTCCTACGACATTTGGTTCACATTAAGGTCCATTTACTGCATGAACTTCGTTTTGATTTCTACACTGGACCGGAAGTTATAGGGAAAAAAGCTTTTTTTGCTGAGCAAATTTGCAAGATTTAGGAGACAAAAATCACCATAGCTTGCAACTCTATTCTAATTTTTCAACCAAATTTTCAATAAGGTCCAAATATTGTGTGAATTTTGTTGAAATCTGAAAGCTGAATCGGAAGTTGTAGGCCAAAGTGATTTTTCAAAGTGATTTTTTTCAGTGATTTTTCAAGATGGTACCTCTGCCACAGTCTTGGCCTGGCCCTAGCTAATACCAATATGTCTTGTGAATTTCATTATGATTGGATAAGCCGATCGTCAGTTCTCGTGAACAGAAGTTTCGAGTGCTGAAAATAGAGGTAATTTGGTGATGGGTTGCCGTTCTTGTGCAAACCGGAATTTTGAAAATTTCAATTTGATATGAGGGACAAAGATTAAAATTTATCAATGATTTGAAGTTGTTGTCAAAAAGCAAATATTTTTCAGGAGGGTCGTTGATTTGAAGGATTTTTTTTCAGGAACCTGCCGTAGCTACAGGGTTACCCGCACTGTTTTGAAAATCTACATGTGTTAAGTCTTAGCTAACTTTAACACGCTCTGCAACTTTCACGATGATCTAATGTTTTCGTCAGAAGTTATGACAAATCAAAATTTGGGAAAAATTCTTGCCTACTTTTAGGCACTCAGCACCAACACACGGCTCAAAATTTCCAATTCTTTATCATAGACAAGCTTAGAACATAATAAGTTTTCACTCCCAATACTTTTTTTTAACAAAAATTTTCACTACTTGGAAATATAGGAGTACTTGAAAATTCACTAAAACGCCTGCCACCACCAAAAGGCTAAAGATAGCTGAATTCTAGCAAGTCATAAACCTACCCACTATATACATCTATGTCCTCCGAAAATTTCAGCTCAATCGGAACGGCGACTTTTTGCTGATATATATATATATATATATATATATATATATATATATATATATATATATATATATATATATAAAGAAATATGAATTTTCGGAAAATTCAGTAAAACGTCTAGCGCGTCAGAACTGCTAGAAAACTGATTTTCGAAGCAATTATCTTTGAGTGACTTAAAACTGTGTAAAGACGTAATACACTTCTTTGTAGTATCATATAAACCATTTCTTACTCAAAGGAACAAATATCATTTTCTGACAGCATCTCCTATAACAAAAATGATGAGAATGTTCAATGCTGGCAACATTTGTCCAACACAGCAGCAATAAGTCTGCCATAACATGCTCGTGCTTAATTAACCTAACCTTTGAATTTCGTTTTCATCCAAGGATATCATCGAAAGTTTCAGCAATTTAACTATGTCTGGGGTTGATATCTGAAAAATGTCCAAAACTCGGAAAATCGAAATATCGGTTGCTTATTTTATTGTTAGTGCTTTGCTTATGAATACAAAATGGAAGCATCTGTTGGTGCAATATTTACGATATTGTCTGGTGCTGGCATCACCATAGCTGCTTCACGTTGAGTTAAACCTACTCTGTGAATTTGGGTTCGATTGAATGACTGCGCTGTAAGTTATAGGAGTGAATAGAATTTTAGGGCTACCATCCTCAAAACTATAAATTTTCGAAACCTAAATATTTGCCGTTAATTGTCATTGCAAGATCATTCCCATTCTTTATCGAGCGATGTTCTCATTAAATCACAAAATTCATCATAGCTGGGAGGTCTTTCATGATTTCCCAACAAAATTCCTTCATAGTTAGGAATACAGCAAGATCCACTTGTAATATGAGTTTCGTTTTGATTTCGTTATTGCATCGGTAGCTATAGGGAAGAACCTTTATTTTCCTGAGCAAATTTACAATATTTAGGAGACAAGAACTGCCATAGCTGGCAACCCTATACTAATTTTTCAACCAAATTTCTATGAAATGTCTTAGAGCAAGTTTCAAATAGTGCGTGAATTTTGTTAAAATCAGTGGGCTAAATCGGAGGCTACATGCCAAAAACCAGTTTTTTTTCTCGGTGATTTTTCAAAATAGCACCACTGCCACAGTGTTACCCGTATTTCAAAATCACTTCTATCAAACCTGGTCCTAGCTAATACCAACATGTCCTCTAAATTTCTTGCTGATCGCATTATCCGGTCGTCAAGTCTCGTGAACAGAAATTTTGAGTGCTGAAAATAGAGGTAATTTGATTATGGGTCGCCGTTCTTGTGCACCACGGAATTTTGAAAATTTTAACTTGACGTGGTGGACAAAAGTCAAAATTTATCAATAAATTGAATTTATTTTCAAAAATCAAAAATTTTTCAGGTAGATCGATGATTTGAAGGATATTTTTTCAGGAGCCTGCTGTAGCTACAGGGTTGCCCACACAGTCTTAAAAATCCATGTGTATTAAGTCTTAGCTCACATCAATACGCTCTGTAAATTTCATGATGATCAATTATTTTCGTTAGAAGTTATGACAAATAGAAATTTGAAAAAAATCATTGCCTACTTTTAGGCACTCAGCACCCACACAATCCCTACGTCCGAGGCGTCTGTTTGTACCTTAAACGGGAGGTCAAAATCTGGACAGGATAAGATTGGTGCTGAGATTAGTTTGGCTTTGCATGATGATGAGCAAGCACAAAGCATAATAAGTTTTCATATCCAATATTAACTTTAAGCATAAATGTACTCTGCAAAGAAATAAAAGGGTACCTGAAAATTCACTAAAATGCCCGCCGCTGCCAAAGGGTTAAACATATCTTAAATCTAACAAATCATGGACCTACCTGTTATATACATCTATGTTTTCCGAAAGTTTCATTTGAATCGGATTGGCCACTCCAGAGATTATCTCCCTTAATCATTTTGCTGAGATAGTATATATATATATATATATATATATATATATATATATATATATATATATATATATATATATATATATATATATATATATATATATATATATATATATATATATATATATATATATATATATATATATATATATATGTATATATATATTATATATAAATATATATATATATATATATATATATATATATATATATATATATATATATATATATATATATATATATATATATATATATATATATATATATATATATATACATATATGATGAATTTTCGGCGAATTGAGTTTAATACTAATTTTCTTCGGAAATCAGTCAAAAACTAAACAAATTTAAAAACAGATTCAAAAACAGATTTAAAAAAGGTATAAAATACAAATGAGTACAATACAAATTAATAAATTAACATTCAATACATACCAACTAAATCACTTGTAGGTGCACAATATTGAGCACGCAAATCGAAATTAAATAACTAATTAATCAATTATAAAATTAATTAGTCCTAAGTCATAAGAAGATACCAGGCCGGTAGACTAGAGAAAGTAGGATAAAAGAGCCTTGGTAGCTCTGTTTTCAAAGGACGCTTTGGATATCGTTGGGGAAAAGTGTTGGCTCATAGTGTTGAATATTTCGCAGCATCTATTAATTGACTCATTATCAGCGTATGCACTGCTATGCTTATATTCAACTAGCATTCTAGCCGAGATTCATATGACGATAAACTGCTAAAATCACAAGGATCGTAAACACCTCTAAGAGCGAATAGCAAGAATTGCTTTTGAATAGATTTAAATCTCTGGATGTGAGTTTCGAAAACCGGGTTCCAGATAATGAAAGCATACTCAAGAAGAGGGCGAACGAGCGTGATGTATAGTAATTTTGTAGCCCAAAGGTTCTGAAACTCCCTGGCGCGTCGCTTAATGAAGCCAAGTCGTTTACTTGCTTGAGAAATCATTTTGTCGTAATGAAAATTAAAGCGGATCTTTTTTCATCCAGCTCCACACCGAGGTCTAAAATATGGTCCCCCCTAGTAAGTGCCGTATTGCTTAAAAGGTACCTATAATGTACGCGCGTATTTGTTCGAGAACGAGGTAATTTAGTTTTAATTGAAAAAATTTGGCATCTGATAGCCCATAGAGTAGATGATGTACATCAGATAAAACACCTGACAAGTCTGATATAAAAATGCTAAAAAGCAAAGGGCCAAGATGACTACCTTGAATTTCACCTGAATTGACATGAATTTTTTTTAGAGATAAGCCCTTGGAATTTCACATGCTGTGAGTGGTTGTGGAGGTAAGAGCTGCCCCATCTTAGTAGAGATCCAGCAATTCCGAATTGCTGCCGCTTGGAAATCAAAATGGAGTTGTCAACATGGTCAAACGCTTTGCTGAAGTCAGTGTAGACTGCGTCAATTTGATCACTTTTCTCCATTTTGCAAAGAACATGGGAAACCAGCACCATTAGGTTGGTAGTGGTAGAACGACCTTTCCTAAAACCATGCTGTTGTTCGCTAAGCATCAACCAGAGGGGATAGTTTATCACATATGATTTTTTCATACAGTTTAGGAATAGTTGGTAAAATGGCGATAGCTCTATAATTGTGAATTGATCTTCTATCGCCATTTTTGAATATTGGTGTCACGTAGGAGGATTTCCAATACGATGGAAAGTACCCAGAAGAAAGAGATGT
This sequence comes from Nemotelus nigrinus, assembly GCA_947369275.1. Taxonomy (NCBI): domain Eukaryota; kingdom Metazoa; phylum Arthropoda; class Insecta; order Diptera; family Stratiomyidae; genus Nemotelus; species Nemotelus nigrinus. The sequence continues at coordinate 31,391,390 of OX376372.1, forward strand.
GTTAGATATCATGTGAAGAGGAGAGATTAACTGTGCGACACATTTAATAAGAAACGTTGGAGAAAGAAGATCAAGTCCAGGGCCTTTGTTACTATCAAGCTCCTAGATGGGTTTAGAAATATCATCTCTAGAAATGGTTATAGTCTCAGCAAAAATTGGTCTAGTTACTCTTATTTACTTATTTATTAATCCCTTGCGCTACAGATACACTTCCAATTACAGCGTCAAGAAAGCAAAACTAAAATAATGAAACATAAAAAAAGGAAAGCGGGGAGACCAGATTTGGAACGCGTATTCTAGAATACTGCATACTAAGGAGACAAATAAATGAATACAGGAGGAAATGTTGGTAAACATATACGAAGAACGCAAGACAAATTCAGCAATCCTAGAAGCCCTGGACGTCATATTCATGACATGAACATCAAATCTTAACTTTGAGTCAAACACCACACCTAGGTCTCTAAAATGCTGGACAACTGACAGGGAAATGCCAGACAAAGAATAATAGAAAACATCTGGAGTGTTTTTGTATGCAAAAGACATCTGATGGCACTTTAAAATGTTCAGTGGCAAGAAGTTGTCTTGACACCAGAGATTAAGAGCAAACAAGTCAGCTTGCAACTGGTGAAAAACATTCGCAGACTTGATTGCTCTGTATAATTTTAAGTCATTTGCATATGAAAGACAGGGAGAATTGATAACAGAAGGGAGGTCATTGACAAACAAGATAAAAAGTAAGGGACCGAGGATAGAGCCTTGAGGAACGCCGGATGTGGGAAATATAGGAAAGGAAATGGAACCATTAAAAGTAACTCTGCAGGGACGACTATGAAGATAAGAGGAAAACTAGGAGAGGAGGCGACCAAAAACAACGAAACCATTAAGTTTAAGGAGCAGCAGGTTATGGTTCACAGAATCAAAAGCCTTCAAAAAGTCTTTGTAAATTACATCAATTTCACGTTGACAATCGAAGGCAAAGCTACAAAATTAGTGAACTCCATAAAGTTGGTCGATGTAGAGCGACCCTTAGTGAAACCATGCTGCTCAGAAGTAAGTAAGGGCGGTGAAAATGGATAAATTCTATTGTAGACAAGACGTTCAAGGATTTTACTGAAACAACATAGGAGGGATATAAGACGATAATTGGAAACAACGGAAGGATCACCACATTTGAAGATTGGGAAATAGTTGGCGGATTTCCATAAAAAAGAAATACACCAGATGTAAGGCTAATGTTGAAAAGGATAGCTAAAGGAATACAGAGCAAGGATGAGAGGGATTTAACAAGGGTATTAGGAATGCCATTAGGACCGGAACTGGCATTAAAATTTAAGGCATGCAAAAGGATCTCAACTTCCAAAGGATTGGTACTAAACATAGACAATTCAGGAGAGGTACGGGAGACAGTGAGAGCTACCGAGGTATTCAGTGGGTATTTTTTAAAGGAGGAGGAAAAAAGGCATCAAACAAATCACAAATAGCCTGAGGAGTGGAAGCAGTAACATCATCAAGAGACATAGAATCAGGATTTGGATTGATTAGAACAGATTGAAGCCTCGATGTTCGAAATGTAATCACGCATAGCCTGCTTGAGCACTTTTTTAGCGTCAGAACGCAAGCTACGGAATTCCTAAAGGTCAGTGGGTGAACCCGTCTTCCTCAGCTTTTCACGAGCTTTTTCCTTAGCTTTAAGAGCATCAGAGACTTTCAATGTGAACCAACGGGCATCGTTAGGGTTGAGAGGACGTTTAATGGGAGTAAAACGAAAGATAAGGTTAGAAAAGAAAGAGTAGAACTTGGACAATGCACAATCAACATCCAATCCTTTGAAAAATGAAAACCAATAAATAAGATTGATTTCAGAGGACATTTTTTGAAAGTCAGCTTTAAAGAAATTATAACGCTGAAAAGAAGGACATTTATTCCTTACCTGGAAGTTGAGGTCAACATCAAGCAGGAGAGGAGGGTAATGAGGATCAGGTTGCATATATACAAAAGGAGCAGAAGGGAGAGTAAGGAAGTCTAAGGGAACGCTAGTAAGGACTAGATCGAGGATTCTGTTATTAGTGCTACGAAGGTGGTTAATTTGGGAACAAGAACAAAGTGAAAGGAAGGAAGAAGCTGCAACAGACAGGTTGTTATAGGATATTAAACTGAAGTGATTGGTATCCCACTCCACAGTGGGCATGTTAAAGTCGCCTAAAATTAGGAGGGGAGTTGAAGGAAACCGAGAGAGGATGAAAATTAAAAGCTCAGCGTAAAAACGTTCATATGCAGTGACAGACAAATTACAAGGGATATAAACACAGCAGACCAGTAGATCGGAAGATAAGGAAAGGATAGCACGTACAACGATATACTCAACAGGAGGAGAAGGAACAAATTCGGCACAGAGTGTTCCACAATGACAGGAATGACAGGATGATGAAGTACTTGCTGGATGAAAACCGTATTGAAATTTATCTGCGAAAAAGTTGCGAATCTCTTGAGGAGAAGAAGCATATTCACAAAGTCAAAAAACTTTTTCGGGTTGTGGATTATATTCTCGCCACTGCCTTGTAATCTTCTTTAATACGATGGCTAGAATCGACATTCCAGCTCAGTTGTATGTTCTGTCTACTTGTGATGAGTAATACGTGTTTTGCCTGAGACACTCGCATGCATCTGAAGCTGTGCGGTTCAATATAGTATGCCTGATTCTTGGTTTGAATCCAACCATAGACGTCCAACCATAATCACACGCACCGTAGTTCTCGAAATTCAACGAGCATCAGTTCGCGTTGGCATTTAAATATAGTACTTACGTTAATTCTATAAACTTAAATAATTATTTGCGATTGCTTGGATCCATAAACAAATTTGAATATATGAACAGTTCAATAGAACTTAAGCGCAATTTGACTTAACATATTTTTTGTGCAGGTATCTCGCACGATTTGTTTTAAGCTTTGTCTGCACCCAATACATCAAACATTGCTTGTATTACAGTTTTAATAAGTGCATTTATGGGGAAAAACAAATATAAGTTTCTAGATGAATGATTTCCTTTCTTCCCTCCTTTGTAAACCTCCATAATCCTTCATTGCTTCATACATACGTAAAAAAAAATATGTAAATGACACGGTATCCACACGAATCCTGGTCTGATTTCAAAGAATTTACCTACGTAGCTACCTAGCTACCATCATTCGAACTATTTCACCAGTTTGCACGATACCCACTCACAGGCTACTTGCGAGCTCCCCATGAACTGGGCCATATCACATCTCGTGCTAGTCGAAAGGCCTAATAGCAACGAAAAGTCTCCGCGAAAGCCGAAAGCAGAAGGCATCTTGTCGAAAAAAGGATATGGCTTCTATTTTCGTACTCGACGTCACACGTCGTCGTGGCCTGGTTGAAAAATTCGTTTTTCGTTTTCGTCTATCGATCGGGGCCAGTGCCAAGTGAATGCTGGAACTGAAGTGAAGACGACAGCGTTGCCAGCAGCTCATTTCATAGTCACCACCCACTCTATTCGTCGTTGGGGGATGGAATATTGAAAGCTTTGCGGTCGGAAATTAAGGCCAGTGTGGCTGTGGAGTTTTTCGATTTGCGTTTTCCACCACGAACGTATGTTTGTACGTTTGCATGTTGATATATTCATGGACTTTAATTCAGGTCTATTTGAAGACAGAAACGACACTTATACGAGTACCTGGTAGAGTTGCACAGTTGCTTTCCAGCTTTCCCACACTACATTGGACAGCTGCTTGCTCAAGTCTGCTGTTTGCCTCGTGCAGTGAACGGCTGGTGTAAATAGCGAAAGCACACCAAGTCGGAATTAACTCATGGATGAATGTTTATGTGTCACTTAGGTCAGTCGAGCTGTCTGTACAGGATTTTATTTACTTTAGCGATTTCCTTTGCAAATAGTTAGCTCTGACTTGCTTAGTCGCTTTGATTGAAACAGTTGGGCCAGAAAAGTGCAATTCCAATGCAACTTTGTTGTAAATCAGAACGAATCAGAAAGAATTAAGTGTCATTAAGGGGTGTTAAGGTTAGATGATGAAAATGAATATCAATATTCATATATATATATTCATATATATATATATATATATATATATATATATATATATATATATATATATATATATATATATATATATATACAGTGGTGGCCAAATAAAATGCGACACCTGTGAATATCACCACATAACGTCTCTTCAGAATAATCGCCGAGCTTAAATGATACGAAGTGGTGTTTAAGAATTTAACTATAGTGTTACACGTTACATGTAAAAATAACAGAACCAAAAAAAATTCTTTGTGGACAGGACAGCCACTTTTCCGTTTTATGAGCAAAAGGATCATTTTCGCAAAAAAAAAGTATTGAATTGAAAATTATCCATTATTTAGGACTCGTAATAGGAAATTTGAAGGAAAAGTATTAGTAGGGAGGTAAAAACAATATTCTTTATTTAATTTAACAAAACTAGTACTTCGTATTTCCTCCGCGAGCCCGGATCCCAGCTTCAATCCTTCGAGGCATGGATTTTATCAAAGACTGGCAGTATTCAGTGGCTATGTCGTCCTCCTATGCTTTTTTGGTGACGTTTTTGAGTTCCTCTTTGGTCCTGGGTCTCCGACTCGTCAGTTTTCTTTTAAGTTCCGCCCAACAATTCTCGATTGGGTTCAAATCAGGGCTGTTTCCTGGCCACTCCAGTGTCGAAATTTCCCTCTCTGCGACAAATTCTTTAACCTATTGGAAACCAAAACAATTTTTTTAAGTTTTTGGTTTTTTTTTACTGCCGTATTGAACTGTTGTTTCTAAAAAAACTACAACTTACCTTACGAGCGCGATGACATGGAGCAGAGTCATCTTGGAAAATTGGGTCGTAAATGACTGGGAAGAGCCTATCCATCGACGGGATCACATGGTTGTCAATCACGCTGATGTAACTGATCGCATTCATTGATCCTTCTAAAAGCACCAAATCTCCGGTGCCGAAATAAGAAATGCAACCCCAAACCATGTAACTCGGAGGGAACTCGTTTCGAGGCACAACACAGTCTTTGTGCAGTTCCTCTCCGATTCTGCGACGTACATACTGCAGTCCATCGGATTGGTTCATGTTGCATTTGGATTTGTCGGAAAAGAGTACTCTTTTCCAATCATTTTGCGACCAATTACAATGAGATTTGGCAAAATTCAATCTCGTTGTTCTCCTTTTCACTGTTAAAGATGGTTTTTTTTGGGGCCATCGAGCTGATAGACCAGCTGCATGTAGCCTTCTTCTCGTAATTCTGCCACTAATCACTATTCCCATCGCTTCCTGGAAGTCCATGTTGACTTCCCTAGCGGTTTTTTTTTCGGTCACTCAGCCTTATGTTCTTGAGATGCCGGTCATCTATCGGGGTCGTCTTTTTATTGCCAAATCCTGTTCCTGGTGTCCGCTCAAGAGATTCCTTCGCGTTTTTTTCTAAAATTCTCGCCACAGTCCCGTGGTGACAACAAATTCTACTGGCTATAGCCCTGGTAGAAAGCCCTTCGTTGCTTAACATCACAATATAAACTTTTTTTTCACTCAATAGCTGTGGTGCCATGTTTACTCGTCAACGGTCAAACTAGACTGAACGAGTGACCGAAGCGGACTCTGTCACGATACCTGAACAAAAAGGTATGTAATTAGCCCCGCATGGGATTTTCCCAGTAAATTTGGTTTAAAAGAGCAACAAAAATACGATTTTCTAGGTAATTTCGCTTGTGTATATGTGTCGCATTTTATTATATATATATATATATATATATATATATATATATATATATATATATATATATATATATATATATATATATATATATATATATATATATATATATATATATATTGGACAGAGTCTCATCGTAGTGATTTTTGATGACTGAATTTCTTTACTTGGGAATATTTTTTGTTTTTTAATATTCAACATATCATATGAATGAAAGATTTGCTAATACAATTATACTTTTCGCATTTCGAAACCCGATTTTGTGACTAGACTCCCATTATTATGCTGCTCGGGTAGTAATATAAAGTTACGTAAGGACAATAGCAAATGAAATATGATACGCACTATATTGAGTATTTATTACGTGACTTTTTTATTTGATGAGGCTGTCTGTACACTTAAACATTTATTTATAGATTCATTCAAGAAAAAGAGTAATCTTTCCTCGCTGGCTTTGAAAATATCGCGTCTGATTAAAATCAATCAAACATTCTTATACTATTCAATTGTTTATTTTAGCTAAATTCACCTAAAACTCAGACATATTTTAAATTTGAAAAACATAATACAATCACACTTTGGTGAGTATTGCCAGTAAAAAAAACTAAGAAGAATACTAATAATAAAATAAAATACGCAAAACTTCTTCTCCGCTTCCGATCATTTTCTTCCAGTGCGAAGAGCACTCAATGTTAGTGAAGTCCATTTAGCCCATTCAAACTTTTTATCGAACAGCAACTAAATAAACAACAAACTGTTGTAGTCGCAGCGCTTGTCATAATGGCATAGTTAGTGCCCAACAACAAAGAGCACGTGAATATCTTAGATGCTTTTGTTAGTTACGGCGTAACAGAATGCTTCAGGAGACAGTTGGCGGAAAATAAACGCAGGCGAGAGCGTGAATGAGTTAGCTCTGACTAGATTTCGTAATACAGAAGCCCGTCGTAATAAGTTTGCGACACGTATTCTTATCTACCCTTAACGCCAAATGACCGGTTAAATTGTTAATTGACAGCCAACACTGTGTTCATGTTCAATTAGCTTCGCTTGCTTTACTGATTTTTACAGGACATTTGTTTGAACTATTAATAGATGGCTAGCTTCTAGGTTTTGCCTCTTTTATGCATATTGTCTGAATGATGGTATTAATGGGATGAATTAGTTCTCAAAATTTTCTATGAATTCAATATTTAAACGAAGGTCTTCTACAATCATGCTAGCATTCATCGAGTATACACTTTTTTGCTTAATCGAATCACATACGCGAAATTTGATAAAAATCAACATAATACTCATTTGGGATGATTTAGTTTCAACGGAATAAGTATATTTTGACATCAAATCATCAAAAAACATCAAAAGATAGAAATATATAAATTTATAGGTTGAATAAACCAATGTTTCATTCGAAAAACATCTAGCGCCCAACGTGGGTTTTGCTTCAACACGATTATTTATTAATATCCATTTTTTTCGAATCTTTTCGATTTCTACGATTGAAATACTAAATCTATTATTATTATTTTATTTTCAGACGATGTCATACGACGCCCTGGGAGTGTCTGACGCCATGTTAGACTCTCTTAGTTTACAGCTTCGCGAGGCTGAAGCGCGTCGCGTCGAAGCCGAGCGAGCTCATCAAGTAAGTAGTAGTCGATAGACATTGACAAGACATTGTTATTGGAAAAAAGCTAAATGTAATTGATTGTTTTTGTTTTTGAGAAGAAACGTTCCAAAATATCACGATAATGCTATAAGTAAATATTTTTAATTTAAAAAAAATAAGTAAATCGATGACGAAAAGAGAAAGAAAAGAAATCTTTGAAATAAAACATAGACTCCGTTACAATAGATTTATTGACTGTGTTGATAGCTTTCTTCGTAAAAGGCGTATATGAATGTGACTACAGACATACGAAAGGTTAAACATTTTAGAAATGGCTCTTGCAATCAAGTGAAAAAAAATTATAGAGATAGTAACCATCGTATTTTTAATATGAATTTGATTAGAATGGCTGCATTTGTTTATAATATAGTTGTGTATTTTGTATTAGAAAGAGAAACAGAATAGCTATATATAAAGAAGTCTTGGTTCTCAATACAGTATTTTATATTTTTGTTTTCCTCTTTTTTTTTATCTGTAGTGAAAAGTTCAAAAACGTTTTTGTTTTTGTTTTTGTATATATTTAGTTGAAAGTTTGACTCTCAAGTGATGTTCCCAGTCTTTGGTGAAAATCACGTTAGGAAAGTAATTTGAGCCTGTTATGGCTTCTTCACGAGCCACGAGATCAATCAACGTTTTAATTGGTCCGACAAAATTGTTAAAACTGTTATTATTTGGAGACAGAAATTGAAGTCAACTACGACAATTTTCATGCCTCCAGTCTAGGGACTAAATAGTATGTTCCAAAGTGCAGCAAAAATTGTCTTTCACTACCTCCTCCAGCAGGCCAGCTAAATATTGAACATTTTGGCTTACACTCTTCTACTGGTTTGAAGCTCTTGACATTTTGTATAAATTTTTTTTGCAAGACTAATGACACTCTATAATAGTTTGTGTAATGGAAACGAGCATGCAACTAGTCTAGGCTTGTCAAAAGATCGCTTTGCCAAATAATATGCAAAAATGGAAAAACATGTAATAATGAAGTTGTAGTCGAAGATGGTGAAATTGTAATTGGTAGTGATCCAGTCAGAAAAACTGAAATCCGGCTTCTCCACTTTCACTTCTTATGACTCAAAAATCCAAAAAGGTTACCGATGCAGACCCTGAATTAGTGGCAGTTGCTGAAAATGCAAATGCTTCTGACGATTCACCTTTTCCTCTAAGGCCACACCTATCTGCTCCAAAGCCTGTGACCTCAAATATTCTGCCTCCACAAAGTCATAAGTATACTCAAGCTAGACCACAAGCGAGACCTGAAATGCTTCACGGGCTCACCTGCAGCAGTCTAAGTGGAAGAAAAAAAAAGGACGAGAATTTAAAGTAAAAATAAATAACTCCAGCAAAACAGCACTGCGCCCAAAGAATAGTAAGTCACAATAGCGCCTATTTGAGCTATTTCCACTGCATCTACTGTTTTACCTTCGAACCAGAAAAATTCAAAAAGACAACGGTTCTTCTCGTGAGCCTACTCATCTCTTATGACCAAAATCATTTCCTTACTGAGCTACGTAAATCACTAGGGGACTAGATCTGCCAAATGAGGCAATCTTACACCACCAAAGCTCGTAAAAGAAGCCAAAAATTTTGGGGTATTCACCATCCAACTTTCATCACATATCGGTAGTTCTTCGCATTACACATCAGGGAATCTAGTCGGAACTATTTCAGAAGAAATACTCGTACGTCACACAGTGCTACTATTGCCAGCGTTTTGGGCATTCTGCCTCAAATTATGAACTGTCAAATGCAACAAAATCCACTCCAGCAAAAAGTTTGATGACTCAAGGCCATGATACAGTTTCCTATTAAATTTGCCAAACAAAAAGCCACCCAGCTAGTAAAATATATCTAGCTACTAAAGGAAGATGACTTTTAGGAAAGGACTTAAACTTGAAATATTTGGTTTCAGAAGCTAGAAAATATTCAATCACAATTTGTGCCATCTTTGGAGACGATGACATGTCTCCAGAGAAGTATCATTCGCGAGTGTAGGTGTCATTCGTATGAGTGCCTTTTCTCTGACTTCTTCCTTAGACATGCAACTTCTCATGAAGAACTTCCTGGGCTTCCTGGCTGCCTTGCTTATGCTTTTTGTCATTAGAGCTTTAGCTTCTTTTGAAGTCATTTTCAGAGCTTCTATGCTGTGGGAGAGCTTCAAAGCGATTTCATTTGAAGATCTGTCATCAGCGATACAGGGGAAAATTTCGGGAACCACTGCTATCTTTCTCTTTTTCGATTTGCGTCTTTTATTCTTGGGGTTTGTGTTGGAACTTTTGGTGAGGAGTTATGTTCTGCTCCTTTCTTGCTTTTCTTCACATGACCATCGGTTCTTTCCGTCTTTTTTTTTAAATACGTTGGAACTCATTTGTCCTCCAATTCGTTTGAGGATTAAATGAAAAGCCCTTTAGTTCCTGTGTCAGGTTTGAAGCACTTGAAATAGCCTCCGCTTTTGTAATTTTTGGTTAGCTTGAAATGTTGGATTCACGAATCTGAAGAGTGAAAAATATAAGCTGTATCATGGTCCCCTGGCCGGGGCACTCTGGTACTCTGGTCTGGGCATAAATTCACGGAGTAGTCAACGCAGGGTATATGCTGTTTTACCACTGACTTGTATATTTTTTCCATAGGTACTAGCGGATAGCTAGAAAGCAGATGTTTAATCTGGAGCTGATGTCTATCGACATTCATCGAATAACAGATAAGCTTCTTCTCTCGGAAAGCATGTTTATATTTTTCAAGCAGAAATAAACACTATGTTGAGATCTGCTTCCTGGAGTTGAATTGAAGGAAATGGAAAGGAAAACCTATCGCTATTCACAGTGACAGTTAAGCTACGCTGCTGGCGCTATGTAGACCCCTGACTGCTTCGAAAATTAATTCATTAATCAATAAAATGAATCTGCTGTGGGTATCGGGGCACTGTGATGTTGTAGGAAATTAAATAGATGACACCATTGCGAAGCAAGACTCGGCGATTCCATCTCAGAGGGTTAAACCCACCTTGGGTGTGCCGACCGCATCTGCAAATGCCATTATCAGGCAGTGGGTAGCTTATGTTCACAAAGCCATAGATGTTTTCTGATGTGGCCTGGTACACTGTTTTCCTTTCAGAGCCCAATCATGCTGCTGCGGCATTCCTCCTCAATAAGTGAAGGAAAGTTTTCAGAGCCATGAAGAGCATATTAACTAGACACAACTGCCTTAGAGGATACATGTACCGAATAGATGTTGCACAGAATGGCCTCTACTCACCCTGCATAGCTCTATAGCCAGCCTTTTGCTCAGCGTTTGCGTGTCCCAGACATCAGTGTTTGGCTGGGATTTGATAACATCTTGTCCTCTATCATTGATCCTGAATTTTGTTAGGAAATCTGGTAAACTAATGTGAGCTGCAGGTACGAGTACAATAGGTCTTGAGTGCATGGAGGTGCCAGTGCTTCTCTCCCAACCCACAAACACACACAGAGGCTCACTTCCTAAAGCCTGCCCGCGTGGTCAACCCTTTGATCAGAAAAAACCTAGAATTCACTTAGCAAAAAAATTATAATTGAATCTGTTATTCGCCAAAGTGACCATTTGTGCCATGACCATCTGCCTGACCATTAGTTTGGGGTACCATATAACTCTCACTAATCGAGGGTCTCCTGTTTTTTTCCCTCGCAGTGCCAAAGCAACGAAGCTGGCCACTGATGATAGGAAAAAGGACGTACCTACTGAGCAGAAGCCACGAGAAACAGTAACTTAGCTGACTTAGGCACCCATTGCAGGTACTTCAGATTCTGCTTCAACTTCAGGCACCCGAATCCAATGTTGATCTAAATATGTCCGATTGTATAGAACCGGAAGGAATGCTTCCTGAATTCTACAGAGATTTGTGTAATTGAATGCAGGAAGAAGTTTGCCAAAAAAGGTTCAACGATTAGTCAAGTTACAGACTTGATTAAAGACTATTCAAAAATACCGTTCGTGAGGTGAGCGTAGCTTCATATAAATTTTTGTGTGCAAGTGTTGAAGGTACCAATGAAACCAATTGCCTCCGAAAACTTCTAAATTTAAATTTTGCCGCTTACAGTTGCAGACAAAAATCCGTTGGTAGTTGGACTCAAAGCAGCTTATGAACACTCGCTTTCCAGACAGTAACGAGATATCCTCAACATTACCATTAGATACATACAGGAATGCAGTGCTGCATACTCTAGTAAGACATGAAAAGAACGAGGGAGCGTTCAATAGTGTGCGTCCTCAAGCAATTGTAAATGCTCTCCAAAACATGGATGTCAATTCGCAGTCATTCACACTTACAAATCAGATATTCACAAATCGGATAATATGCTCGTCTTTTAGTAGCTCAATTATCAAGCGAGTAGTCAATACAGGCACCACCCAGGGCGATGTTTTGTCTCGTTTGCTTTGAAATGCTTTCTATGGAAACTTGATCAAGCTGCATGTAATGTAAAGAATTATCTCGATCCTATTGGAGAGACTAAATAATTCCTTTAACATTCTCTCGCAATGGTGTCAGAAGTGTGGTTTGAGTGCTACCACAAATAAAATCGAACTATTGTTCTTTCCGAGGAAATATAAAATCTCATATCTCGATCTACCAAAGCTCAATAGAACTCCTATAAGCGTCACAAACAACTTAAAATATTTGCGATTTATCCTGGACTCTAAGCTTCTATGGACAGAAAAAATACTAGAAAGGCTTCGCAAGGCACTGTGTGTTTTTATGGCTATAAAATTGCCATATGAGCAACTCAAGGGCTGTCACCTAGTATTATCTCCAGGATTTACACAAGTTTAGTGGAACCAAATCTGTTGTATGACCATACTTAGGACTTCAATCAGAAAATAGAAGGTAGCCTTGTGAATAACAAGGTCCCTTCGCACTACTCCAAAAACAAACACTCCTACTGTTGCTTCAGTGGCTTCCAGCAGATCTACTTGTCTTGCAACATGCTATTTCTTGCAACATGCTATTTCAAAGCAGACCTGGGTCTTCAGATCATGCCTGTTTCAGCGGACATAGATTAGTGTATTAGCCAACTACCTCTGACTTAAGGGTTTGAAGTTCGCATACCAAGCAGAGAGGAATTGGTGGGAAAACTAACTCTAGAAAAAATACTTTTCAAATATATACCGATTTATTTCTCCAAACTGAATGACATGATGGGGTGCGGTATATTTTTCACTGACGTAAATTAGAAGCTTTCCTTCAACTTGCCGTAGATGTTGGCGATTCTTGAAGCAGCCAATTGGTTCTTATGTAATCAAATATTCGCAGCAAATGTTTGCATTTACACTGACGGCCAAAACACTATACATTCCCTTGGTTGGGCTTCAATGCTCATCGAAGCTGGCACTCGAACGCCATAAATCTCTTAAAGAGATGTCGAAATATTTGACGATGGAGCTATTTTGGATGCCAGTACATATGGAAATGCCATCATTCAACTACCTTTGGTCAACTATAGCAGCCGATAACAACATGGTGGATGGTGGATCTTCTGCTCAAATCCAACAAAGCCTACTACAGTCGGTCAAGGCTCTTCAAATCCCGAAATCTCACCCGAACATCAAAGCTCCTGCTGTACAAGACCATGATCCTGCTATTATTCACGTATCGATTCGAGACTTGGGTGCTCAGCAAAAGGCACTCTCACCTCTTAGCCGCGTTTGAGAGGAAAGTCTTATGTAGTAAATAGCTATAGGCCGAGGCCAGGCGAGCCGAAGTCAGACGAGGCCGCCAACATGTGGACGGCATTTGACAGCTCGTCACGAATCGCCTTGGCTCGTGCCCAAAACCCATTCCGATCGGAAGTCGCACGAGCGCCTGTGACACCTGTCAAAGTCGCTTGTCTGGACCGTCCACACACTCGGCTCGCCTGGGCTCGGCCAATATGTATTTTCCACATTAGGGCAAATCTTTGGCCCCATATGTGAAAAAGGGTGATTCCGGAGACGCTACAACCATGAGTTGTATGCTATCTACCTAGAAGCAAATATAATTACGAAGATAAAGCTCGGTAGACTCTAGTGAGCAGGACACCTAGCTCGAATGAGTGAAGAGAATCCGGCTCGGAAAACCCTTTGTGGCAGATTTTACAACAGCGTGGACAGGACGTCCGCAGTTTAGGGGTGCAAAATTGGATGACATCGGCTCGCGATCGGGGCCGATGGAAAAAAAACTGTTGACGGAGGCCAGGACCGGACCAAGGTTTTAGAGCCGATGATGATGACATATAAAAATTAAGAGGGAACGTTGAAACTGCAGTTTCATGATTGACATTTCGATGGCTGACCATCAGATAAAAACACATAAAAAAAGTTATTAAGTCCAGAGTGGAAGGACCTTTCTGTGCGATATCAACACAATAGTGGATGATTTTATCTTGGGCCGTACTAGGGATCTTCTTGAATTAAGAAGGGGGACCCTCCGCGCGATATTTTTTGTTTGTTAGGTATGCAGTGCGGCTGGGTGGCATTTACAACGACGTCTGTCGGAGTTGTCGATGAGCAGGACGCAATCGCTTGGCTCATACTTCTTCTCAAGTCTAATCGAAGTTTCGTCGGAGGACCTGAAGAACCAATCAATCAGGGAATCAAGGTTGTGCACTATACGAAATGTTGTATCCCAATAGGCTCTTGAGTGCCTAAATGTGTCTTCAGCCCCAGAACCAACTAATCGCTTGCTGCTGTTTTGGATGGGGACAATGAAAATAAGTCGAAATGATCACTGTTCATTTTTTGTTGGGCTTTTTTTACTTGTATGTAACAAATCGTTACTCTTGCGAGACAGTTATTCTCTTCTATACGGTAATGTTAAAATAGGTCTTTAAAAATAAATCTGACTGCACTCAGATGTCTACTATGATAGATAGAAACAATTCTAATGCTTTGCCCATATTTTTATCTATTCTTATGTCTATATCTTCTTCTGTTCTGGAAAAATGCATATAAAATAAGTTCATTTGCATAAACCAAACACCAAACTCCACTCAATCTTTAAAATTTGTTACGATTGTCACGTACGCAAAGAGAAACTCCACGCGTATAATGACCACTCTGTTTTAGCCAACTGAAAACTTTTAGCATGCGATAATGAAAATTAGAAACATGAAGCTAACCGAAAAAAAATCAAGCCACATTCTTTGCCGAATATTATTTAGACAATGTGCCGCCAAGAATCAAAAAGCTCTACAGAAATAATCGTGAACAAGACAGTCATTAGGACAAAACGCGAACAAAACAAATTGCAAGTGCCACGAATTTCTAAAATGTTTAACGTAGATTTCTCTAGAATTAGTCAACCAAGCATACGTTTCATACAAAGTACCGAATAATGAATTATTCATTCAATTGTTAGACTGTTGTTCATCTTCAATTCATTTTAAATTCACCTTAAATTCATCTTAAATTTTGAAACCAACATATGTATGTTTTTTTCGAGCTCTTTAACGTACACATATTCAAATGTCAAGCTCATTATTCACTAACAATGCAAAACATGAAACTAAACTCTCATCAACAAGAACGCTCAAGTTCATCTGAACATTCCAAAATAAATAATTAGCCTAAATACTAACAATCTCAAAAACAATGAGGAAGAATACAAGTTTGAAAATAAAGGGCTGGCATGGTGTGTTTTTCAGGAAGCTCTTGCCCAGCTTAGAGGAATGTCATCGGGTATTGGACGGGGCTGTAGTGAACCGATTGAAACCCTACAGTCGAGGGCGCGTGAATTGGAGAAAAAGGTGTGTTGCCCCATGTGAATTAGTGTTTTAATATGATTTTTTCATTAAATAAATTTTTAATTCTTTATTTTCGTTTGAAAAATGAATCTGTGATGTTTTTGTTGTGAAATTAATATCTATAAATATTTTTCTTAATTTTTTTTTCAAAAAATACTGCGTGGATGAAAGCATAATTTTTACTCGAATATTGTTGTGAAATATGTAACATGTGTTTCAATGAGATTTTTGTTTAATTTTTTAAACAAGTATGTGGTGTTGTATATTATTAAGTCAGTGATCATTCAGTGCGAGATGATGACAAGATGGGCTTATGTGGCATTTTTGTAATTTGTTTGTGTTTTTCTTTCGTTTTGTTTCAGATCATATTTCCGCATTTAGATTTGACACAATATCTCCTCAACATGAGACACGTAATTATGTTCTGTTATTTTTCGCTTCAGCCTTTTTTGCATTTCCAAGACAAAATGCAGAATAATAACACATTGAAACAACAACAACAAAAAACTCTTACATAATGCATTCATAGCTTTTTTGAATGAGGATTTCAGTTATGCTAAAGATCGAATGCGAGATATTACAGTGTATAACAAAGCGATGAAAATAAATAAATAATCAATAATATGGATAATACTAAAAATAAGAAAAAATGAATTATAATAACTTGATCTGGACGAGTAGAAAGCTTATGAAAAGTTTATGGAAATCTAACTAAATTGAAAATTAAATAAACAAAACAAAATAAACTACGAATAAAATATTTGCAGAAAATCTAAAGCGACATTTTGAAAAAAAAAACTCGAATTTGCCATCAATCAAGCAATACGTGAGAAAGTTCTGTAAATACTGTGGCTTTTTTGTCTTTATGCTATGTAATGCTACATAAAATATAGCTTAAAAACACACTAAATCGATAAGCAAGTAGTAAGCTACAGTGCTACAGTACCACATTTATGTACTCTAAATGGCCTTTTTACAACAAATATGTTTCAAAGGTTCAAAAGCTAGTTTCGTAAAATTTGACAATATATATAATTAATTGCCGATGTCTTTGCAAAATTCAACAATGTGCATATATTAAGTTAATACATAATTAACGGAAGGATTCATCATTTCGCTAAAATCAACAACTTTAAAACAAATTTTTCAGAAACGACAAATTGTACTAAAAATTACTAAGCAACAGATTCTCTTTTGTATTTTTCAAAATAGCATTGGTAGGATTTAAATGTTTCTCAAAATAAAAAAACTTATGTGTCTGCACGCCTAAAAACTATATCTATTCAGTACTACTAATGTTAAATTTACTTTTGGTCACCATTTCTACATCCAGTTACAATGTCTACATGTCTGATATCCTAAATACTACTGCATAGAGCTACCACTTGGTTTAATTAGCCTTAATAGGATTTCTGGACTGCAACCTAGTCTCGCTAGATTTCTCCACAGAAACTTTATACCTACATATGTACCAGATATACACATAAATACATTCTAGAGATATGCAATGATGAATTTTGTATAGCCTGCATGTTTAATTGCTTTCGGCATAGAGCCACCATAGCGGAAGTCCACCACACAGTGTTCTTTGCAATTGGGGATGATGTACGTTCGGATTAAGTTGAGTGTTGACAAACTTTTAAAATGCTTTTATACGGACGGTTAAAGAACGGTGCTGGAACTATTATGAATAAGAAAATATACGACTGGATTAGTTATATTTTTTTTTTTCATAAAGAAAACCATACATCAGGTAAATTTCGATTGAGGAAGTTTCGTGTCGCCTTGTTACAGACTAAACGACTAAACGTATTTGCTTACGACTAAACGCATTTGCTTTAATTCAAATCGAATACTTTGAGTTGAAACTTTTTTTATGAGTTTTGGCGATCCTGTAATTTGATTTTTTTTTTTGAGTCAAATGTTTGTAAAGGATTTGGCTGTTTTTTTGTATTTACTTTGTTCAGCCGTCGTTACATTTCAAGTAGTCTGCCTTCTTTTGCTCGTGATGGAAATAACTTGAGTTGTTTCAGTAGGGAATCGACAAAGCGTTAAATGTTTATTGTAAGCGTCAAAAGTTTGAAAGGTTGAAAGAGCCAGTATCTTTTCGGAACACACTTTTCCACCTACCCTAGAGTCTGGTAGATAAGTTTATTTACATGTTTTTTTATGCGCCTCTTAAACATAGAAAAACAAACCGACAAACATGCCAAGTCGTAATCAAAATCGGATAATATCAACATGCCGTTCAGAAAGATGATGCTGTAAGTAACAAATGTTAAGATCAATATATCTCAAAAACGGTTATGGTTACAGGAAAAAGTTATCCAATCTTTTTTAATGAAAATGTTCTAAGCTAAAAGTTCGTCATACATTGTTTTTCTGAGGACGTGACCGTTACTGAGATATTTAGGAAAGGTCACTTTTGGTGACCTTTGACCCCGTATAATAAGTGACGCAGCACTCGGATCGATGGGGACTTTTGACATTTTATTCAACACGCCAGTACCAAGGTTGACACCAAAATTCAGCTTTCCCCTAATTTTTCCGAAGTTTCGCCTTATTTATGTCGGATTTCACTGGGCTATAATGCCAATGTAGCTGCCAAACCTTTGGCGGTTTCTGAAATCTGTGCAGGAAGTGTCGACCCTTTTTTTCAATATCATTAGTAATCTCATTTCCCACAAAACTGCTCTGCCTCGGTACTCAGTGCAAATGCACCTTGGTAATTGTGTCCTGCATACTTCGGTGATTTTCGAAGTTACCAGGGGTCCCCATAAAGCCAAGCGCGTAGTTTAGCTGTTAAAGTAAATTACGATATATATTCTTTTCTACTTCTCATCAATTGCCCAGCAAGCAGTAAACTCATCAAAAGTGTGCAAAACCTCTTAGATGTTTGGCTTCTTCCAAAATTTGAACAGTTCTACGACCACTATTTCTTCCTGGTCAACGAAAATGGTTTAGTTTCACCAAGATTCACTAAAAAGTCGAACCTGCCTCACCAACTGTCAAATAAATCTGATCTATACCGACTGCTATTGTAGCCACGCTATCAGCATGAAGTCCATCTTGTTTCCGTAAAGAGTAGACTATCATACCCTCAAGAGTGAGAATAAAACACCGTTCTGTGGGCATGCATTGATTGTTTCCGTTCTCAAGTGGCACTCAGCTCAAGCCTCTGGCAGCCTGTCTCTGCGTCAGAATGGCATGTTAACTATATGTGCAGCAGTGTGCCACTTTTTTACAGTACAAATAGCAGAAAGCTCAGCCGAAGGCACACAAGACGTTTCCTTCACCAGAATTCTTCAAAAAATTCACCTTGCACTTGAAGAAGTCAACATCAATGCATTTTAGAGAATGCAGCTAACCTGGTTAATCTTTTCCCAATACTCTATTCAAATTGCAGCTTCCAGTCTCTTGAAGAATGATCTGAATAACTCTTTTTTGGAGGCCCTCACCAGAATTTAGTAGGTTCCCTGCAAGATCCTGTCAGCACATATAAGCTCACCTGAAGAGTTTTCGCTGCCCTATTTATGCTCCTTTTTAGTTCCCAAACCCTCCAAATAAACCACTTTGCTGTATCTACTCTTACTGATAGAGCAAGTTTCTTCTTAGCTGCTTAACGTGGCTCTATTCAGAGTGGTCAGTTGGGCTTCAACTAACTACGGCGACTCTATCTACCACTAGGACACGCCTTATCTTCATGATGACAATAAATCGCAGTTGACCCAACTAGTGTTTCCTGAGTTCCAAGCCATATATTCTGTTCCTGATTATAATCACCCTTATTGTTTTTGATTTAAAGATAAATTTTTTTAATTGTTGAAAATTTAAATATATCTAGTGTCGAAGTAAAAATTGGTTGTTAAAATAAAATATCTGAGATTTCACTGTTTAATGTCATCAAGCTTATAGGAGTTATCAAATCAAAGAGTCGGTCTTATTTAGTGCTACATTTGTTGCTGCTTCATTTGTTGCGGCGTATTGAATCAGGCTTTTCAGTTTCTATGCTTATGCCGATAGCAGCCAATCAAAAAGAACAGGCCCCGGGTTGAAAGCTCATTGAGCGTAGTGGCATCAAGCAGATTGGAAACATCGGCATTGTTGACTTTTCATCATAAGAGATTTTTGCTACCCTTAACTGAGCTGAGTCCACAGATCTTGCTTTTCATCCATGACTCCTGCGCTAGTACAATGTAGGGAAGTGCTGGCCGTTTTTTTTTATAGAAGAAATGACGAAGCTTTGACAAGCTGATCTAAATAAATATATATGGCATAGATAATTATTGCTATAGTGTTTAAGGACTCTTCCCACTAAATAGCGGCAGTTTTTGCTGCATTTATTTCTCTGCTCATTTACGCTGTCAGCTTCTCCATTTTGCACAGCTTTGTGCTTTGCCTGCGATTGATGGTCTCTTCAGGTTTGCAGAGTTCAGAACAAAGCACACTTCTTCCTTCTACGCTTCACACATTCATCTCGTTTACATCAGCTAGAGTTGCTTCCTTCAATGCTTTTCTGCTCCTGTTTTGTCAGAATAAAAGAGAAGACATGTTTTCTTTAAGTGCGGCTGTAACCTGATTTCCAGCTGACGCTGTACCTGTAACCTTTGACGAGTCTCACTGCCTATAGACTTCACCAAGATGGATCATCCATTGCAGTTTTGCATGTCGATTTGAGCTGAATTGTCTATTTTCTGCATATTTAAAATCGTTTATCTTCACTTTTATGCTCATTCTCGGGCACTGCTACTCAGGCATTTTAGGGTACAAGCAAGCCCCTCCACCTCGGCAATACTAAGCGACGTTTGGGAATAAACGCAGACGTAGTAATCAAAGTTCATTGAATTTTTGAGTTTCAAGAGAAAAAAAAACAGCATCACTGCATAGACCTTTTTTGCTGTGTTTAATTTTTGAATTGAAGAGCAAAAATATCTTTTTCAGATCAACTAATTGTAGTTGCTTGATAATCGGCTATATTTTCGGGAATTGTTAAAGTTGTTTCAGGGACTTAATAGACCTTTGATAGTATTGGAGGAATAATTTACAAAGAAACTAGAAACACAATAGTATTTTAAAGCTCCTTTATCAAAACAACATTTATTTCTTTATTTCAAATAAAAAAACAATTGACATTAATATTTTTCAAATAAATCATTGACATTAGATTATTTTTTGTTTTTTCTTAGCTAATTTCATGTGTATATTTTAAATTTTGATGTAAACGGTGTAGTTTCTGTGGAGGATTGTAGTGTGAAATGAAGTGTACTTATGCAAGACTATCTACAGTTTTTTTTAGTGTTTGAGTTTCTCTAGCAGTTTCCTAATAATTTTCGACATGCTTGAGCAGATAGGTTTATTTGTGCTGCTCTATAGCTTTCTATTAGGGTTGAATTGTTTCCCAATTTTTAATATTTTTTACGGAGGATTCTTCTTTCAAATCTGTTTGGCATGCCCTTAAAAATTTTAGACTTCACCATCTGGATCGGAAAATCATATGTTAGCTGTTCTTTCCTTAGAAAGAGTACTTTAGAAAGAGTAGGTGGCTATTGTATCTGCGAATAGAATTGGTGATAAGTATAATCACCTTTTGTCAGTCTATTCTTCCACTGAAGTTTGAATTTATTTCAGTTGTAGGAGTTAACGCTCAGTTACTTTACAAATTTGATGATTTGAAATCAATCAATCATTTATTTACAAGAATATAGATTTTCGCTCCTTGCTGGTTGGTTCCTTCTGATTTTATTTGCTACTAATAACGGTTTCAGATACCAATGCTTAATTAAGTTTAGTTACCACTCCTTTTTGAGAGCCTGGATAATATCATGAATTTGATCAAATTATCAGTCATCCTTATAGCGGATGAGTCTTTAAAAAAATATCCCGTATAATCATCTTTTTGGTTTAAGACGTCGAAGTCTTATTAATTTTTTGAATGCCAACGTACTTCACAAAAAAAAAACACTCGATCGCGACAGAGAAATCGCACGCGTGTTTCGTACTCGCAAACTCATTAAAACAAGATTCAAAACTAAATGGTGCTCAATAAATGATTGCCATTTATAGAAAACAGACTCGATCTTTAAAAAAAAAACTTTTGACAGAACCTGATTGAAGCAGGGCTCAGAAATAATTAAGATTTTGCAAATATTTTCAATTTTCTACTCTTTTTTTTTAATAACAACATTATTTTGATCTAACGAAATATTCACCAAAAAAATATCCTTAATTTCTTCAATAAACAAATACCTTAATAATCTGTGACAATCAGAAATATTGAAGGAAAGTAAATAAAAAGATCTCATCTCACCAATTTTAAGTAATCATACTAATGCAATCAGAAGCCAATTAATCAAAACAAATAATGAATGAATAAATGCACTGACTGTGTCTTTAATTAACGCAATGGAAAAACCACAAAAACTTAATCAATTCGGGTTTTTAAAGCAATAACTCTGTAACGTATTGTCAATGTGAGAATTGCATGACTAAACGACTTAACATCCTAATGCTGATTTTTTGTTTCTTTTGCTATATGTATCTGTACATATAAATGTTTTCCTATGTTTTTCTTCGTGAATTTTCCTGCCATATTGTACATTTACCGATTTTAAGTTAATGTATGTATTACTATTTGTGTGTTGTGCCGTGTGTTGTTTCATTAACTAAACCATCATTTAGTAAATTTTTCACTGTAATATAACGATAGAAAAACATGCTGAAATTTATTGAAGTTCTGTGAGAGAAAAAGGAAATGCTGACTAGTCAAGAATGACCTGTATATGCACATTAGTCTCATAAGCTAACGTGCTCATAAATCTATATACCTGTGTGCATGTATCTAGGCTTCTTTCTCATAGCAAATTTTAGAAGAAAGAATATATAGTTATTTCGGAAACTGCAGTTAAGTATACATATGTATATTACACTCATTTAGATTGATTAGAAATGCACACACACAGGATAGAAACTGACCGAAATCCTGAAGCATATGCAAGTTTGAATTCTTACAGATGACTCTCGCAATGAAAACTATTTTCCGTTATGTTCTTGCTAATTTTAGGAGGAAAATACAATATTTAAAACATTTCTTTAAAAGGATCAAAACTTTTATCAAACGAATGCGAATAAGTGGAAATAAATTATAAGAAAAATGCTACTTTACATTAAAAAATTAAAAAAAACACATTACATTACATTAAAAAAATAAATATGGGAAAATGAAACGTTGCACAAAACTGAATAAATTAAAAGTTATCCTTATAAATCCTTTTTTTTAATACAGGCCATATAACATTATTCAAATCTTACAAAATATTATTTTACACAGAAAAATTAAACCAGACTGTTTGAGTTATGAATAACAATAAAACAGTTGATTTTTCGGGGAAATTTTGTATATGGTTTAGCTAAGATATATTGTAATTGCAAATAGTTCTGTGAACTACAAGCGCGAGGAGTGCTGCCACTTTGGATACCGTTTTGGATACGAATCGAATTTGAAAAATCTGGATGATACTATGATACGTTATCCCCAAAATGGATACTTTTCTCAATTTTAATTTACCTGCGCGAAAACGTGTGTTCAAAACAATCAATTTCCATTACATTATATTTTAAATAGAAAAGTTTGATTCCACAATTTTATCATACTGTTATCTAAATGGAAGTAGCAGCATTTTCTTTCGAAAAAGTTTGACGTTCTATTCAAAATGGGTATAAGCATGATGTGACTCTAGAAACGGAAAAGAAAGAAAGTAGCTCAGGATCTAGACTTATTGGACGATAGTCCTTTGGCTTAACATTAAAAACTTTCCCTGCTTTATGGAACATACGATAAGCGCAGGCAAGCGTTATAAATATCTCTGAGCCATAGTAGCGATACTTCCATGGTCTGCTGGATACCAGCAGCAAGGACGCCATCAGGGGCCGGGGATTAAAACAGCTCAAACGAGTTAATATCCCTCCTCAGTTGAGAATCAGATATTCTGAATGACGGTATTGAGCTCCTAGCTTGATCCATTTGTGCGTCCAAAAGAACGTTTAGAATACCTGCGCTCGACCTAGTCTAAATGCCCTCAGGGTTCATGATGCACCACATAGTCTTCGGTGTCGTGCTCAAAACCTCACGAAGGTGATTTGCCTCGATGATACTCTTTGCCTTGCGTACGGCATATTTAAAAGCTCTCAGCTTCGTTTTATACAACGACCAGTCATTCAATTTTTCGAGCTATTAAAATCCTTCCTGCACTCTCTTCGCTAGGTGCTGATCTCCATGATCTCCGGCCAGCCACATTGAACGATATGAACCTATTATCGGAGAATGAACACTCTTGTAAAACCCTCCAGTCACGGAGAAGGTACGAGTGCCGCCCACTTCCCAAGGTAACGTCAAGAACCTCTTTACGATTTGAGTAAAAGAAGGTCGGTTCGCTGCTAATATTGGCGATGAAAAGATGGTGGGCAATGATGAAATCAAAAAGTTCCTCACCTCGACCATTTGAGTAAGAGCTACCCTCTACTTCATTATGAGCATTAGAGTAAGCCCTCTGAAAAAGATGTTCACCAATTTTCATAGCTTTAGCCACAGCACCCTTGACAATGTCGCATAGATGGCTAGTGACATGATCATATGCCATGTAGTAGGAAACAAACCAGCATGTTATCCTGCAACAGCCATGTTATCCTTGTCACAGAAATTGTGTAATAAAAGGACGTTAGTGGTTTTCTTGACAACAATACAGACACGTGGCTTGTGTAAGTCGTCGGGTACTATCAGTCTTTATCCATTGGTACGTAACCCACAAACCGGTTGTTGGCAACCCATGGCTCTTGGATTAGGATTAGCTCTTCCTCTGTCCTAGACAAGCGGAGAAGCATCGCAGCTGATGCTGCTTTGGTCTGGTGTGGAAATTCGCAGTACCTTCCCATTCATTGTTGATAAGGGTTAGGTCGAGGTCCTCCCCCTTGGACATAGAAGCTGCCCAAGCCCATTCCTCTGCGTCCAGAGTCATGAGGTCCAGGCAGCTACCCAACTCGGAGGTAGTCCCAACGCTGGCCCCATCGGCATAGAGGATTCTGCATCCAATTCTTCCTCAAACGTTGCCCTCAGACAGGTAACAGTCCCCTCTTCAAGTAGTTTCTCGGTCATTTGAGGCACCTATTTTGAGTCAGGCTTTAAATCTATCGGATCGTTGGCTTGTCCCTTCAACAGATCCGTAGAGCCAATTTCTCGACTCAGTATCTGAAAACGCCCTTACAAGGCATCTAAAACCTGCAATGGATCTTCATTTATAATGAAAAGGGCCTCCTTTCCGTCGATTATCTACTATTAGCAGAAAATTTGAAACAAAAATATTTTTAGCTTCTGCCGAGTTTTATGCATTTGATTTGTTAAAAGCTGAATGTGATTTTTTGATTAAGATTTTGATATTATTAAAAAATATATGTTCGATTTTACAATATACTGTGGCATGAAACGCCGATTTATGTTAAATGTCGAAAATGACATTTTATATTTCCGACAAAAATGGCTGTACAGAGCCATGTAGAGCTTTTATACCAAGGTATCAATTTGATACGCATTGCCAAAATTGTGGATACGATGGATATGTTTTTCTTACTAATTTTGTAGAATTTGGATACGATATGAAAGCTCTGAAGCGGCAGCACTGCGCGATGTGCAAGCAACGTACTAATTTGTACAAGCATAATTCTGCAAAAAATAATACAGTTGAACTTCGATAACTCAAACAACCATCTGCCAGTAAAATAATCCGAGTTATCGAATTACACATTCAAAAGCTTGAATGTAAGAAACAAAACGCAATTAATATGTTAGAAAGGCATTTAATGATTTGATCATTTAAACTTCCTTCAAATATGCCGTAATCTGTGATTGATGTTCCATATTTTTGTTCGAATTGTTAAAAAAAAGATTTCAATAGCACTAAGGGCGTTATAAACTGCTGTTGTCGTATGTTTATTTGTTTGTAAATACAAAAACAAAACTTTTAAAGAGTCTTTAACTGATCTCTTCGCTGGTTTTTGAACAATCTCGCATTCTGTATCCTCCTCATCGCTGGCAGGCTCGTTGGTAAACGTCTCCACCAATTCCGTACGAATATCCTCGACTACGTCGTTATCACTTGGAAATTCTGTCATTGTTAGATCTTCATCAATTTGTAAATAGTCGCGGAAAAAGTCTTCATTTTCCGATTGATTTGTTATATGCATCCGATTCTGGAATTCAGATTCCAATATTCGAATATCAGATTCCGTTGCGTTTTGGTTTTCTCTCAAGAAATGTTATGGCATATCGTCATCAGCCTCCCATGCAGAGTGTAGACCAAATCTCGCTTTGCGAAAACAATTAAAAATGGTCTCAGACTTAACACCAACCTTCCACGCTATGGTCACCTCATCTATACAGTCCTTCAATGTAATAACACGTTTCTTATGCAATTCCATGTCTTTTATGATTTTCTTCAAGATTATTCGACGATAATTGCATTTTTAGTTCCTTATTACTCCTTGATCAAGCGGTTGTATTTTTGATGTCATGTTTGGTGGGAAAAACGTAAGTTCAATTGATCGTAACTTGCATTGAATACTTTGAGGATGAGCTGGACAATTATCAATGAGTAAGATAATTTTTCTTTCCGCTTGTGAAAAAGCCATTCCTCAAAGTATTGGTCTGCCATTCATGCCTTCGTATTTGATTTATAATCAACTGGTAGCCAATTAACTCCTCGGAAGCAGCGGGGGGTCTTACTTTTCCCTATTAACAAAATTTTAAGTTTTTCTGGTTCGTCTATATTGGCACCAAACAGTAACGTGACTCTCTCCTTGCTGTGCTTCCCTCCGTGACACTTTTCGTTCTTGAAGGTTAAAGTATTATTCAGTAAGCATCGAAAAAACAACCCTGTTTCATCCGCGTTGAATACATTGCGCATTTCATGCTTTTCCAATAATTTTGGTACACTACGTTTCCAGTTCTTGCAATCTTCATCCGATACGTCATTACTCTCACCGCACATCTTCTTATAACAAATATCATATCTGAAACAGCGCATAGCAATAATACATATTTTTTCTCGAAAATAAATTCCATTATCTTACCGTCGCTTCCAATTATGCCCCAATAACTTTGCAAAATCTAAAACCTTTTCTTTAATAAGTCCCCCGGATATGGGCAAGTTTTCGCTTCTGGCTGCTTCAAATCACTTAAAAATGGCTTTATCCAAACTTTCATTCATGGGTTTCTTCAATCGTTTCTCATTATATGAGCCACTTTCTACAGCATTTCTAATTTTTTCCTTATTTTTCAAAATAGAAGATAAAGTACTAGTCGATACTTCATATTTAGCTGCCAAGTCTATATTTTCTTTATTTGCATCACTTTTTGACTCGTTTATTAGCTTAAATTTATCTTCTAAAGACAAACACTTTAATTTTCGCTTCGATGTCATATCTTAAAATACAAAATTATAACCAAAATAAAAAATCGTTTATATATAGTCGCTCAAAACTAGAATAAATCGAATTCGCTAGAAAACACGACCAAAGTTTATCGCAGCAAACGCAGTAGAAGACTGTTACGAGAACGCTATTTTGTCGTAAATGTTGCTTGGAGTTCACAAGCCCGGCACAATGCAATGATCTATCTAAAATGCATCCACAGTAAATTGGTGATTCCCCGGAAAATACGACTTGTCGAAGCTTGTTGCCTTATTTTTTATTTGAGTTATCAAGAAATTCGAGTTATCGAAGTTTGACTTATCAAGGAAAAAATGTATGCAGTTATTGACTTTGGCGCTGTTGCCAATAAAATTTGTTCGAGTTATCGAAAATTTAAGCTATCGAAGTTTGAGTTATCGAAGTTCGGCTGTATTTAAAAACGCAACAATTTCGGTAGTATATTCTAAAGTCATTTTATACGTCATTGGAATCTCGTTCAGAAATGTCTAAGAAAATCGGTGAAATTCAGCAATATTCTAGATAGAAGCCCGCTAAATAAATTCAGCAACTATTGTACCGTATAAGTAGTAAACATTTTCATTCGAAATATTGTGTATACACGCATACAAACTTTTCAATCAATTTTCTCTTTCTCCTACATCCTCGAAAATATATCACAAATCACTTTAAGATTTATGAAAGCTTTTCCAAATGGCTGCCAAAACCATTCATTTCAATTTCGATTTAATGCTTTCGGAGTCAATAGCGCCAATGAATTTAAAACTCCATGATTTTATTGTTTTTACAAACAATAATCCACAATAGATTCCAGACAATCATATTGATTCTTTTTTAAATCAAACACATTGCATGTGTGCTTATCTGTACAATACACATGAATTTTAAGCTCTCTGCTCTTCAGTTCAAAAGATATCGATTAATTTTGTAATGGATTGAAGTTGCTTTGCAGGTCAAGAGTTACCTGTACGTGTTTGAAGTCAGCAAACTTGAGTGAATGCGTATCGTTATTTAAATTAACAAATCAGCACGGCTGCTGCGGTGAGATCTTCAACTTTTTAGAGAAAGATGTGGACAGAAGTTTTAAATACATTACCTAAAACAAATCACTCGCCTAATTATATTTCCTAATTTGATGATGGGCATACGAGCTGTGCTGTTTCGGCTTAGGGCTCGAGGGTCTGACTTTTGAGCTATTTTTGATTTTTAATATGTAGCTTGGTAATTAATTAGATGTGGTACAAAACGGAGACAAAAGAGAGTCCGTTTGTGTTTGATTTGATTTTATCGCAACAAGAGAAAAGATTTTAGGCTATGCTTGCAATGAAAGTGAAATGAAAAAGTCAACATAGAGAGTGTAACATACCGCAGGATTAATGATTACATGTATCGTACTTTGAGCTACAAAATATCATTCAACTAGTCTAAATAACATAAGCTTTGTAATAAGTTTGTGTAGGCCAAGTGATAAGAGCGTTGGCTTTTCAAAATTTCCAGATTTTTTCCTGAAAAGTCATTTTGATTAATTCACGCAAAACTTTATACACATATTGTGATAGCTATTAACTGTTGTTTTCTATTTTGTAGTTACAAAAATAATGATTTATAAAGCTGCTACAGGCGATCTCCGGCAGCTCTTCTAAAAAAAACCGTCTTGCAGTGGGCATGATATAAAATATAGAATATGGAAAAAAAATATATTTGTCTTTACTCTCCCAAAACGCCTCAACAGCGGCCAGCACTTCACTATCATCTTCAAATTTCTTACCCCGAGGAAAGATGTAGAAGTCACGGGAACCTAGATCTCGCGAATAAGGTAGCTCTTCAAGCATTTCAAATCCTGTTTCTTGAATTGCAGCCATTGCAACTGCAGCTTTGTGAACCGGTGCGTTGTCTTGATGAAACTGCATTTCGGCTCGCAGTTTGCACTTTTTTTTCCGCAATCATTTTATTTGGTCTGCGTAGTAACAGCCTGATATAGTGGCTTCCTTTTTCAAATATTTCCATACTACCATAATAATTCCTTCAACGTCCCAAAAAACTGAGACATAAGCTTCTCTGCCAAACTCGACACCTTTAATTTCTTCGGCGTCGGTAAAGAAGGTCACTTCTAGATCATCGATTGCTGTTTGGTTTCTGGATCAAAATAGTGGATCCAGGTCTTGTCTACGGCTACGAAACGTGACAAAAATTTCTCCAGATCTGCCTGGAACTTTTTCGAGATTCACCCTCGAAATGTCAACTCGTTTCTTCTTTTGGTCGTCGGTCAACATTCTCGGCACCCAACGCGCAGAGACCTTCTTCATATGTAATTCGTTGGCAACGATTCGTTTAACACTGCTATACGAGATTCCTATGACCTCAGCTATCTGCCTGATGGTCACTCTTTGACCTGCCAACACGACATCTCCGACTTTTTTCACATTGTCTTCAGGGAGGGACGTGGATGGACTTCCTTCGCGGTGTTCATTTTCACTGGTTGTTCTTCCCAGCTTACAGAGGTACTCAATGACAGCTCTAATTTCGTTTTTTTCCATATTAGTGTTGTCTCTTCGGCAGTTCGTATTTAACCCTGGAATTGTGGCTTATTTATATTGTTTTAATTGTGTACCAATTTTTTTCCTAGCTTGTAAAAAATATTTTAATTAAACCAATTTTTTTCCTTTTGAAGCTAGATTTATTTTGATATTGACATATATCGATATTTCGAGGGTAATATGTCCTCTTCTTCAGTGTCTAGACCAATAGACACTGAAGAAGAGGGCAGATTACTCTCGAAATATCGATATATGTCAATATCAAAATAAATCTAGCTTCAAAAGGAAAAAATTGGTTTAATTAAAATACTTATTTATATGTTTTTTTTTATGTGCATGAGGTAGTAAAACATTTTTTTTTTAATATTATGCATACTGCAAATACCCGATCATCACTACTTTTGGGTCACCTCTTGTAATTTGTCATTACACGAAGATACATTAATTTGAATACGAGGTGTAAAAGTGAAAACACGAAAATGAAAAAAAAAAACAAATGCGAGCTATGATCTAGAAATTTTTCTTTAAAAAAAATGTTTACCACATGTTTGTTAAACACATACAGCCCTACTTGGTGGAGGTACTGGGAGATTAACCCCCTCATATTTCAAAATTGCACGCTGATGCAAGAAGTTAAAGCTGAATATGAACATCGCAAAGAATGCTCATTCACTACCCTCACAGAGGACAACGTTTAAAAAGTACAAGATGTTTTTTTTCGCAGACCAAAGAGTGTTCATTTAGCTGAGGTCACAGGAATCTCACATGGCAACATTTAAAGGATTCCCGCCAGAAAAAGAAGGTATACACACGCTAGGTACCGAGAATGCTAATCGACGAGCAACAGAATATACAACTCATCCGCACATAAAGCTGAAGTTGCGATTGCTGCCATTCGAAAAATAGGTTTCGAACTCTTGAAACACTTGCCCTATTCTGCAAATTTAGCTTGCAGTAACTTTTACCTCATTTGCTTTATACCAGCTCAGGAGCAGAAAATGTGATAAGGGGCTAACCCAGCTCGGAGACATGAGTAAAAGGCGAAAGCACATGAAAAGCGACGGAAGGTTGGTGTTTGCGGAAAGAAGAGTTTAATTATAGTTGCTGTATGTAACAACCATTGCTTTGTGGCCAATTTTGCATTGGCCCCACATTCGCTCCACACATTTGCTATAAAGTTCGCATAGTGTCTGGATATAGTACTGGCTCCTTGTGTGTGACGTCCCTGGTTTGAACCCAGGAACGAACGAAGGATCGCGCACTGAGTTATGAATTAAACTAGCTTTGAATGGGTACCTAATTAATAATTTTTTTGGGCTGAGATGATAGTTTTCCTAAACTTGAAATAAAATCCTTGAATTGATTCACCAAGATTACAGCCAAAAGACTGTTACGTTTTCCAGAGATTACTGAGTCGATGGAAAGCTGTGCCAGAAGTAGTTGCTTTTATTGGGAGCACAGGGGGTTTTTTCGTGACTTTCCGCACAATATCTGGCCGAACAGCAGACAGCAGACAACACCAGACCGAACAGCAATACGAACTGTTATTGTTACAAAGTCATTTTTAGGGACTTTCTCCAAATTGATTGTGTCCACGTGTTTATTATCCTAGTCCGTTCTATACTTGAATATTGTAGTTAAGTGTGGTGTCCTCATTTCAAATACCTCTCTGATGCTATTGAATCAGTTCAGCGGAGGTTTATACGCATCTTACTTTCAAATATAGTCTGCCGTTTGTATCCTACATTGAACGTTTGTCTCTTCTAAACATTCCTCTTTTTGGGCAGCGCAGACTTTACTACAATGAGAGCTTCCTCTTCAAAATCAGCCGTGGCTAGCTATCTTCCACTTTAGCGTCTTTGTTCATTGCGCGGCATTCCGTAAGGCTAATCAGGTCCTCCATTCTATTAATATTACTGTATGCTCGTACTGATAATTTCTTCTAGTCTCCTGTTTTACGACTCTTACGCAATCAGAACAGTCTTCAACTTGGTTCTCTTTCATATTCTATTGCCATCTTTAAAGCATACTATCGTTGTTAAATTTTTGGTTTTTAATTAATTTTATTTCCCAATCTGGTTTCATATGAATTTTTCTATTAGTATTCTTATTTTTTCATTATTATACTGCATATCATCTATTTTCGCCTAATTACTAAACTCAATTTGATCTTTTTCTTTCTTTACTTAATTTCACTTTACTTAATTCCTATTTTACTTATTTTTATATACTTATATACCTACTTATTTACTTCTTATTATTTCTCTTTTTTCATTATATCCAATCTGCAATTGAGCAGTTTGCCTGTTGAATTGAATACGCACCAAATAAATAAATTAGTTAGAAACCATGCCAACGTTCCTCTATTTTGTTGGCTTCCGGTTAGCTCCTGTAGGTTAAATCGCAGCAACCTTTGTGAAATTGCATTCCTCACTTACGAGTACCTTGTCGCATTTAGCACAACACGCATCGGTTAGACGCCGTATATCCAAAACTTTAGTAGTTAGAACGCTACATTTTTCGATAGCTTTAACGCTACATTTTTCTTCTCCAAGCTATCTAGCTGGATCTACTGATAAAGTAAAAATTTGATGCTTAGGACTATTACAGAACTACCATCAGCTGCAGAGGCGAATTATATAATAAACACAAACATTTTCCCTTTTTTCGTTTTAAAACCACCTTACATTAGAAATCTGTTCCGTCGTCCACCTGCAGACCATCTGCATTACTTGGTTTAGTATGAGGTATGCCTAGTCGAGCTGCAACGACCAAAGCTTCATCATCAGCATTCGCAACTAGCAAATTTCTTCAGGCATTTTTCTTCGCAGCAAACAATCATACAATTTCCGAAGTTCGGGCTTACGATCAATCATTGGGTCACCACTGACGAAAACTTCTCACTACGCCGTCTTTCTTTCGTTTTGTTAATGAGGAAAAGATTTCTTGGGTAATCGTTCACCATATATAACAGATACTTTGGCCCTAGAAATGTCCACACGACTTACAGAGTTGAACCCATTCGTCACATGAAGTGTGATTAACAGTACCCTCACCGTGAGAAGTGGTTATGGTCTTCTACCTTGTTAGCAGCCTTGACTTTGACCAGAGTCGCGCTCCTAGTGGAAAGTCCTAACCTTTATTCGTATTATATGTACTCAAATTTATGAGTTTCTCAAGCGCTTTTCTTGCTATATCTAGGATACAAAAGGGGTGATAAGCTGATCGAAGCAGAGAGTCATTCTTGCTTAGGATGGCAATCAACCCTTGCCCCATTTAAGCGTTTGGGCATTGAAGTTACCGGATGTCACCACTTGCCTGATCAACCATGTGATTTTCTCCTCCAAGCCTCCAAGTTAATCTATGTGTTTTCGGATGCCAGTTGGTATGGGCGGTGTGGGCGTTCTGTTCAAATTTGTTTAGAAAACACAGGTCATTAGACTATTTTTTTTACATTTTCCAACTTTTTCTTGAAAATTCTGCAGTATCGCGAGCCAGATGAATGTTTCACATATTTTTTGGAACCTTTTTCCGCTCACAGTGCGCAACTCTATCTTTGCTTTTTGACCATCTGCCCCGCACTTGTAGCATAAAGTGGTTCTGTCTGGTTCGGAGCAATGGAAACATTATCGTATAGAGGCAAGATACTGAAAACAGTGTCTTGCGTCTGCCTTTGGCGTATTCAGCGGTATATCCCCGTTCCGAATTTTGTGCTGCTCTATAAGCTTAACCGGCTGCCGGAGTGGGTGCTGCAACATGCTCGGCAGATTCAACTATTAAAGGAGCCTTCAGGCTTCCTAACCATTGTAGTATTTTTCAGGCGGAGGTTTTTGCAATACGTAAAGCCGCAGACCTAGCACACGCCAGAGATACCACAAGTGAGGAAATCAACATCTTTACAGACAGTCAAGCAGCGGTCAAAGCTCTGATGTCTTACACATACAAATCGAAGTGTGTACTGGACTGTATTCAGGCCCTGAACAGACTTGGCAACCACAGTAGAGTCCGAAATTTCTGGGTTCCTGGTCACAAGGGCATTGAAGGGTGGATGCGCTAGCCAAGCACGGAGCTAGCCTTCCCCTGGCAGGATCGGTTGACATTTTAACTCCAATGCAGACGATCAAATACTCTATCGACTCCAATATGATGCAAGGTTCGATGTGCAGATGGCGTGAACTCAGACCTGCAAGCAAACCAAAATCATGTGGGGGTCATACAATCACGCAGCGACTAAGTTCCTGTTCGATTTAACGTGGACTGACTGCAGGCGGCTGGTCGGTGTCATAGCTGGCCACTGTCTTGTAGCAGCTCATGCCATGAAAATGGGGCTCCTAACCTGTAGGAAGTGTCAAGAGCCGGGAGTCTCGGAAACAATCCGACACCTTCTGTGCCACTGCCCGGCACTGGGGAAAACCAGGCAACGCTGCTTCGGTGAGCCCTGGCTGGTGGATCTATCACATGTGGCGGAGCAGAGACTGAATGACATACTTCAGTTCGCAAAAAAGTCCGGGGCCTTCGATGGCCGTTTGGACTGAGCTTTCTCCGGGTCCATTT
This sequence comes from Nemotelus nigrinus, assembly GCA_947369275.1. NCBI lineage: Eukaryota > Metazoa > Arthropoda > Insecta > Diptera > Stratiomyidae > Nemotelus > Nemotelus nigrinus. Next base: position 31,425,127 of record OX376372.1, read on the forward strand.
ATCTGGTATCGCTACGGACCAAAAGGGTCTATGTGTGGCCATGTGCCAGCCAGATGAACCTAACCTAACCTATAAGCTTCCGCGCTATTCTTTTCCCAATCTCACAAAAACAATCCGCTGCTCTTTCAGTGTCTGGTACACTTTAGGAGCAACTGAGAGGCAATCAACATCAAGAAATTCAGTAGATGACACGGTGGGCTTGTCTCCCAATAAGTATTTGACTGCCTCCCGTAAGGCTCCTTCTGTGCCACCTTCTTCACCAAGTTTCACAAGAGCAGCTTCTGACTGAGCCTGCCCCATAGATTTAGCTCAGATTCCAGTATCTTCAGACTTTGGTTTATGCTTAATCTCCTTCAAAACGTCGGCAAAAGACAACTCTTCTTCAGGACTGATCAGGATTACTTCTGTTCAGGAATTGATCATTTTTATCTTCTTCCCGCTGAAGAAAAATTCCTCTTCTTGTAGCTTTACTAAACCCATTTTAATGTTCATGGAAATATTTTCCTGTGCATTGGTTGCAAGTTTGATGATACCTTTGCATTTCTGCAAATGCTACTTTTCGTCGCGATTCATCCTGGCAATGTATACCCTTTTAACACTTTCGGCGCCGCGTCACCCGTACTTGGGAGACGGGTATGCTTTCGTGGGGGCCTCGTCATCCATATATGGGTGACGATGATCTTGTTCAAGTTAAATAAGATTTTCAGTTGCATTTTGGAAACAAATTTAATGGAACAAGCACTGAAGTATAAATATAGAATATATAGCATAAAAATATACAAATTACACTCTACTTTTGATTAATTGATATTTAGGAAAAGCACATCTGTGGCGATTTTGGGCAATTTAAATAACGCGTTGTCGTTTTTTTACGTTTTTCCTCGCTTGTTGGCGTTCGACAATTTGCCTCTTTTTTTGGTAACACAGGACGCACATCCTTCTTACACAGGGCGCACATCCTTCTTACACAGGGCGCACATCCTTCTTCTGTGACTAAAAGTTCCCGAAATTGCCTAAGCTCCTTTTTTGTGTAGCTCTCTGATTTACGATCCTTGTTCGTAAAAGTAAATGTAATGCTAATTTGTGATACCATTAGATGGTTTTTCGTATGTTTGTTGCATATGACACCATCTAGTCGCTGCTGTCGATGCCAGTTTTTCCAATATTGTGCCCCATTTTCGCCAAAGGATTCATTTTCGGAGGGTGACCTTCGGAACTAAACAATGTAGCATTTATAATACGGCGAAGAATCTACAAACATAGATAATCAACAAAGCACGGACCTACTTGAGTTGCATTGTTGGTATTTCCGCTTACCTCTCCGTTTCCGTTCTGATGCACCGACAGTAAAATTTGGGCCCGCGAGAAACTCAACCGAATCATCCTTCGTGCCGAACGTTTTAAATGAGTTGCGTCCTTTATCAACCGTCTCTGTTTCTTGGTCCGCGATGGAGGGTTCCTCTTCTAGTGCGAGGTTGTTTCGTGAAGTCTGGATAGCTTCTATTGTATTACTGACGTCATGTCCTTCCTTGTCGCCAATGGGGAGGACCACAGAACTGTATTACATCTCCGAAAAAGGTCCGATCTATCTAGAAGCAGTGCTGGTGGTTGATCTTCAGTTATGCAATCATAGTGGGTGCATGTGACTCTGCTGTTCTTCCCAGCTGTAACAATTGTAGCATTATACACTAGAAAAGCCAGGCTAGTCTTCACTGCTAGATAACGGTACGATGGAGCACCCGTGACGGCCACCGATATTGGAGATCCGACTCCCTGTACTATAAGTTTTTTTCCTTCCCTCCACACTCATGCCTAGCTCATTATTCGGGGTATGCTTTCTCTAGAGCTGTGCTTAACATTGCTTCGACACACCTGACTTGGGATGAATACAGGAGCCACCTTAACATAAATAAAACTTTGTTGACTGTTTTATGAAATCATCTATTATCTCAAGCAATCAGTGCCACAAACATTAAAATGATTAAAAACGTATATGCTTTCGCAATGAGCTCAAAAATTTGATGATTTTTATTATTTTTTAGATTTTTATGCAGCTACGCAGTTTTCATTTTACTGATTCTTGCTTTAACAGAATTTTTACTAAAATCAAATGCTCAGCAATCAAAATTCAAAAATTTTAAACATGTTTTAAATTATTGTTCTAAATTGTTTAAATTCAGATTGTGCACACGAAATACTCAAACAAATTTAAAATATCTTCCACATATTCGCATTCAAATATAAAATCCATAATTAAATCATAACTTAAAACCAACATCAATATACTTAAAAATTCAAAATACATACATATAATCAACATACGATTAAGATAATAAATACGTCCCTACTTAAAATTGTAATTAGGCTGCACTGGAAACAGTAAGATGTGAAGAATTACAGTTGGAACTATCGGCGGCGCTGAAATCGAAAAATTCACGACCGGCAGCAACAACATCTTGTGGTGCGACGTCGACAGTGACATGGGCGCCAATGAACACTCAGGGATCAGAAATTGATAAAATTATGGCGAAGATTGAACAGGCACGTTTATCCATTGCTAACGTATGTGTATTAGATTCATTAGCGATTAATGTGTTAAGATCGTTTTTTTTTTTTTTTGAATTTTTCAATATTTTTCTACCGTAAATGAACTATGTATTAGCTTTAGAGATTTTTTGGGTCATTCCGATTCACTAGAGTCACGACTCCTTTTTGTTGTTTTGAATATAAGTCTCTAATTAATTAGCTACTTTAGCAATGCATTATTGTATAACTGTGATAGTTTCAGCAAGCATTAGGGATTAATTATTATAACGTTGAACAAGATCACGAGTTTTTAGTGTAAACTATGTTTATAAACCAAATAATTATAGACAAACAAACAAACAAATTTAACCCAACTGAAAAATATTTCACAAAAGCCGAACAATATCGATGTTACAAACACAACTGTATGAAATTTATTAAGGGATTCGCTTATCATTTATCGTGAATATTCATAAAACTTTGATTCGGTTTTTCACATTCATCAACAACATTCCCGCATCAGACTTCGTTTCGATTCAACATCAAATGCTATCCAGCGTAACAGTATTACGTAACGACCCAAGCGTGTGAATTTTGACAAGATATTAAGGAAATCAGGGCATCAAATCGCACTTACTATCGATTTCCCCCATCCACTGCCTTCCGTTCCGACACATTCACCCGTCATCGTTCCATTTAAATGCTGATGATAGTTTAATGTATAGTAAGGAATCGAACCTTCTTCGCTTCCCATCACACCAACACATGCACACAGTTCTTCCTACAACTTCCATCAGTAGCATCAATTTTATATTGGTTTTCAATCCGACTCAGTCATTTAATGAAAATTTAACAAATCCCGGAAAGTGTCCAAATATTTTAGTTTTCAGCTACACAAAGACAACACATTTGAAATCAGTTCGTTCGGGTTGAATAAGACAGAATGAGGGAAAGAGATGGTAAATGGTGACTTGTTAGATTCGACATGATATCACAAAATGGACAGTTAATGACTTCATAATTGCCTTTAAGTGCGGTTGTTTTCAAATCGATGATATCATATTACTTACAAGCGGGAATTGTAAGTGGAATCGATTTCACATTATGTAGACATATGCTCTTCATACTGTATATTTGAATATGTTTGAGGAAATATACTAAATAAATTTTCTTCATTAATCGGATGGAAAGACCCAATAAGCATATATATTCTGCAAATATTTCGCATTTTTTGTAATAAAGAGTATTTTAAAGATAATTTAGATTTGTCATGAATCGATGATCGCTAAATAATCTATTTACTGTTATATTATGTTTTGAAGTAGGCGCCCAATGTGGGAAAAATATCACATATATTTTTGTTTATTTTATATATTCGGAATTATCGATTCGGGTTTACTTTCATCCCAAACTATTGTAAGATGTAGTTCGTCGTAGTTTCTTTTGTATGATGGTGGTCCATATCTATAGAAAATCCTAATTCAACTTTTGAGTTATACTTGATATTTTTATAAATTTTTTTATAAGAGTATTCTGACATTGATGAGTGATTATCGTAAATCATATGTCTTGGTATTTTATCAGATTAAGAGAACGTTATTCGAAAAAACACATATCTGAATTTAACATTAGGTAACATTTTCTTTCCGTTCTAGGCAACGAAATAAAATTTTGAAATTAATAATATAAGCAATATTATGGATCTAAAATTAGTTCAATGCCACACAATCTCCTTAATTGTATCTTTTTTTCTCAGAAAAAGATTTAAATGTTTACGAGTATGCTTCAACATATACTTAGAAACATTCATATTTGTAGGCAGGAATTTTTCACAAGAAATAATTTATTTTAGTACAAAAAATTGCAACTGACATTATAAGTGACCTTATTTATATGCTACGCAGTAAAAACAGAAAATTGAACAAAGTTTCCTAACGGTAGATTTTGCGTAGGGTGAGGTAAATCGATTTGAAAATAGAGAGAAAACATTCAGGTTCGCACGGGATAAGTAATATTCGTATTTTGGAATAAGAAGTTTTACTTAGTGTATCATTATTTCAAGAGTATTTTTTAACATAAATTCAAGTTACTTTTTCTATCGAAATGACATATTTGGTGACAAAATTTTTTTTTTAAATGGTTCAAAATATAATCGAAGCCTTGTGGTCCTCAATACTTTTCAATCGTAAGGAGGAGTAAAATAGCTAAAATAGGTTAGCTAGCTAAGTAAACGATGCAATATATGTAAGAGCGATGTCTTGAGGAAGGAAAAATTTATCCAGTAATAAGGGACACAGACAAATGACAGTCGAAAAATACTTCAAAGAATGGTTGCTTATCATGTGCATTTTGTAAAAAACCTTTGGTGTCGGAGGTCAACAGAATTTAAAAGTTTCGTTTGCTAAAGCATACAAAGACCGATCGCAAGTGTATTGGAAAAATGTTTCATTTTTTGATGGAAGCCAAATTTCACTTTTCCGATATAAAAAAACCAAATAAAAATGATTACAACGTAACCGTAATAATGCTGACCTTGTAAAAGAAACGTATCGGCGACTTGAAAACATATTGGGCAAAACCAAACAAACTATGGTATTCCAAAAATGTACATAGTACGAAATAGTAAATGGCTATAGTCTGTGGTGCCCAGACAATAATAAGTGATTGCTGAATTATGTTTGTTAAATTTAACAACTGTAAAGTGGTTCACTTACTATGAAAATGTTGATAATTCAATATTTTGTAGTCTTAAATGAATTGATGCTCTATTTTCTATAGACCAACTACTTATCGTACTTATGAACCAATTAACACAGTTGAATCCTCGAAGGTTTCGATATTTTTTGTATCAGCAAAGTCAACTACTTTTGTATGGTCAAATGAACTATTTTAGCATAGTAGAAAGAACCACTTTCCGCAGTTCATTCGACAATTTTGAATGAATTGCTGCATTACTATCAATAATAGTTAAATCAACCACGACTTTTTCTTTCAGTCTGAGATAAATGAGGAAATCCATTATACTTTAAAATATGATCATAAAAATGACACATCAGTACAGCAGTTTTTCGTAGCTCAAAAGTTGAGCATAAAAGGTACATTCCAAAGTTATAAGGACTTTTTTAAAATAAGAAAAACAAAAATTTTTGGTGAAAAGCTTATTTATTTTATTAAAATATTTCCTTACGGACTTAATACTATCTTAAACGACTATTTTGGAATATCAGCCGAGATGTCCTTCTGGATTTTCCTTTGTTCCTAAGAGGTTAAGGTAGCACGATGCCAAATCAAGCGGCTACGGAGAGTGGTTGATACTCAAAATGCAATTTTCAAACAAAAATCGTTTACAAGTGTCGATCGAGGAAACGCCAAATACTTCCTGTGCGATATTCTGGTCAAATATAACGCACCAAACGTCAAGATAGAATGGTGCATTAACGCGTTGGCTCGGTAGAATACGCTCTTTGTTTACAATGCCTTCAGAATCGTAAAAGTAAATAAACATTGTCTTTACTTTTGACTGTGATTTTTCGAAGAGATTTTTTTCTCATTTTGCTTCGTTAACTGCCGGAACTCTGGCGCTTGATTTTTAAGTCATATTGAAAACTTTACTTTTCTTCACCAGTCCCTATGTTGCAAAAGAAATTTTTTATCAAATGAAACGTTTCGATAAAAGTTTTACCAAGCCAAATTAATATTGGCGCTTTTTTAGTCGTTTATTTTCAAGAGAAAAGTTATGGTATTTCAACATGATAATGCGACACTACATACATTTTTGAAAATTCGCCAAAAGTTGGAGAAGTTCGGTTGGGAAAAAGCCAGGAGAGCCTGCAAACCATTAGTAGTAAAACTGAGCAATTTACGAACATAAGTTTTCAGCTAAATTCCATATCGATATATGCTGATAGCACTAGAGCGAAGCCAATTAGCGTCCTTGAGAGCAAGAAATTCCACAGAGGCAGCATTATTATTAAGCATGCTTATACTACCACTATGTGTGATATCAAGAAAAAATTAGCCTAGCCAACTGGTGGGTTTTGTAAAACAATTAGGAAATGGAGGAATACTTATTAAATCAAACCACAACAAAAATACGGAAGTTCATATAAAAAGCCTTGGTAAAATTTGAGTAGGCAATCTTATATTGAGTATATGATAAAAAAGCTACCTTGCCAGATAGTAAAAGTAAAACTATAGCACACAAGAACTGGAAGAGGAGATAATTAGCCTCAACCAAATATATAAATATATAAGCGGTACATATATCGCAATGAGCAACCAATACACACACCAATAAGACATAACAATTAAAAAGGTGGCGATCCAACTGACGCTTCCAATTATGAGTCTTCTGGCGTCTCCTCATGCTCCCGTACGTGCACTATAATTTCATGCATTGCTGTGTGTAGCGAGTACCCTTCATATTTAATCAGCTCAGCCAGTATACCGTAGGCTCCAGGGGCTTTGTTAAATTTCATCCGATTTCTATGGTAGATGACGGCAGCATAAGGTCTCCTTACATTGGTGGAGCTTGCAATTCTTCGTTGAGCTGAATGCTTGGCCTTTCGCTAAAGTGCTTTTTCCATCTCTATAGAATGCCCTCACGATCGGTGATCAATTTAATCACTCCATTCTATCTTTGCTATGTATTTTTGTGGTATCACACATATTTTTCTATTGTAAGTTGTATTTTTGTAATTTTTGTTTTGTCAAATGAGGCAAATTCATATCGAGCTAGAATTCATTAATTTCTGACATCCAAAATTTGCTTTTTGCGAAATCAATTTACTCCTCAGAAACCTAACTAGTCTAAAAGTTTACCACAATTGCTTCTCGTCAAAATCAAGGTGCCGATGATTTCATAGAAAGTTACATGTAAAGAAAGGTGTTTGGGGCTACGTTTCGAAAAATTTCAAAAACTTTCAAAATTTTATTATTGGTTACTTATTTTCATTGTAAGTTTTCGCGATATGAATACCTAATGTAAGCATTTGTTGATACCAAAATAGCAAAACCACCTCGTGCTGGCAACCCTTTGCAAGCATCAAAGCCAAAAATATAGCACGTTGGTTAACCTACCCTGCGAATTTCGTTTCGATCCGATGACTGCATTGGAAGTTATGGGGCACAAAGAAATTTAGGGTTACCACTCGCAAAAGTTTTCTTATTTTCGAAATCATAATATTGGTTGTTTATTGTGACTATAAGATCAATACCATTTGAACATTTTATAATAAAATCGTTTACTAAAGATATGGCAAAAAAATACAAAAGCAATAATAGCGGGCAACCCTATCATTTTTTTTGCAACCAGATTTCTAGTGGTTACTGCCTACAATAAGTTCCATTTACCAAATGAATCTCATTTCGATTTCATGACTGCATTGATAGCTATAGTCCAAAAAGCTTTACTATCCTGAGCGAATTTTCAAAATTCAAGACACCAAAATTCCCATAGCTGGCAGCTCCAACCTAGTTTTTCAACCAAATTTCTAACAAACGGGACTTAGAATTAGGTTCAGGTCTTGTGTGAGTTTCATTAAAATCTGGTAGCCACATCAAAGCTCATAGGGCAAAAAGTAGCTTTTATTTTCTTAGTGATTTTTCAAGATGGCACCACTGGCGCAGAGCTGCCCATATTTAAAAATTGCTTCTATTAGACCTGGTCCTACCTAAAACCAATACATTTCTTAAATTTCAGCTGTAACTGATTATCGGGTCGTGAGTTCTCGTGAACAGAGGTTTCTGATGCTGAAAGTATAGGTGAATTGGGGAAGGGTTACCGCTCTTACTCGATTTAAAATTTCAAAAGTTTCACTTTTACTATGCAGGCAAAGCATAAGATTCATATTTGTTTTTTTCTAAAAAGCGATAATTTTTCTGAAGAGTCAATGATTTAAAGGTTTTCACTATTAGTGCCTGCCGTAGTTACAGAGCTGCCAACATGCTCATAAAAAACATTACAAATTTACAACTTAGTAATATCAATATGTCCTGTAAGTTTTATAATGATGTGATAGCTCTGTCAAAAGCTATCGCAATTCAACAATTCACAAATTTTTCCGATCTTTTTTTAGGCACCTAGCACACACATAGGGCTACTTTTAGAAAAGTGACGAGCTAATTTTTTTGTCAATTACTTTTTTTGAACATTCATATTTAATTGATTTTTTTGAAAATTATTTGCTGTTAGAATTATTGGGATATTTAATTTATTTAGGAATAGTTAAATAAAATGGCCACTGACGCCAAAGGGTTAAATTAATTTAATACTTGGTGAGATCTGGACCTATTCTATGTTCTTCGAACATTAGTAAAAACAAAAATCGATGGCATCAGAAAGAGGAAGTCCAAGCTAGTCTTGTTCTAATTTAAATTTCCAGGTATTTCAGTTTTATACCACTGTCGACCAATTCAATATCTTCAGTATTCTTTTTTATCTCACTTTTTTACTTTTGATGTACTCTGTAGTACTTTAACTCCACGAAAAGAATACCTTTTGCTTCAATGAGCACGTTTTCAACTAAAACATCCCATCCCACTAATCTTACTTCCATAAACTTCCCGATCAACGCAGCCTATTGAGCCTGATTTAATTAGTGCAACAATATCACAAATATTCATATTTCGGTATAAAGAAGGCATTGAAATGTCAGAGTATCTATGACGTAGCCCATGATGGACTTGTGTCCACTACGGAAAACAATCAAAACAATTTTGATGAGCATTTTTAGAATCTACGTAATTAATTAACAATATGATGTGCTTATTTTATATTAGATACTCTATCTGGTTTTTATATTAGATACTCTATCATAGCCCAAAGCTATTCTGTATAAAAATCATCTCAATGTTTAATATAATCTGGGGCACGCAGCGGAATATATCAATAAGTCGATTTAAATTGTTAGTTAAATACTTCCAAAATTTTTTCTCTAATCGATCTATTTTAATATATTCATCACATTAGTCAGCTTTGATTCAGTGAATTCATTAAATGATGAAAAAGTAATCCACTACTTAATATCTTTCAATTACATGAATATAATTAAGTTGGGTTCTACAATCCACCCGATTTTGCCGACAACAAAATCACCTTACACTAAAAACTCGTGTTCTTTTCAGCAACGATATTTTATTTAATAGATAGTTACTTTTCAGTATACTGAATACATTGAAATCTTAGCATGTTAGCAAAAGTTTTCATAAGAAACTCAACTAGGATGCTTGTTCCGAAACAAATCAAAAGAAACTATCAAGCGTTACTCTAAATCAAAACACTTTCCATAACATATTTTTAGGATAATCGAATTTTAGCGGAATTAGAACATCCTCGAACGACGGGTTCAGCATACCATACCAGCTCAATAATGGCCTCCGGTTACACGGGGATGACGACAATAGGTATGCCGTCCAGCATCATGACATCGATGGCAGGCGGTGGAACATTTAGCGGACTGACCGGCACAACAGGGTACTCTCACACTGGCGCAAGTGGTTTGACCGGCACAAGCCTAGCCGGGCTGACGGGCATGCATGGCATGACGGGCATGACGGGTCTAACGGGCGGCATGTCGAGCGGAATAGGTACCGGAACCGGAACGGGTGGTGTTGTGACAGGCATGTCTGGAATTGGTACGAATTCAATGGGTATAACATCAAGTATAAGTAGTCATGCAATCACATCAATCGATACATCAGCATACACAGGGGGTGGAACGACAACCACATCGGATAAACTACTGAGTGGAGCTGGTGGCGTACACATTTCTCCATTACCGGGGAGGGCACATCCTATGACAACCATGCCACCCCTAAGTCAGGTGTGATATAAATATTTGAATAACGAACATTCATTTTTTGCTTTCTACCTCTTTTACTGTACACGCTTTCGTTTTTCATATCTATTTATCAGTTCGGTTCGTGCATTTGTTTGTTTATTTCCGTGACATCATTATTATTTTTATTGATTCAGCTTTATTTGTCACTTCATTTGATGCGAACTAAAGTAAACGAAGTCGAAATAACAACATTAACTCAGCCTAGATATGTGATAATAGACCTCTTAAAACCTTTTTCATTAAAAGTAATCAGCTACTTGAAGCCACATAGGAAGCATGCTTTCAGAACGAAAATTAAAACGTGATTAGACTTTAAAACTGACCCACTAGATCACGAGTATTTCATATCATCCGTATCTTAACCCTGCATTTACGAGCAATAATGTATCTTTCACGGCTTATGTTGTATCTTAAATTAGTAAATTCTGCAGAATGCAATAGCGTAACCGCTTACTTAGCTGACTTAGAAATACACGTAATCTACCATTTATATTCACGCAATTTATGTATAAACTAGATTTGATTTGATACGTAAGGTGAAATATTCGAATTTAAGCTATAACAAGAAACTGGGCAAAAAGTCATCCGTACGTGGTTTGACCTAGCTAAAATCAAATTGCATAAAATTTTAAATTGAAAATTATTTTCAGAAAAAGTAAGCTTTAAATAAAAACTTTGAAAAAATAGTAGAATCCTAACAGCACAATTAATAAACTCACAAACGAGAATCGCATGACTTAAAAATATAATGAAAATTAAGCAATGCATTATAATAATTTCTCGCAGTCAAATTTCCCTTATTTATCAACGCACACTAATTACGGTGTATCCACCACAGCGCGTAGCAACATCAAATCGTAACCAAACCATAAGTTCGTGAACTTAACAATAATAAAATTTTCAAGAGTCAAATATTTCGGTATTACATGCACAGTTTACTTAGATTTCAAATCAGTATCACTAAGCTGTAGTGGATAATTTTTCGAAAACAAATGAATAATACAAGCGCGAAATTAATTATTGAATGAATGCTTGCGTGTTTTCATCGCTCGCATACGACAACCGCACGCTTTACATAGGAACTAACACCTTTGCTTTGATGATGTAAGTATTGTTATTGTGTACCCTACCAATTTGTAGCTGCTTCGTGCATGCATGCAGCAAAGGACAATTGATCACGTCGTCGTAAGCAAAGCAATCAACTAAATCTATGGACGTATTGAATTTTTCATTAAACGTAATTGAAGAAATTATTTTGAATGAAATTTTAAGATAAGTTCATTTTGAAATGTTGATTTATATTTGAATGATTAAATATTATTATCATAAGGGCTGATGTACTAAATTATTGGTTACTCATAGAAGTTACAGTTTTTGTATAAGACGATTGACTACTATAACATTTAAGGTAAATGGAAAAGATTCAAACAGGTTTTTTTTTAAATTTGATCGTTCGATATAATAAAACTATAGGCAGATTTCACAAATACATGAAATAATAATCGGAATTTATAAAAACCAAAAACAAGCTAATTTTTTTTAAAAAATACGTTGACATAAAATAAAACGACATAAGGAAAATGACAAGTAGAAGAAATACAAATTTTAAGTGATTTTAGTAAATCCAACACAATCATTTAATAAGATATATCATTCTTTGACAATCAATACTTATGTTCCTTAACTTATAAGGTAAAATTCTTTGAGGTGGAAGCCTGCCTGGTGGGAAAAAATTTGCCGAAAAGCAGAAAATTAAGGGAACATATTTCAAGTAAAAATTTGCAAAAACAGGAACCAAAACTAAAGTCTTTGTTTCACTCATTTTCACACCAAAAAAGTCGAATCAATCAGCTGTAAGACTACTTGAAGAAAAATGAAACCACTTTGCAAAATATCACAAATAAAAACAGGACGCCATTTTTCAATTCAAAAATAGTTAAAATAAACACGTTTCGAAATTAGTTTTTCGTTCCTACAACTTTTATTAATACATCCTCTTTCGCAATTTCCCCAAGGCAAAATTATCTGCAGAATTCAAATGGTTCCTTATGTGAATTTGGTAAAAAATTTCGCCGGAAAAGACCGAGAATTGCTAAAATCTGATTACGTTAAAACATAATAGCATAGACCTTGAAACTTAAGCTAAACTGATTGTTTCATTTTCCGTGAGTCACAACCTGCTTTCTTCATGCAATCTGGGTATGCGATGTTTTTCTCCATAGCTCGGTTTGTTTCAACAGTGGTAGCAATCTGAAAATTCTCACACTTAAGCATTTCCAGAATTCCAAAGGCGTGTGCGAACAGCGGTAGAGGACTTCTTTATTGCACAACTACTGATGCATATAACAGTAAAAACCCCTACCGCATCAGAGCCGCTAGAAACACTAATGTTCGAAGAACAATAGAGAATTTGTGCAGATTTTGAGTGTGTATTCTACCACTAGCTACTTCCCTCCTTAAAACCAATAAACCCTAAGTAATAAGAGACCCTAAGCCAATTAAATTTGGATGACTTCATCGAAAGTTACAGCGATAGAAAGGTGTTTGGGGTTGCCATCTAAAAAATATGTAGACCTTAGAATATTTAAACATTGTTTACTTATTTCCATTGCAAATGTTTGCGGTGTAAATACTTAATGTTAGCATTTATGGGTGTTGGCCCTTTGCTAGCACGGAAGTCAAAAATATTTCGCATCTGCCTCACGTTGAAGTCAACCTACTTTGCGAATTTCGTATTGATCCGATGACTGCATTGGAAATTATAAGGATACAACGAAATTTAGAGTTACCACCGGCAAAAGTTTTCAAATTTCCTAGATCGTAATATTTGTTGTTTATTTTCACTATGAGATGATTTGAAAATGTTATGATAAAACCGCTTACTAAAGATTTGCAGAAAAAAAAATATAAAACCAACCATAGCTAGCAGCCCTATCATTGTTTTTCGAATTAGATTTCTGCTGGGTATTGCCTAAAATAAGTTTGATTTTCCATTTGAATTTGGTTATGTTTCCATGAATGCACTGGAATTTACAGGACAAAGAGCTTTATTTTTCTGAGCGAATTTTCAAAATTTAAGACACCAAAATTACCATAACTGTGCAGCTCCAACCTAATTTTTCAACCACATTTCAATCAAACGTGGCTTAGAATAATATTCAGCTATTGTGTGAATTTAGTCAAAATCTTGTGACTGAATAGGAATTTATAGTGCCAAAAGTAGTTATTTTCCTTAGTGACTTTTCAAGATGGCATCACTGGCTCAGAATTGCCTTCAATGTCGCTTCTATCATACCTAGTCCTAAAAAGGGAAAATTTGGGTGTTTGCTATTTCCAAGTTTTTTGTACGCCTATGCTCAACTCAAATAATCATATAACCTCAGGTAGAGCCTTTTTAATTCGTCTATTCCGCAACTAAGCCAGGAGTTTTCCCACTTAAAACACTAGAATAAAATTCTTCATTATCCAACATTTTTAAAGTTTTTGATTCTAAAAGCGTCTCTTTAAATCAGCACATAGCCTTTCCACTTTTATTTGCTTTGAAAATAGAAGAAACAAAATCTGTAAATATCAGTATTTTTCTAACAGATAGATTTCGCATTAGGTTTGATACAAATAAGAGCAAAATGTCTCTTTTTTGTGAGCCAGTTAATGTTTCAATGTCATTCAAAAAAGCTATCAGTAGCAAGCACTGCTCCTGTTTACTTCTTTCGACTGCATCTCAGAGCCAAACAGTATGGTGTCAGCATAGTTCCCAATGAATGATTTTCTAGCATACTCAGTCCAAATCATCTAACTCACCCCATCACCAGCTCAGAACCTTTTAAAGTCCATCCGATTTGCATTTGTGTGCTGTGCGAAAATTCAGTCGAAAACATTCACCGCATATTACAAGCACACCTTAAAATATATATAGCCTCAACTCAAGATAGTTGAAAGCTTGATCCTGTGTACCGATGCGATTGTGCACGCTAATTTAACTCAAGAACGATTCTATTACACAGATTTTCCAATGCATCGAGCAAAGGCTTGAAATGAGCTAGCTCAGAGTTCACCCCAGGTGCCATCAATCGCCGGACACGATCATCTACCAGCTCCTCACTGTTAGCTCTGTGTGATGAGCTGCTTTCAATGCTTGCTTGAAATGCTCAATGTGTACAGTGTTGATTGGGTTTGATTAAATGAAACGTGCTAGCTCACATGGCTCAACTGAGTGAGTATCTTCTGTTGATTGACCCACTCTTGAGCTACATTTGACTTGTTTAAAAGCTTGTTCTGAGTCATAAAACCCATTATTTGCAGTACTTTTATTGCAAAGCTATCTTATAAAATAACGCAACCTGCCAGTTTGCAAGCTGAAGCTCGTAACGACTCTATAAACAGTAATTAATTCAACTAATAATTAACGCAGGAATATATGGGGCAACTTACTCATATATGGGGCAACTTACTCATATATGGGGCAACTTACAAGTCGGTCTTTAATTACGATTGATCCTCTATAGCTAAAATCAAAACAAGAACCTTATGGACTATCAGTCAAATCTCTTGCAACATGAAAACCCAAATTTCAGTAGTGGGTCGGATGCGTTAGCTTCAGCAATGGCAACCAATCGCTTTTTGATAGTTTTGATTTCGAATCATTAGCAAACATACCAGCGTTTTTATGTTTTTCACATCCGTCAGGACAAACAATTATAAAATATAACAATAACAGCGATATATTGCTATGAAAGAATAAGAAATATTCAATCGAAATGAAATTGTCAATCCAATCAAGCAAACCAGCGAATCATGGTATTTAATAAGACTTGGTTCGAGCTGACAAACTCTGTATTGACCTGTGCATGCCCTTATACACAGCATATCAGAAAAACTTATTTCTAAGTTTTTATTCGGACTGCTCAATACTGCTTTGGCGTAATTTTATACTATATTTTTAATAACTGTTGATTGCGCGAAGTAGTCCTACACATGCTATAATGACCTATTGTACCGAAGCCTACCAATGTTTTCCGCATCTATTAATAAAGTCACAAGATTAACGATAATAATTAAGAGGCTATGCTATGGATGAAAGCACGATTCGTGTATAGAATGAGCACTTGCAAAGGAAATGCTACACAGAGTCTACCTCTTCTAAGCAAGATGGACAAATAACATATCAGGTGGTTGCGTGCAGTTAGTATACCTGCCATGGCTCTATAATTCTTTCAAATCCTGACTTTATGACGAAAACGTTCGCATATCTGGTCACATCAGAAGTCACAACGCTTCCCTGTGAAGGAAGCGTCAAGCTTTACTTCGTAATAACATCAGCGATGTCACTCCTCTATACACCTCAGTATCTCTATACACAGGGTAAATGGATATTATTCAACTTAGCGACAAATGTCAATCATGCCTTGTATTTTTGGGAAATTTTCGAAGCATTGAGGGGTCCTCGCAACCCAGTGCAGCTTGACTGTTGCAGCAAATAGTGACACACTTTCCCCTTCACTTTTCATCTATCGCTCAGCAAGAAGCTCTCAAGTTGGTGAACATTTCTGCTTGGAAAACAGAAAAATTCTTTCTGAGCGATAAAAATCATACCAATCTTTCGACGAATGCAAGTAAATATCAGGTCTAACATTCGTGTTCAAGACCTCCATGAAGAAGATCACGGAGTACCGCTCGAACAGACATATGAGCGCTCCCAATCATTTCTTCTCAAAAAGATTACTTCCTATCTTCTCCCGAAATCGATTTACATCACTCTAGCGTCCGAATGCACAGCAAGATCTGAAGAGCTTCCACGCATCGAGTATCTAATAAACAGTGCTCTACTTTGCCGTTGTCTACCCATGGGCCAATTACTCTTTGAGCAGACTACATCGCCATTCTGCCGATTTGAATTTCAAATGGAGGCAGATTGAGAAGCACATCAAAGGTCATCCCAAAAGTAGTACTCATGGTACCACAGATAATTGCTGACAATCCTCCGTAGCCGAGCGAGCTTCGCTATGTCTGATAGACAAGAGCTTCGCAATAGTCCATAAATCCATGGATGCGTACATGATCACTAGCCTAATGATTGTTACATAAGGTGCATTTATTTTTGCACCTTGGTCAGAGCAGATCAAGGTAGGGTAGGGTGACTTGCAAAAAAATGATCCCGGGTATGAAAGATTGCTGTATTCGATAATGTTGATGTATTCGCTATACTTTCACTTAGATTGGCAGTTAGACTAGAGTGACACATAGAAAACACCTGAATGAAATCTTCTCTAGGTTTTAATCGAAATATTATCCAGGTTTTAATCGAAAAATCGTAAGCTTCACTTTCTGATGCGTTTTTCAGAAAAGTTTTTTGTCCATGATTACACCTAGATATTTGACTTCTTCCGAAAGTTGAAGGGTTACACCATTTATTTTTGGAATTTTTAAGGTTTTTCTATTGGAAAAAAATATTCAGTTTTATCTGCAAACACTGAAAGACCGTACTTGATGCGTCAACTGTCAATCAAATCCCAGGTTTACTGTGTATTTCTACATATCCCATTCATTCAAGCTTGTAAAGTCTAATGGGTATAACACTGAGCCCTAGTGTTTTGGTGTTTCTAGTTTGAAACCAGGCTCGGACGAGGGATCCCGCACCAAGCTTTCAGCTTATTCAGCTTTGAATTGGTGCCTGAGTTATATTAGTCATGGAAATAATCCCTCCATGCTAATATACATTATTGATAAATTTGTGAAAGGAGCTCTCTACCAGCTTTAATCCGACGACTCCCCACAACAATTTGTCGTGGGATTATTTTACTTATATATTCAGATCAGTATTGACTGCTGGTGTGGCCACGCCGAAAGCATGAGCAAAAACAAAAACAAACTGCAGCAAGAACGGCTTCATTTCTTCCTGCAGCTCGTTCAGCAGGAAGTCGATTAACATACTCTTTAGGAGAGGCGATTGAACACTTAATGAACATTCAATTGTTGGACCCGTTTTCAAGTAGCAGCCGGCTCCAGCTTCCGACAACAAAATCTCCGCGACAGCATGGCATGTATCCATTTGATTAGGACACCAGCTGAAGATAGTACTTTAAAGGTTGCGCGATCAAAGATCACTTCAATGCTCACAAATAATACGTCACACCGTCATTATTAAAAATCGCCCCTCAACTTAGGAAACCAGAGAATGATAGGCGCAATCAAATGACATTTGAGGAATTAAACTTTCGCTTCCTAGTGCGTATGCATCGTTCAGCAAGCCTCTCTAGGGGTTTCAGCATAAACAAAGTTGGGTTTAAATAACTTTAAACCAATTTGGATCTGAATATTTATCTCTTCCAGGCTTTGGTATAAAGGCTACCGTAACCTGTGGCCGCCGAGACATGCCAACAGATTTTCTTTAGGTCTGGCTTCAGGGGGTAAATTCCCTCTTTTTGCATAACCCGACATGATTGAACGACATGTTTGCGTCCTTGACCTTTTTGTTGGTTATAACAGATTTAGCTGTGTACCAACATTTTGCAGCAGGAGATTTGGAACAAAAGCTTTTTCTATTTGCCGACACCACAGAAGCTTCCTGTGTTCCAGTGGCCGGAGAGTCCAGAAAGTTACGCTGAAGTAAAGTATGTAGAGACTACTTTTTAGATTTGAGAAATTCTCAAGCTGGGTGCTTTTAAGGGTCTACCTTAGCTCATTTGTCATTTTTCAGGACTTTGCAGAACCTCGAAGTCTCTTTTGCACCTTCTTGCACCCTCACAGAATGAGTTTAATATTTCTGCCCCACCAAAATAAGTTGTTTGTGAGATTTTCTTAGATTTTTCATCCTCTGCGATGCTTTTACAAGTTTGATTTAGGAGTTTTCTGATATCTTCTCTGAGTTTCTGTAGTTTCCAGTAACTTAACATTTGTATTACTTGCTATTTGATACGCTTTCGGTCAATAAATTGCGAATTGGAATTCTCGTGAATTTCCTTTATTGAACTTGTAAATTTCATAGTCTAATAGTAATTATAACAATATTTCATAGTATAATTAATTTAATGGCCTAATTTTGGCATGCAACATGCAACTGAGAAAATTACATCGCAGGGAAACATTCATTCAACAAGAAGTTCAGCGTAGTCAAAACCATATTTGAAGAGAGAGAAGCACCATACTTAAGAACGAAAAAGTGTCCTTGCTAACTATCAAATCGTCAATGTGACATCATATCAAATGTGTGAATCATACTTTTATTATCATCAAAGCGTCATGAATTATTTTCTTCTTAAACTTTTATTGAAACATCTAAATTTGGTAATTAAAACCGTTAAAACTCATAAATTTTGTTGTGATGAAATTAAGACACAGCAGCGACCTAAGCTTAAGAAGGGGAAAAATGTAAGGCAGCATTGCAGCGAACCCTTTTGGCTCAGTTTCTGTGATTTAAAGCTTAAATGCAATATATTAATTAAATATATTAATTAAACTATGTATATTGGAAGAGGAATTGTCTACGTGATAATAAATACTTTTTCAAATGTACTAAGGAGAAATCTCAAGTGAAAATTCATTTAATGTCTAGGCTTATTACAATGGAAATATTCAATTCACTACGAAAAACCACTAAAAGTTTGAGGCTGGCCCTCATTCATAAACAAAGTGTACTTGTTATTTTGTTATTGATCTATTTTGTTCAATAAATCCAATTCGTTCTTTCAGAAATTATTCATGCTAAATATAAGTTTAAAATACTAAATAATCCTTTAATAAGCGTCTTTAAATAATAAATACCGGCAAATTTTCAGATTTATATCAAATTTCTGTAAAAAATTTAAACAGTAACAAAAGTAGAAACCATGACCTCATACATTAATACAACAAGATAAAAAAACAAGATAAATACAAACAAGATAAAAAAATCAACTTACATAACATAAAAAATATATAATTCAACTTACGTAATACTTTGCGCAGGATGAATTTATAGAATAATAAAAAATCAATGCGAATCATAAACTAATCATATTTTACGCCTATCCAGATGCGTGTATTCTAAGCTAAGAATAAAAATTAACAATGTTAATATTAATAGTGTTCAAACAAGCGTGAAAGAGGCATTTACTCATTAGATAGTCACCAGGAATGTTTTCTATATGAGAGGTTACTTAAATTCATTGAAGAATGTCTCTTATTCACATTTTAACCATAGTTTATGTGAAATCTTTTAAAACGTAGTTTAAGTAGTACAACACTAAACCCCAATCTGGCTTACATGTGTCTCAAACCCTAGCCACTTACACAGCATGCTTCTCCTTCTAATCAAAACAAGTAAAATTAGTAAAACTATTCATTTCTAAAGGTAGAAAGTTTGAATTACACAGTGCTATTAGATCTCTTTATTTATTCTCCTTTCAAGTTTTTAACACTCTATGCATCAAGCATAAGACACTTGATAAATTACCCCGATCACTTATTTACGTTTCTTTCACTTCTTTCTTACGAAGATATTTATATAAAAATTAAAGATTCTACCACGCTTTAAATTATATTGAACAGAGAAAAACAACTCATATACCATATGAATACAACACCTACACACATTTAAAACGCCAACTAAACAATTTTCAGAGCACAACAATGCCCGTCCTGTCACTTCACAATTCATATAATCTACCATCGGGATCAGCCAGTTACTCTTTAGGTCTAAGCGGAGCCCCCGTTATGCCCTCCTACACGCATCCTTCCATAAGTGGCGTAGTCGGGGGTGGAGTGGGGACAGTTCATGGTACTGGTTTGGCCGGAACTTCGATAGCTGCTTCATCAATGTTTCCAACGATCGGAACGTTACCGTCAAGCGTATTGACAAGCGCACTGCCGCCTTCGTACGGTGTTGGTTCGACGTCATACACAACGTACTCAAACCCTCTGTTGACATCAAAACTCAAGCCACTGGACGAAATCGATCTGGGCGTCGGCGTTGGGCGATATGGTAATCGAAGTTCACCGTGCTCGCCTATTCCACCCCCGGGCAACTGGGGCATGGACGGATTCAGCGATGGTATGAATCCTAGCTACATGCCACGATCGCTTGGACTTGGACTGGACTTAGAAAGTGAGTAATGCAAATTTTCTTACCTGTTCGTTTTCTATTCTTATCGCATGTTGCTGCACTTTTGGCCTTCATATTTTAAAAGCCTATGGAGATTGAAACGGCATAGCTTAGGAAAGCATAGCTCAAAAAGTAGGTCTTAGAATCGAACTCAGCTTATAGGCTCTTGAAATATTGTTTTGATTTCTGCAATGCACCTAATAAATTATTTCAACACATTTTCAACAAGAAATTTGAACAAAGGAAGACTGTACCAGAAGCAATCAACAAAATTGTCGATATTTCGGAGGACCTGCCCCAAATAATATTGTCAATGCTAGCATATACGTAAATATACATGCATGATTTATATGATTTTAAGAAAATGAAATTGAAAAATAATTAATTCAATCAAATTTCAATGTTCTAAAGTTTTACTGTCTTTCGACAATTTTGGCTTGAAAGCGGGTTGTTCGTGAAATTTATTTTGGGTGTACAAAGCATTGGACCGCATTTGTAACCCGCACAACAGACAGGTGCTCTTGTTTGAACCGACAATATTTTATGCTCGGCCCAGTCCAGCAAGTAGTATTCACTGATTCCATCTATTAAAATTCCATAAATAAAAAAAACAGTTTTCAGTTTATCCAACTAGGCAAAAGAGGAAAAAATCTATTCCGTTCCTATTTATTGTTTGTGTAACTGTACATGCCTGCTTCGCTGACTGAACGTTAACATAAAACACATTTTAAATTGAAATAGAAATCATTCGTGACTTTTCTCTTCCCATCAAAAAAGTTCTACATTGTACTCGGCGAGGAATACTATGATAGCAAATCAGTTTACAGCAGGATTTGATTACTTTTAGGTGTTTGGCTTTGTGATGTGATTTCGTAAAGAAAATTTAACGTACGTCCTCTTGAATGCCGTTAGTGGCAATAATGACAAACTATGAAGAAGGTTTTCTACTCTATAAAATGATCGTAGCCCGTTGGCCTATCATAGTGCGTAGTCATATTTGATATAGCGCAAAATTTATAATCGCATACGCTGTAAACAAAGTACCTTAAGCTATGGATTACAGCTCCTGATGTCATTTATGCTGATTTTGCCAAAGCTTTTGACACTGTTAATCATATGCTGCTTCTCGTTAAGCTGAAGCATTATGGCATTCGCGAGCCTCTGCTTTCATGGATCTCTTCCTTTTTAACTGATCGCACTTGTACGTTTCCCTTTTTGGCTTGTCATCTTCACCTTTCTCCCCTTCTTTTCGTGTTTCTCAAGGTTCCATCTTAGGACCTCTTTTGTTCAATATATTTATCAATGACCTTCTCACGGTTTTTAAGTCTTCATGTCTTCTATATGCAGACGATTTAAAAATCTTCCCAGTCATCAAAAATATTGCTGACTCTCTGCTTCTTCAGGATGATTTGTATGCTCTCTCTGGTAGGTGTAACTTGAACTGTTTGTCCCTTAATGTTTCCAAGTGTTTTTCTGTGTCCTTTTCTCTTAAGCTTCACTCCCATGCCTTTTCTTATGCTATTGATGGCACTATCCTCTCTTGTGTCGATCATTTCTCAGATCTTGGGGTCGAATTTGATCGCAAATTGAAATTCGACGTTCATGTCTTTACTATCACTAGAAAAGCTTCTCGGATTGCTGCCTTCGTGGTTGGTTCCTGCCACAATTCATTTAGTATTTCTACTTGTGACCACCTGTTTATTACCCTAGTCCGTTCTGTACTTGAATACTGCAGTCAAGTGTGGTGTCCTTGCTTCAAATACCTCTCTGACGCTGTTGAATCAGTTCAGCGCAGGCTTACACGTACTTTACTTTTTAAATATAGTCTGCCGTATTTACCCTATAGTGAACGTCTATCTCTTCTAAACATTCCTTTCCTTGAGCAGCACACAGTTTACTTGGATGAGAGTTTCCTTTTCAAAATCTGTCGCGGCTACTTATCTTCCTCATTAGCATTTTTGTTCATTAAGCGGGAATCCGTAAGGCCAATCAGGTCCTCCATGCTATTTGAAGTTTTGTATGCTCTTACTGACACTAAATTCTACTCTCCCGTTTTACGACTCTTACGCACTCACAATAGTCTTCAACTTGGTCCTCTTCCACAATCTATTGCCATTTTCAAAAATATGGTTCGAAGCAAAATTTTTGATTTTAATTAATTAATTTTATTTTCTATACTTGTTTATAATGGGTTCTTTCTTTTCTTTTTTACTCTACTTAACTTTACTTTATTATTTAATACTTTTGAATTTCTTGTATTTTTTTTTATATTTTGCAGCATAGTCTCAACTCCTATGTAACAATTAATCTCTGCACATATCATTAAAATAGGGTGAACAAACAACAACTTTCCAAGAAATTCGTGTAGTTTAGCAGGATTCATTTGTAATAATTTAAAAAATAAGAAATAAAATTTCGGTAATGCAAATAGATGATTGTCAAAATACCGAAATGGTCTAAAACTGTAGCAATTTTGCTTCTACTTTCCTTTTTTATCAGGCCTATAATGCATGGCGTTGTGGGCTAAAATACATAGCGCCTACTCTCATAAACTTCTTGCCATTTATTATGGCGTCAGACGTCAGTGTAATAAAACATTTACATTTCATCCATTGATTCTACTTGAAAGGTCGTTAAACTTCAAAACGTGTTCTTTCCTACAACTTATCCGGAAATTTTTGATAAAATCAATAAGGCAATATATGTATGTCGACATAGCTCACTAGAAAATTAAATATGGAGGAACTAAAGAAGACGTTTTCTTTGACCCTTGTGAAATAATATATTTTGAAATAATATGAATGCAGAATAAATAAGTTCAGGTTATTTCTACGATTGGCGGATGCAAAGATTTATTTGGTCGAAAAGCGATTTGACTGTCTTTTTCCAAAAATATCCTCATACTGATATATCTGGCCAAAAAATATTTTCCTTGCTTGCGTCTAGAAGCGACTATCATATTTATTTTAAACTATAACCAAGCACAATATAGAGAATTATTCAAAAAGTGGACCTAATTTATTTAATTTATATTTAGTGCAGTATACATTGGCATGAACAATCAACTACTGATTAAAACAAGAAGTTTCTAAGTGTTTTAACCAAAACTTTGGAATTTACTTTTGCTAC
This sequence comes from Nemotelus nigrinus, assembly GCA_947369275.1. Lineage (NCBI taxonomy): Eukaryota > Metazoa > Arthropoda > Insecta > Diptera > Stratiomyidae > Nemotelus > Nemotelus nigrinus. The sequence goes on from OX376372.1 coordinate 31,448,701, forward strand.
ACTGTTCATATCCAATTTATATTTCGTGAAATACAAATTAATTACATTGGACCAATTTTTTTGAACAATCCATATAATGATAAATTGTCCTATCAGTTAACAACTAATAGCTGCTTAAAAAATACTCCTGAAAGGAAACCGTAGCTCGAATTTCACTCGTGCTTTTTTATGAACTCTTCAATTCCATATTTTCTCACTTTTCTGACTATCCTGCTTTTATTTGGGGTGATCCAGTCTAACCTTTGATATGGATAATCCTCGTGTCTTTCCTCTGCCGATGAGTTCTCTATCTCGCTCCTCTTTCTTTTCTTCATATTCATTTTTACGTTCTAATATTATTCCTTATGCCAACGATCGGTATTGGTGTCGCGCCTTATTTTTATTTTTTGGAACTGCTATAATAGGAACAATCCTGAGCTCAACTGTTTTTCACAGGATAATTCATGTGATAATTTCTTTCGCTCCAGATCTACTAAAGCTCACTAGTGTTGTTATTGATGGGAACCTGGCTTAAAAAAATTAAATCGACAAATGTAGCTATTTTTCTAAAACAGAGTAGGGGAGAGTGGTACAAAATGATCCCCCTAAAGGAAAACAGATAAGAAAAGTATATAGAGAAAATTTTTCGTAAAATTGATCATTTTTCTGATAGCCAAGACAGTTGATCTATAATTTAGTTGCCGTAATATATGATTTTCATAATCTAATTTTGTTATGTAAGCAATTTTGTAAATGTGTGATAAAAGATCACTTTATACATCCAATTATTTTACATCGAGGGATCGTTTTGTACCCCTTTCCCCTAATCTTTTCTCTTCGATAATCCAAAGTCTTTCGCGTTCTACATTCGCTCCCTTAAACCGCACAAATAATATCAGATTTTGTGGCATTTGATGGAAAAGTTACTTTCAGCCCTCAAGAGTTTCTTAACTTCTTTCCCTCTTCGATTGTAGCCTCTTATATTCTCTCAAATTGATTTGACTCACATGTAAATTCTTCTTTTAAGATGCCTGAAACTTTAGAGGCAGCGGTGATTCCAACAGCATACCCATCGTATATATAAAACATGGTTCAACCTAGTTGTGTGTCTCTATATTCTCTCAAATTGATTTGACCCACATGTAAATTCTTCTTTTAACCTCCTTTTGATGTAGATGCCTGAAACTTTAGAGGCAGCGGTGATTCCAACAGCATACCCATCGTATATATAAAACATGGTTCAACCTAGTTGTGTGTCTCTTTGGTCCATCATTATTAATCTAAAGCTTTCCCTCGAGGCTTTCTCTTTACGCTAGAAACTAATCATTGTTTTCTGATATAAAAGAAGGTATACATTCCATATCCTGTTTTCCTAAATTATTAGAAAAAATAGTTCGCAATCACGCTTATCATGCTGTGTGCAATCAAATTTCAAATATGGGGCACGGTATTGTAAAACGTCGACTAGACTCAACTAATAAAGTTGGGTTTGTCGATTTTATGGATTTAATATTGGTCACCTGTAAAGGTTAGGTGACCAATATTTATATATATAGGCTGTTTTTTAGAGGTATAAAACTTTAAGCTGGCAACACTTTTTAATGCTACGTATGGTGTAACAGCTGTTATGTGTTTTATGGTTAGTTTGATTTGCCAATTCATCATGAATAGGTTGACGCCTGAACAACGTCTGCAAACTGTGCAGCTTTATTTCGAAAAAGAACGGTTCGGTTCGAAAAACTCATTTTGTTCAAAAATTAAAAGTTTTGTTTAGCGATAAGGTTCATTTCTGGTTGAATGGCTACGTCAATGAACAAAACTACCGCATTTGGAGTGATGAACAACCACAGGCGGTTGCCCTTACACCGTTACCATCAGAGAAAGTCACTGTTTGGTGTGCTTTATGGGCTGGTGGAATAATTGGTCTTCAAAAAAGCTCCTAGGAATAACATAACATTCAAAAATGCTGCTGGGAATAACATTACAGCAATGGTGGCCGCTATGATCAATGACTTTCTCGTTCCGGAGTTAATACGCCGTAATGCAAGGGACCTCTGGTTTCAACAGGATGGCGCGACATGCCATACAGCTCGTGCAACCATCGACTTTTTGAAAGAAACATTTGATGAACGCACAATTTCTCGTTTTGGACCTGTGAAGTGACCTGCATGATCTTATGATTTAACACCGCTGGACTATTTCTTGTGGGGATACGTCAAATCACTCGTCTACGCCGATAAACCCGAGACATTTGACCTTTTGGAAGACAACATTCGCCGCGTTATTGGCGGGATACGGCCCCAATTATTGGTTAGAGTAGTTGAAAATTGGACCTCTCGTTTGGACTTCCTCCGCACCAGTCGTAACGCTCACATGCCCGAAATCATATTTAAATAAAAATGGCAGAGCATTATCTTTCCAATAAAACCAATTTCATGGCAATCAAAACAATTTATCCGTATTTTATTTGATTTCACAGCTCTATACCTTTTAAAAAAACATCCTATACTATTGAAAACTTCGAAGAAGGTCAACCATTGTACCATCACTATTTTCTTCCTTCAATCTTGATTTTCACCTTATATCTGAAGCATGTATTTGAAATTGTGCTAAACGATTAATAAAGTTGCTGAATTTATCTGAGATAGCTAGTCTATCAATAAAAAGTCTAGCGCATTAGAACCGTTAGAATACTGATTTTCGAAGAAATTATCTTTGAATTGCATATGAATACATAATATATGCTTTGCATTTGTTGCAATATTTACGAAAAAATCTGTTGGTGCAATATTTACGAAAAAATCTCGTAGTAGCAACCATGTGTTAGCAGCAACCATGTGTTAGCAGCAACCATGTGTTAGCAGCATAGCCAACACTATACCAAATCTGCTTCACGTTAAGCTAAATCCACCCTGTGAATTTTGTTTCAATTGAGTGACTGCGCTGGATGTTATAAGAGTGAAAAGAATTTTAGGGCTACCACCCGAAAAAATTTTCAATTTTTCGAAACCTCAATATTTGATGTTAATTATCATTGCAGGATCATTCCGATTGGAAAACTTATGTGACATAAATACGATGCCATTTAAGAGGATATAGCGTTTGATGTGGTTGACTATGCACCAAAGAATTCTCTCACTCATGTCTTTTCCAATGTTTCAGAATAATCGACAAGCTGTCCTATTTTCCTTTCCTTTTATAATTTTTTGTTTTTTTTTTTTTTTATGGAAGCACTGTCAGTCGCTTTTGCAACTAGTTCACATACTTAAGGCCCCATAATCATATTCGGGGCAAATCAAGTAGTTATTACTTTGATCTTGATGCGCGGTGCCACTATGACTAGCGATATAAATACGAGCTTTCCTTCGAGTGTTTTTTTTTCGTTATTTGTAGATTTAGACACGGCCACCACTCGAGATAGCAAAAGTAGTCAAAAAATCAATTAGTATCAATGAATCAACAATCAAAGTATAGTGAGACGTTCAAATATAAATTTACGAGCCGTTCGGACATGAATAGAAGATCAAGCTCGTTCATATCATCAAACGGACTCGATTCTTTTCGATGTCCCGTGCCTTAGGTGGATTTTTGTAGACAGATTTTTTGCTCTCCGTCAGGATACGGCTGACATAACACTGATTCGAAAAGTGTTTTGAGCAATTTGAGCTTTGTGGTCTTAGAATACTGAACGTGATTAGCTGAAAGGTTAGTGATTTTGCAGTTGACACAAGAGATTATTGCATATTCGAAGTCTGTATACCCAAATATCTGGTAGTTGTAGTTTTCTCAGTGGGTTTTTTGTGGGCCTTGTGAGACAACTTACACCTGTTATTTTTAGTTTGACTGACATTTGAGTTTGAGTTTCGCCGTAAGCGATATGCATTCCTTTCAGGAGACCACTTTCCTATTTAAGGCAGTATGGTGTATACGCAAAGAAACGAATAAACCCAACTTTGGGAAATTCAAAAAACGCCCATACAACTCAAATTGTTCCAACGCCCATACAACAAAGGCGAATTTCGTTTCAATAAACTTTTGTGTTCCAGTTTGTAGCAGACTATGAATCAACAATCATTTCAACAATCACAACAGCATTTATTTTATGATTTCACTATTCATAGGTAGTACTCTCTACCTGCTCTCCTCAGATTACATGAGCCTCTTTCTGAGTATATGTATATAGCTACTGATTACTTGATAATTGGAAATCATTCTTTTTTGAAAAATTAACACTTATATGTGCACCTCGTAGGCTAAGAAGATGTGTTAATTATTGCGTTTTTCATCCAAACCAAAACAAACATACATACATTAAGGGCTTAGACTTGATTTGAAGAAAATCTAAATAATTTGTGGCTACAAAAATATTGACAAACATCGCTTTCATACTATGAAGATGTCTTGATATATCGAATATGTCAATCAATTTTTTTCTTTTTTTTTAAAAAAAAAGCCTGCTGCTTTTAAATAATTTGCCATGAAAATTTGCAGTTTATCTGCACTTATTGCCACTACTATAATTTAAGGCTCACCATCAAATACATAAATTAATCTTAACGAGTTCACTAATCGCCATTTACCACTAATGTGTCCTTACAGAAGCTTATGTGATAAAATATTGGCTTGGTAAAAGAATTAATTTCGGTTTTGTAGTTCAAAATTGGACTCATTTTTTTATACAAAGAATTGACTTCAATCAATTATGTATTTTCGATTTGATGCAACGACTCTTTGTCATATTTCTGGCAACTTCATAGCTCCGCAATTATATGAATTTTGATACTTATCAACAAAAAACTGAGCCAAGTGCGATTTCGGCTTATCATCATTATTGAAAGTTTTACCATTCAAAGAGTTTCGTAAACTTTGGAATAAATTAGAATCAGATGGTGCATAGTTAAGGCTATTTGGTAGATAAGACATCAATTCCTAACCAAGCTTCAATAATTTTCCGCAAATTATCATAGATGCGTGAGACCTTGCCTCATCCTGGTGAAACAGGAATCCTGTGAAGTTTGCTAATTTTACACGTTTTTCTTTGATTTCTCTCTCCAGCTTCATTAATTGCTGACAATAAACATCTGAATTGATCTTTTCGTTCCTTGCAGGCAGTTCAAAATACACAACACCTTTGTAATCCCATCAAATTGGCAGCAGTATCTTTTTTGTTGCATTTCAGGTTTCGATATGGTTTATGATGGCTCATCACATCTAAAGCATAATCGTCTTTGATTGAAGTTTTTACAAAAGACCCCTTTTACTATCAATAATGATTCGTTTAAAAAAAAAGGCGGCTTGAATGCGTTTGGAATGCATATCAGTGTTAAGCTAACACATTTAAAATGATTTGTTTCGCCTATCATTGATTCTGTATTTCACTAAGAATTCCGGGTAAAAATGCTGTAGTAAAATAAAAGGCGGGGGATATTTTCGCGAGTTAAGCATAGTACTGAGTTGGATTTCACGCGAAATTTTCATACAAAATTTCGCGCGAAATCTGTTTCGGCGAAAATTTCGCTTGAAAATAAGCAAGTTTGGTACTGTGTTCTTCGCATGAAAAGTTGCTTTGAAGTTGCTTTCGCTTCGAAAACATAGATGGCACTGAAACATGTTGTCAATCATTTCACGTCAATTTAGTTTGTGCAGCTCATTCTTTCGAGCGAAAAAGTGACATTTAGTGTTTCAATTTGAAAATTGAGCAGTGCAAATGACTTTCCAATAAGAAAATCGATCGAAAAGTGAAATTCTTGACATTTTATCCGTCAAGAATGAGCAGTGTCTCTGCTTTTCTCCGTTGTCAAAATTTTCGCTCGAAAGAATGACCAGATAATGGAAACATGTCAAAATTTCACGTGAACTCGAACTCAGTACCAGCCTTTATATGCTAATCACAATTCAGCGTTTTCCACTGCAGCAAACGCAGTGGGCTGCGTCAAAGTGCTGTCAAAAAATTAGAATGCACTGTTTTGTATGGTAACGCGCACAATGGCTGCGGCCGAATTTGCGGCAGCAGCAGAATTTTCAAAATTTCTAATTTTGCTGCACCGCTAGCGGTGATACCTACCATAGGTTGGCATCACCAATAGGTTGAATTAACTCTGTTTGAATTAGGTTGAATGGTCTGGTGGAATAGACAAGCGATGGTTGATGTGTATTGTGATAAGCCAACCTAATCATCGTACAACAGGATTTTGAAATACAAAAGAAAAAAAAATGATTTTGGTTGGTGCCTTGGTTGCATTGACAGCGACATTGTCGCTGCATTGTGATTCACCAAATTCAACTGCAGCATTCACGCCTCCCCCTGTGGAGCACTGAGTTTGCCGCAGCGGAAAACGCTGTATTGTGATTAACCTATTATATTGCACAGTTGCATGATGATCCGACTCAATTATGACTTTCATTTGGTCATCATTACCTGTGGTAGTTTGACTAGAACCTTGGTCATCTTTGAGTTAAAAAGCTCCAGAAGGTAATTTGTTAAACCAATTTCAACACGTGAGTTCAATCAAACAATCAAAAACATAAACTACACATATTTCTTTGTGAGCTTTTATGCAAATAAAACAGTAAAATATGTTGGAATTGTTCATTTTTGCGCCCCATGTTAAAATAGACATCTAACTAACTGCTGCAAATAAAATTACGAAAAATTTCCGTCTAAAGTAAGCTTAATGTGACAGCCATTAAATATCAAAAAGAGGTAATCTTAGTATTGGCAAAAGTCCTTCAAAACAAACCTAGCGTCGTCTATTTGTGAAAACTGAAATTACTTTCTTACCATCCCAATACTAATCTGACCAGAAGGTATCGATAGAAGACTCGTATGGAGCCATCAGAGACCAGCAATCTTCATTCCGAGAAACTGTGTGTTTCCAATTCGTATCTCTGCTTAAAATTATTGTATATTCCCATTATATATAATAGGCCATATTCCTACTGGTAGATACTAGGTACTTTCCTACTGACCGGTTCTAGGCATATTCCTATAATTGGTAGCACTAAATAGCGAGTGCCAAGATAAATTCTCATATGCTGACTATATAAATACTAACCCCTAGATCTGGATAATCTACCACAGAATTACATGATATCTGTCGTGCCCAAGACATCCTTCGTTCTCTAGATATAATTGCCTAACGGTTGACTGGGCTCAACCCATACATACTCAATTAAAAAAAAATTTTTGACTAGTTCGTCTCAACTTAAAATATCGCAGTTTTTGTTACACTCATCTGTCTCGAAAACAATATTTTTCTGAAAGATAAAACGGAATCAGCGCCAATGGATGCAGTAAAAATATCAGCGAAAAGTCACGGGGTTGTTGGCAATAATTTGAAAATAGTCTAGATAATAAGGTGAAACACATCAAAATTCTACGAAGTTGTTTCCAATTGAAATTGAGCAATGATGCCGATTTACTCATTTTCTTCCTAATAAATTCTAAGCAGTTGTAGGGAACAAAAAAAAAACAAAGGAGACCCAAACTTCACTTCTTGATCTCAGCCTATATTCAAAGCTATATGCCATGAGCCAGCAAAGCTTTAAATTAAATCATTACCTTTTCATCGTATCTATATATGAAACTCTATTTAACTGCCGAAACAACAAAAAACCCAAAAAAAACTAATATATCTTGTATCTCATATATTTCATAGCGCGCACACATGGCTATTCTCTGAATGGATCCGGCGAACCACAAGTCGATATGCTCGACATACCCGGCAAAGGACGATGTTGTGTATTCATAGCTCGCTTCTCCTACGACCCGCCAGAGTATGAACCTTTTTTTTTTCAATCTAGCTCTATAGTAACTGTAAAATAATTGGCTTGATTGATGTTATTAAATCGATTTACATACATGTATTGTATATGTGTACATAATCGTAGATAGTGTGAACAGATGCGAAGACAATATCTATCAAAATTTTGAAATCGACAAATTACTTTTTCAGAGAATCTGAAGGCGAATTGTCTTTATGTGCCGGTGATTACTTATTAGTTTGGGGTAACGGTGAACCCCAAAGCGGATACTACGATGCCGAATTATTAGACGGACGAAGGGGGTTGGTTCCAGCTTCATTTGTTCAAAGACTTATCGGTAGATCATTTTATGCTTCAATTGCAATTTATTATTAACACCAGTAGATTGGCAATGCTTTAAATCATTTTCTTCTTCCGGTTCTTCTTCCAGGCGACGACTTGCTAGAATTCCATCAGGCTGTCTTGTCGACTTTACGCGATGCCGACGATTTGCCTTTAGATCCTGCACCCCTGCCACCATTGCCGCCTAATAATCCGCTGTTGACGCATACGTCGGAAGATATGGCTCGGTTAAGTGAAACACAAACGGATTTGGGACCGGATCAGACTGAAGACGATGCCGATACGGGTAAGAGAGTGATTCGATTATGCGATTATCGATGTGATTGTTTGCCGGTAATTCATGATAATGGTTTTGCTGAGATGTTGTGCTTCTGTGGATATATGTGTCACCAAAATAACGAAATTTTTGATCTATTGTGTTTGGTTTTCGATGAAATGTGAAAGTCGAACTAACTGAAATTCGGTTGTGATGGAAAAGTAAACTGTAAGGGGTAGATGTTTGTACATGTTATCCAAGGACCTCAATTAATGAATGGAACGCGAATATATAATCATGCGTTTTTTGATCCATCAGCAGCTAAGTAGTTCAATAAATCCCTTTATAGCTCAATAGCTGGTCTACATCATCCTTGAAAACATCGAAACTCCTACGGTTTCAAATAAAATATTGTTTTTAAAGTAATAAACCAATTGCAATTCATCTCTTGTAAAATTAAATTCTTTAAATCAACTTTTTTGCTTTTATTTTTGGCCAAATCATTTTTGAAGCGTAAATCATTTGTTTTGACAGCATACCATCATAAATTAAATCAAAAAAACTTAAATGCATCCATATTTTTTGTGATATGATTTAGATAATTTTTTTCCGAAATCTTAAAAAATATTAATTACGATTACTTAACTATTTTTAAAATTAAAAACATAAAGCCAAGTTCTTTTTTAACAATGCATGTCATCGATTGTTTAAACTAGTATTGTACAGATATTCTTGTATCTATCCTACGAGTATATTATTTTCACTTGACCTTAATGTGTTTGATATCGACCTTCATGCCTTTATGTTTCTACTCTTTTTTTTTACTCATACATATGAATGCATATTTCGAATAATAAGTCAATTTAAATGGATATGATGTATGTCTATCGTTGTGTGACACATGTACTCATTAGCGAAACTTGCAAACATCATCAATTATAATCCGCCCCACAGTTGACCTAATGTTCTCCGTGTTAGTTCCTGCTCCGAAACATTTAACCCTGGAACGACAATTAAACAAAAGTGTCCTGATCGGTTGGTCGCCAGCGGAACCACCCGGTTTCAACAATATCGAAAGCTATCACGTGTACGTGGACGGTGTTCTCAAAGTGACGGTGAAAGCGAACGAAAGGACTCGAGCTTTGGTGGAAGGAGTTGATTCGAATCGAGTGAGTATTTATTCATGCATATTTATGACACGTTTGTAGTCATGTGCGCACTGCACGAGTATTCATACGAGTTCACATATTTTGAATTTTAAAAGTGATTCGATGATAGATAGTCGGGTGGTTAGATATATTTAGATATTTTTGAGGAGAAAGATAACAGTGTTTAGTAGCATGTTTAAATTTAAATTGATTATCGTCAATGATGGTGGGTCAGTTTGTATCCTTGCAAGGATAGATTCGCAATACATAATGGGACTCGTCGAAGCGTATGTAAGTTAAATAAATTGACATATGTATAACTCTAAGTTTAATTTTGCACCTTATTTTAATTGAAGATTTTTAGTTTATAGTAACAGTACATTCTTAATTTAAATTAAAGTTTGATAAACGATGAAAAATTAAAATCTAGCGGCTACACTATTTTGATCTGTCTTTTATTGTTGTTATATTTTTATCATATTTACTTGCACATTTTCTTATTTGACTAACAAAAAATACTAAATGTAATAATAAGATCCAATCTAAATCCAATTAGCCTAATTAACCTTAAACCTTAACCTTGATGTTAAATTTAGCCACTTCTATTCGTCGGAAGGCCCATTTAATTGAACAGAGCATCCATAAGCTGGCGTTCACAGGTTACTTTTGCGGGGTACATAAATGGCTCTTTAGATACACCTGTACGCTCAAGTGATCGGAGCAGTTGGTTCATATTTCCGTCTGTCTATCCGTGGAATCATCTTGTTTATTCCAAAGTCCGGTCCAAAAGTGGCTGCAGGCCCGACTCCTGCTACAGGAGGAAGTTGTTCGGCCACCTCTAACTAGACCCTGCCTGCAATCTTTTTTATTTCATTTTACGCCGCACATAAGGCTAAATCATTAAACTTTCGTCAAAATCTATTCCAAGGTACGTAAGTGATGAGCTAGGAGTAAATTATCGTACGATTTATCGTACGTTTATTCTGGGTCCCATTGGGAATAGTTCTAAATCTCCGGTACTTGGAAGAATTGTGAAATTACAAATTTGTTTCTTTATGTTATTTTTAAACCGCATTCGGCAAATTGAGGACTTAATTCTCTCGAGTAGTATTCAATTGAGTGGGCTTTAGCTCGACTCAGTTAAGTGAGTGTCATCGGCATATTGGAGGACTTGAGCTTGGGGTTGGTCCACTGGAATAAGAATGTCAGCTGTGAATATTTACATACAATTCCGTGACATCATATGATATATAAAATTGGTCCTGTGATAGAATCCTGTGGCACTTTTAATGTCAGACACTCTGTGAGAGAATCTGCTCCATTCACGCCAACACAGTATTGTCTATTGGTAAGAAAGCTTGCCGCGAGCCTTATTATCCTTTTCGGAGATCCAAACATGATTAACTTTAACAAAAGACCCTCGTTCCATTCAAAATAGAACGATCTCTCGATATATGAAACACACATTACTGCTGCATTGTTTTCAGAATGATTTTTATTATTTTCAATCAAATAATCTCAACAAATTATCAAAAACTTTGTCACATGTAATTCAGCGTGTGCTCAGGGCAGTGGTTGACATTGAATGAATTGAAAAGATTTCTTATTTTATTCTAATTGTACATTCTTAATCTAGCTTAAAGCATAATCAGCTATGATAACTAGTGGCTATACTATGATAACTAGTGGCTATACTGTTTTGGCTTGCAGGCTCTTATCTTACACACTAATAATACTACCCAGCCTGTACAAGTACTGGCGTTACCTGAGCAATTCTTACCTTAAAATCTACCTTACACTACACTTAAGCTCTAACCTACACCTAATTATTATTCACTTAACCTAATTAGACCTAAAACTTAACCTAGGTCTTACATCTAACCCCTTTTATTCGACGGAAGGCCTACATAGCTAAATATCCATGAGCTGCCATTGACACGCTGACTTTGCGCGGCGCATAAATCGCTCATTGGAGCCACCTGTACGCCCTATTGACCGAATTAGTCCGTTTTCATGTCCGTCTGTCTGTTCGTAGAAACTTGATGCTAAGCTTACAACCCGATCCCTAACTGGCTTAAATCCTGACTCCTGATACAGGAGAAGTTTCTTTGGCTACTTCTTAGCTACCGGGTTGTAGAGCCTACCAGTGCGGAGAATTCTTCTTTCGAATATCTCCGCTTCGGCCATGACAGTCTTTGAACAGGTAATCCAGGATGGGGAACCATAAGTCAGGATAGGCCGGATCAGGGTCTGATAGCAAATGGATTTAGCTTTGGTGGTAATGCCCATCTTTTTGGAGAAAAGATGTCTGATGCCAAGCCATTCGTTGGCTCGGTTTTGCTTAGTGTGTACGAAGTGGCTGTTCGGACACATTAAACAAATCCAAGTCTTGGCGTTGGCCTTGGTTGCCGTTCGCTCTGCCGGCGGTAACAGTAAAGCGTTGACGATGTATTGGCCTTGGACCTTCGTTCTAGTGTGGACGGTTTTACGACGATAGCTCAACGCCAACGCCTCGGTTCCAGGCTATTGGCCTCAATTACTTCTTGTTTAGACGGCACATCGTTCAGAATCAACGAAATGCTCAAACTATCATTGGCCGTTCGTTGGTTATATGTATACGTGGTTTAAGAGCATTTTTTACCAAAGTTTGAAATTCTATCTATTGTAGCGAAGAGTGTATACATTTTTAGTGATACTTTTGATTACCTAATTAAATTTTACAATTTTGTGTTCTCTGCTATTGCCTACGCAAATAGTTTTTCGGACATTATTATTCTAATTTTTTTTGTAAGCTAACTATATGAAGGGTAAAAATTAGTACTAGCTTTTATCTCAGCTATATTTGCAGCATCAATTTAAATTGTGCTAAATAGCATTTGCTTTTTAGCTAAATAGCATTCTAAAGCTAAAAAGCATTCACTTCTTTGTTTACTTGTCAAAAATAATACACTGTTTTCTTCATATAAGAACGTTCTTAGTAAGGATTCATTCACTATTTAGGAAACGTTGTATAGCAACGGGAGTCCCCCAAGGTTCTGTTATGAGTCCAATTGTCTTTAATACACACGCTGCCAGATATGCACGTGTTACGGATATCTTCGGTACGCCAAAAAAATCAGCAGCGTCGGAAATCAACTTCGAGTCATTAGTAAATGTTCATATGAAAATCATCCTGGGAAACCTCAAATCATATTTGCCACAAGAAGGTGTGCTTAGAACACTTTCCGAATATACAATTGAGCAGTTTGGACAGTGTACTTTGATCAAGAGCAATCAAATGCCTAGAAATTAGTTTAGATACTACATTGCGCTCCAAATGGCATATTCATGCTACAATTTCCTAAGCCTCAAAAAACTTTTACTCCATCCATACATTTTAAAAAGATAATCTAAAGCTATTGGAAAAACCAGCTGTGAGCAGCCACCACTACAATGGATTTTGAGCCCAGCCTGTTGTCCTCCGAATGACGTTATTTTTTTTCTATGATAATGCCTAGACTCAGGAAATGCCCTATTATGCTATAGCACAGCATTGGCGGAAGAAAATTTATGGAAAAGGAAAGAGGAAGGGTTGTCGTAGGCGTTTTGTGAACGTAGGCCTTTTGTGAACCAGGTCATGTGAACCTTGTTTTGTCACGCATCATAAAACATACAATAAGAAAAATCCACGGGAAACAAAACGAAATCAGGAGCCCATCTAATTTTTATTTTAAGTACTAATCAGCCCATCATCTTTTAAACGTAATTTCGAACAACGCAAACAACAGCTAACAAAAATATATAAATATGCTTAACCTACCTATTCTAACCTATTCTTTACCATAAACTGAGGTCTGCTACAAAAAGGCAGATTATAAATGCTTACAGTTCTCATTTATCGCTCAAGAGAAAACCATTTTCACCCAACGGTAAGCAAATAAGCACAACTTCATGGTAATTGAATTTGGTTGCCTAATTTCCACTACTCAAACATTTTGCGGCATTCTTTCTTTGCATTTCTCATCTGCCTATGCCTTATCTTTGGCACACTTTTTTCCAATTGAACTTCATGGCAATTGATCATTTTCAACTGCTATGCTGCCTCCATCGGGTATTCAAATAACACTGAAAATACTGTAACGATCATCCAGTATCGGCTTGGATGATCTTCCAACAATTTTTTGAAAACTACCAATGAGTTTTTGAGCCTACCTTTATCAATCAAATTCAACAAAAGTCTTTATGAACAAATATTTTCTGCTTCTCGGAACATCCAATTCCTAAATATAGAGATATTTCTTGTGCTCACCATTACCTTTCGATATCACTTCTTCCAGGTATTTCCAAAGCCTTGGAGCGACATAATCACAATTTCTCTGCCTACGAATATGGGCACTTAATTTGTCGTGAGCAGATGGATTCAGCAAAGATCATGCTACGTCCACAAATTTAGTATGCTTCACAAATCAGTTTGCTGAATCACTTGACGAGCGGTTTAAAGTTCACCCCATATATACAGTCTTTTCAAAGGCATTCGGCAATGTGGACCGTAATATTATTCTGTCGAAATTATGGGAATTTTGATTTGACTTAATATTATGGCTAAAGTTCTGTTTTTAGGGTCGCTTTTGTTCTGTTCATGCTCAGTACAAGTCCTATCTGTCTACTTTATTTAAACTCAAAACTGTAGTTCCTCAAGAATCTTCTCTGGACCCTCTCCTGTATTTATTCTTCTTCTTTCATGTACATGTAGTTTTTACGCCGATGACTTTAAACTGTTTACAACAATAAGATCCATCGAAGGCTACGGCTTCCTTCAATCCAACCAGTACATACGTGAAAATTGGTGTCAATCTAACAAACTTGTGCTAAATATTCAAAAATATCATGCAATGATTTTTTCCCAGGAATCAAATCCACTGGTTTATAGCTATTTAATAAATGGCCACACACTGCATTCCCCCACATATGTCAGTAATCTTAGAGCCACTTTTGATGGCAAACTAAGATTTAACTTACACATCTTTGATATCGTCCATTGTGACTCTAAACTGTCCGGCTTTATTCTAAGACTTTTTGAATCATTCGGCACTAGTTCTGGAAACATCAAATTTCGGGATCCTTTCTGCGACACTTGGTGCTCAGAAACTTTTGTAGTGCCATTTGCAAGGTATTCTATTTATTACCACTTGACTTTGCCAAGATAACTGAGGACGCACCATTCTCTGGAAACAGAACCTTTACTTCCATCTCTCTCACCATTCAAACCAGCTTTAAGTAGCAAATTTAGAAGTAAATGTGTGAAATAAAATATAACAAAATCATGTGCAGAACAATGCAGCACGAATGCAATTGTGTGTCCACACACAAAAAAAAATTCGCTCTGCTATATGTGTAGCAAAAATAATAATATCTGTAATAGCCATAATTAACTGTAGTGGGCACAAAATTGCCCCTACAAATATATTTTTGTTCTATTTATGTGTGATACATAATTTATACTAGCAACAGGTATAACTATTGATATAAAAGGTATTATGAGTATATGGAAATTCAGAGTTATACTCATTTTAAGTAAAATTTGGCTTTCAGGTAAAAAATATAGCTCGGGTACACAAAATATGCACACAGCAATCATAATTATGCACGCTACAGGTATAAGTTCTATATGGGTTTCTCTGTTTTCTGGTAGCGAAAGATATGAAATCCATACAGTTGGTATATTATATACGCGACAGGTATAAAATGACCACTGAACAATGTAATATGCTTTTCGTAGATATATGGTTTATTTTCGTTTCTAATTATGGGGCATCTTTTGTTTATAGTTTGAGATTGAGCTTGCAAAAGGGTCGGTAGCTTAGCTCGCTAACGCGTTAGTCCGAAGCAGCGATCTACTGCCCGCGGGTTCGAATCCCGCCGTGCCCATGGCTGTATTTGTTCGTCTTATGTGTTCTTAACAGTCAGCGACTGGGCATAATACCAGCGCTCCATTGATTAAGTGCCACATTAAAGCTTTAGTAGCGACTAAGAATAACATTAGTGCTTTAGAAAATGAGAAATAAATGTGGCACTTAGAAGAATAATGGAATAGTTGTTATCGGCTTCTCCCATATGTGTCTCCTTACCGCCATGGCTAAGCGCTCGCTTAAAAGAGCATGAACTGAGCTTTTTTCTGCTTACATACGATAAATAGTTATATTATATCTACTGTGAATATATTATGTCTTTCAAAATACACCCATATACTCATGTGAGATATATTATATTTCCGTCGTTTTATATCTGTCAGCGATATATTTTTTTTTTGAGTGCAGTTATGACATTAAATTAGCGCAATTGCATTTGAACTATATTCCTCTGCATAAATGTAGCTGGTGTCAGGTAGCTGTTCGCAATAAAATTTTTAAAAGTTTCTAAAATAAAAACAATCATAAAAGCCTATAAAACCATAATTATTTTTTATGAAGCTCCTGCTATGGAGAGATATGCATAATCCCGCAAAAAGAAATTAATTTTTTTTCAAAATAAATGGCTTAAAACTATTCTCGACAAGCAATACTATATAATATTATTCAATCGTGCGAATTCTTCTTCTGAATGAAATAGTACTTCATTGAAACTTAAAACAAAGACGTCAAACGTGTCGTGATTTTTTTAAGACAAAACTTTTCGAAAATGTCTCTAGATGAGCTTCATTCTATCAAATGTATAACAAAGAACCTGAATAACCAATCGCTACTCATAAAATTAAATTATAACAAATAATAAACAATGATATTATCATCTAATCAATTTATATTTCATTTGCAGCCACATAGGATAAGTGTTAGAAGTGTAACTCAAAATCGTAGAACGTCCCGCGATGCAGCATGCACAATGATAATCGGACGAGACACAGCACATTTAGGACCATCCGCTGTTAGGGCAACAAATATAACGTGTTCATCTGCTGTAATATCATGGCTTCCAGCCAATTCCAATCATCAGCACGTAGTTTGTGTAAATAATGTAGAAGTTCGTACTGTTAAGCCAGGCGTATATCGTCACACAATCACCGGACTAGCCCCTAGCACACAATATCGAGTAACGGTTAGAGCGAAACATCTACGAGCACCGGGCCAAGCACCACCGCCTGGTCCGCCACCCGAAGAAGCTCCCGGTGCGTATACCGATTTCCGTACATTAGCTAAAGGACTGCCCGATCCACCGCAAGTAAGTAATTTTCAGATACATAGATACTTTCCAAGTAACGCATGCTTGGTTGAACAATCTTAAAATTTCGTTTTGTCTTTTTTTGTTACAACAGGACATCCAAGTTGAGGCTGGTCCTCAAGACGGTACATTGTTAGTAACGTGGCAGCCTGTAAATAGACCTCCGCAATCTGGACCTGTTACTGGCTACGCTGTCTACGCAGATGGCAAGAAAGTAACGGACGTTGATTCGCCAACAGGCGATCATGCACTTATAGATATAGGTAAATTAGTGGGGCTCAATCCAAGAGCTGTGACTGTTAGAACGAAATCTCGTGATTCGCAATCAAGTGATAGTGCACCGACGCCTATACCAAGTAATTATCAATTCCAATTTCATTGTGTATTGCATTTTTTACTTTTGTGTAAACGACTGTGATGGAGAGATTATGTATTTGGCCAAGCCGAGTTCAGTTTGAATCAGGATACTTGATATGCCTATGTATATAAATCTGTTCATCACATTCAACACCGCTATTGTATACACCTTTTTTGTATATAGCTTCAACAACAGTGGGACTTCCATATATCGTGTTTAATTCAGAGTAACAAGTAACTATGTAATACTGTCACATGTAAGTCAGTTTTTTCTTAATTGGTTTATACACAATAGATATAAAGAGGTCCCCCAGTAGTAAAAACTTACTTTTTGAGTGGTTTTTATTTCGCTTATTGATGTTGTGTAAGATTCCTTCAATTCGATAATTTTTTAATGCAGCTCTCCATGCCTACATGGGTTTTTTCCATTTTTCATTGATGTTGTATGAAAATGTATACTCTTCACTATTTCAAGCAAAAAATAGCAACAAGTAACAACACTCTACAACATTTGCAATGTTCAGATCTCAAAACGATATTTCCTGAAAACAATAGTAAACTATTTGATGCCATAATCTAATCTCAGCTTTGAGAGATTTGATCGAACACGCATGTACAGCTGAAACAATCTCTCTTATTGATACCTATCACCATACAAACACAGACAGCCTGCTATGAAACACTTCAATTATGTTGCATTATTCCACAAATTCTATTTACAGGCATTTATATGCAAAACCATGTTCAATTTTCCTTAAACTTTCTACAATAAGCTAGTTTTCAAATGTTTCCTAAGTGTTTGCTTTGGTGTGTGGCATTAACTCCTTTTGAAAACTTTGCAAACTTCTCGATATTGTGATGTTCGATGTGGGAACTAAGTGTTGTGAAACCATTAAAACTTCGAATTTAACCATTATATGCTGCAAACCAAAATTAATTCAATTTTTTTTATTCCACCATTTCTTTTCATTTGCCTATTTTCGAAATTTTTTACTTGTTTGAATCGAAATAAAAAAATTGAAAACAATTGGCTTTGGATATCCTGAACGTAATATTGAAAATGACTTACCTTATACGCAACAAGATGTCGTCCGAAACGCGGCTAGAACTCGGCACAACGTAGCGCACAGTACTATACCACCGCATATTCGTACTCAGCAACGAGTCGGACCACAAATGACATCCAATCAAATGCAAGGCGGTCAAATGCAGGGTCCAGGACAAGGTCCGATGTCGAGCCAGATGCAGAATCAACAGCAGCAGTTGACGGGGCAAATGCAAGGACAGCTTTCCGGGCAAATGCAGAATCAGATGCCAGGGCAAATGCATGGTCAGATGCAAGGTCCGATGCAAAATCAGATGCAGAATCAGATGCAGAACCAAATTCAAAATCAGATGCAGAATCAAATGCAAAACCAAATGCAGAATCAGATGCAGGGGCAGATGAATATGAACGCGCAACAGCAACCACAACAAGTTATTGAGCACGAGGAGAATCTGAGCGACAAGGAAGTCTTTCCGAATCAGATGCACCAACAACAAATGGTAAGTTAGCAAAAAAATTCCTATTAAATTCCATTTTTCCACAATCAAATAGCTCGAGGCACGAAGTAAAAAATATGTTTCATAAATTAGCGGGAAACAACCACCAGAAAGCTGCACGATTCCTCCCTGACACCTTCTCAAACCTTGAGTAACGCTTTAAGTTGCACTCTGTCGTATTTCACCTAAAACATTGTCACAATTCAATTAATCCGTTTCTAAATACTAAAACCCTTTAAAATAATCATCAACACATCCAATATACAACAACAGGTTGGCAATCAGACACGTAACGGCAGTGTTGGGAGTATACCTGCAATTGAAATTACAAAAGATGGCGGCGGCGGCGGATCTGCCGATGAATGTCAATTTGTTGGTGACGAGATCGAGTATACAAATATGAATCGTCGCCGAAGTGCACCGCCGGCGAACTCTTCTCAACTCCAACAGCTGCAACAATCGCAACAACATCAACAGCAGCAACAACAGCAGGTCAGAGTGCAAGATCTGTATGAGCATTGAAATGAAACGGCATTTGTAATTCTTTCCTATCCAGTCTGTGCATTGCAAATTTATATATGCGTATATGGCAAATGAAATGTATTAATTGTGTCCATGTTCTGAACTATTCCGATGCTCTTCTTCACTATATCAACAATATATTTACTCAAATCTATCCTCCACACGAAATTATTTCCAAATTTGATGCACATTTTTTTTGCGTTTGGATTTTCTCAATTTATTAACTCTTCAGCACTATCTTTATATGGTAGAGTGAATCAAAATTTTCACCTTTGATTTTTATTCGTTATTTTACCACTTATCATGTCCTGACATCTATTTTTACACGAAAATTGTGGTTTACCCCATACATTTTCATTTGGTTAAGGATGCTTATCTGGAGGCTTTATTCAGGTGGTCGGAAAAACAGTATTATTAAGTTTCATTTTGTAGATTTTTTTATTAATTTTGTTCAAACAAACATTGCAGTGTCTGTTTTTGTTTTTTCACCAACTGGAAAATTAAAAAAAGCGTTTAATCTAGTATAGAAATGGTGGCCGTTCAAATTGTTTGATTGAGCCGTTCCCGTAAAATATATTCGTTAAGGCCCTTCTGCAACAATTGACGAAATACAAAATATTCTCGCTGTCCAGGAATCAAAAATGTTCTTCACTGAGATCATAGTTTTGAGATCATCATACACAACCTTGAAAAATCGTAAGTCATCTGGAAGTCATGAATTCGGCCTGGTCTTGATCGTAGACACAACAATCAAGCCGCAAATAATCAACTTCAAGCTGAACGAAAGATTGTGTGCTTCCCGTATTCAAGCAAAGTTTCATAAACGTTCATGCTCCCATTGAAGATAAGAAAGATTCAGTTAGTGAAAGAAGGCATGTATAACCTTCTGAAAAGTTTTCTGAATCTCTACTATATAATCAAATAATATGTGAATATATTCCTGAGAGACTAACGCAAGGGTAGGAGAGGAGGAAAGCCTTCATGATTCCTGCAACGACAATGAACAATGACGAATCATAAGATTCATTCGTTTCCCGCATCGAAACATCCACAATATGACAGGGATATTCCTGGGTGACAAAACTTTTAATCAGATAGATCACATTCTAATTTCAAAGAGATGGGCTTCTAATGTTCTGGATCTAGAAGTGCAAGCTTTGCGTGGAACTAACAAGAATTCTGACCTTCAGATCAAATCTTAGGTTAAGTTAGGTTAGGTTAAAGTGGCTGCTGGTCAACAGAGGTCTGCCACCCGACACCCAGAAGCACAAAAGAGGCCCGTTGTGACGCCACACTAATTTGTGACTCTCTCCTACTCGCTGAACTCGGGAAACCATCTGCTTCCCTTGACAAATCGTGTTAAATTGACCAGTGATAGCTCGGGCAGGTTTGAAAGAAAGGGAGCACCAATTGCTGCCAACCTTCTCCTTACCAACGCCGGGCACTGCCACAAGAGGTGGAAGACGGACTCCTCCTCATCCTCAGAGCCACAACTCCGACAGAAATCGTTAAACTGCACTCCCAATCGTTGTACATGCCGTCCTATGAGGCAGTGGCCCGTAAGAACTCTCCCACAGTGCAGCGTAAAGCGCTTCGAGTCAAGCCTAAAAACTGCCTGGTGTGATGTGCATCCATGGATACCCAGGACTGCGTTGCTATTGCACAGGATGATTTATCTGCCCAGGATCTCCTGGTATCTTCCTAGCATCTTCGATCCAGTTTGACCGATGACATCGGTATAGCTATTGAGAGGGGGCAGGAGACCTCCGGTAACAAGGTTCCAAGCCTTGCTAGCTCATCGGCCTCACAGTTGCCCTGAAAACCCCTATTTCCAGGTACCCAAATCAATTGAACCACTGAATGTCTCGACATCTCCCTAAGAGATGCACGGCATTCAGCAACAATCATGGAAACTGTACAAGTACCAGCAAGAGATTTAATAGCCGCTTGGCTATCTGTGAAAATGCCAATATTAACTCCGAATATTCGATTACACAGAAACCAGTTGATTGCCTATAAAAAAGCCGCAACCTCCACCTGAAAGACACTACAATGGTCTGGTAGACGGAAAGACAGCTTGAGATTCAGCTCATCTGAGCATACACCACTTCCGACTCTATTGTTTAGCTTTGAGCCGCCAGTGTGCACATGGATAATAAATCAAATCTTGCTTAGCTATAAAACCAGAGGTAGGTATAGACATAAGTTCGATGTCGACAAGCTTCAAAGCGTGATGGTAGAAGCCGAATTCACATCTGCTCTGGAAACTTAAATCACTCGCAACCATCAACGAGGTCTGGACCGCCATCTTAAGGGCACTGAATGCAACAACCAAAAATATATTGGAATATACAACTCGGCTCTATAGAAACGAATGATTCGAATAGGAGTGTTTCACCGCGCTGAACGAAAAGAATGCAGTCTACAAAGTTCCCACAGAATATCCTGATAGGGCCAAGGAGGAAAAATATGACGACATTTGGAGGGTAGTTAATGGAATAACTAGATATAAGAAACGACAGTACTTGGGCAATATGTCAAATACCATGAATGAAAAATTTATAGCTAACAGCACTCGACAAGCTAATAAAATAGTGAAGCATTTCAAACAAGGCTTCAAACCACACACTAGTCTGTGTAGGGCCGCTGATAGAAGCATTATAAGCTCCTCATACCAGGTATAGAAGAGATGTGCGTCCTCCATCCAGCAATTATTAAACGTAAATGTAGCCAAACGCTGTGAACTGCCACTGTTAATCAGCGCATCAAATCCAATAAAGCATCGGGCAACCAACCGTGGGATTCCTGCAGAACACCTGAAACAGATGGAATTAAGGGTAATCGTTCACAAGAAAGTAGATAAACTGCAGTGCGAAAATTACAGGGGCCCCTCACTACTTTGTAGGTCGTAAAAACTTTTGCCAAATATTTTAGAATTGAGGATATCCCATTTCACTGGGAAATGTTTTGTCAAATATCAAGGCGGTTTTAACCATATATTTTATTACACTGCATTATAGAAGATTATGCTGCAGTTCGGAATCATAGCAAAGTTGGTATTATTACTGAAAATCATCATGATTACAAGTGTTAATGCGAAATGTCATAGCTAACTCATTTTCTACGAATGCAGCGTTAAAATTCAACAATGGGCTATCTCCTGTACTCTGTAATTTAGGATTTAAGTATGCTGTCGGAAAATTCCCGTTGAACTAGGGGAAGTTTATTACTCAAGTTGACGCTGCTAGACACGTCACGTCAAAACCACCAAAGAAATTGGTCTGCAATTTATTTTATTTTATTCATTCGCCAAGCAATTGACAAATTAAATAAAAATACCAAACAAAACAAATGACAAAATAAATATATAATTTTTTTATATAACATCATGCTGCAGTTCGGAATCCCAGCAAAGTTGGTACGACTGGTGAAAATGACCATGACCGACTCGACGTCACAAGTGCTAATTCAGAATAATATAGCCAACTCGTTTTCGACGAATACAGGGCTAAAACAAGGGGATGGATTAGCTCCGGTATTCTTTAATTTAGCGCTTGGGCATGCCATCAGAAAAATCCCCGTTGACACGAGAGGAACTATATTGTTTAAATCGACACAGCTAGTAGCTTACGCTGATGACATCAACATTATGTCACGGTCATTCAACGACACCAAGGAAGTATGGTCTTCAAATTAACGAACGAAGAACAAAAGTTATGACTCAATCAAAGGACGCCAATAAGACAAAACATAACGATAGGGGACTATAATCTTGAAAACGTAGACAACTTCGTGTATCTAGGGACGAACCTTTCGAAGGGTGGGAATGAGCTTGACGAAATCAAACGACGGATTCAATTAGCCAATAAGACATTCTTTTCGGTGCTCGATGCGTAAATCTCGATGCTTACACAGGAATACGAAGCTTCGCATCTATAAAACAATTATTAGACCTGAGCTACGCTACGAAAGCGAAACCTGGACGCTGACCCAGGCATCTGAAAAAGCCTTGAATACGTTTGAGAGAAGGATGTTGCGAAGAATCCTCGGTCCAATATGGGAAGAAGATGGATGGCGAATCCGATACAACAACGAGCTGTATACCATATATGACGAGCCGGAAGTCTCTACCGTCATATGACTCCAAAAAGTACAATGGGCTGGCCGCGTCGAACGAATGACCGACAATCGAATCTACAAACGATCTCTCAAGGGGCGAGCGAGCGGAGCCAGGCCAGTCGGTAAGCCACGCAAGCGCTGGGAGGATTCGATAGATGCTGACAGCAGGTCACTTTTGGGAGCAGCGAACTGGAGGACGCGGTCACTGAACCGAGACGAAAGGAGACGAAGCATTTAGGAGGCTAAAGCTCGACTCGGGCTGTAGTGCCCCGATGATGAAGAAGGGGTGTGAATGGTTTAGAAAAGGGAAGATTTGAATGATAATTTGGAAATCATTGTAGAATATAGATTGATTCTGCTGTTGAATATTCTGCAGCATCTATTAACCGGCTTATTAGCTTCAATCCTTTAGCAAGCAATTGGACCTAGTATTCCTTGCTGGAATACTATTTATCACCATTTTGCTATTCAGAAATTCAACTCCAATAATGTCTCTAATGGTGTAAAATGTGAAACAGGTCGATATCGTCATTCTTCTGGATAGAAGCAGCAATAAAATTAGAGTTATAAGAGTTTTATGGTTTTCTCAAGATAACAATTAAATTTGCTTTTGTACGAACTCGAAAACAGGGTCTAAGTGCTACAAGTGCAAGGTCCAAGTGAAATGTATAAGAATCTTGTGACCCACAGGCTACAAAAATGTTTGTCATGTCTTTTAACGAAGCGTAGCTGTTTATTCTCACGGTAAAGAAAGTTTTTATAGTGTAAGGTCAAACGGAGTCTCTCATCCAACGCAACATCAAAGTCAACAACGTTAACAACTCAAGCTAAACAATTATTACCAAGGAAGTACGTGTTGTGCATAAACGTGTATTTTTAGTAATAGCTTGTAGCCTGGCACTTAGCAATGTTAAGAAAGCTTGTTAGCATTGCACCAATCATCCAGTAAATCAACCTTAGATTGAAGAAAGAGTACATCAGATTTAAATTCAATGATGTGACAAACTTTGAGATCGGCTGCATAAAGTAAAAGAGTTGTATGTGCTGGGACATCCGATATGTCGAAAATAAATATGTTACAAAGGAGAAGGTCAAAATGGCCACCTCGAAATTTTACAAATTGTGTTTCAATTTAAGATAGTAACGAAGCTAAGTAAGTAAAGATCCGGTGAGTCCAAATTTCTGAAGCATTAGAATTTAAGTATAATGTTCTACTCTGTCAAGAGCCTTTTATTTGCAAAATATCCTGCAAACGATACAGGATTATGTAAGATTCTTACACTCACACTCTAAAATACATAACCCGTCAACCATGGAAATCCGAGCTGAAGCCGCTTTCGAATTACTTCAGCTCAGCCGTGCTAATAGCACCTACCAGGCGTCCCACCGGCATACTTTCATTCTATCAGGCTTTCCGGAATCTATGAGGCATCCTTCCTCGTTTTTCTTTTTTCTGAAGCGGGCGCAATGGAAAAAGGTATGTGAAGCGTCATCACTTTTCTCAGCACAATACTTACAGAACTCCGTCCTGACTTTCCCCATTCTGTGAAAGTATTTTCTGAAGTAGCCGTGGCCCGATAGGAACTGGCAGCGTAGAAATTTATTTGACCGTGGTCGCGACTAAGCCAAGGTTTTAAGGTGCATATCAGCCTAATCGTCCATGCTCTCTTTGAGCGCGTAACACAGCGCTCCTCCTAAAGCTAAAGTGTTTCTCTTCCCACTTCTGCTCTGTTCAAGAACACCTCCATGCGTTCGCTTGCTGTCACTAGCCCAGCGTTTTCTGAAACTACCTTGTAGCTGCTTGCAATTCGCAGCAAATGTTTGCCATCCCAAGCGAGATAACAGCCAGTAGTGCCCTATTGCAAACTTTTCGGATATCCTCCCCATAAGCTAGCTTGGAATCCAAAATAACTCCAAAATATTTAGCTGATTTTCTGGATACAAGTACTTTGGAACCAACCGTCATGGGTATAATGGTTGGTATCCTCCTCTTTGTCAGTATGACAATATCGGTTTCTGCGATCGCCACCTGGAGACTATGGCTTTCCATCCAGCCTTCAACCCTTCCCATTACTTGATTGAGTTTGAGTTGGGCGAGGTGAGGATTTCTATATATGATGACAGCGGCTATATCATCGGCATAACCCATCAAGAGCACGTATTTCGAGGCGAAAGAGACCATCATACGCAATATTCTATGGGACCTTTGTGCTGTTCAAGCTGTATTGGTTTTGCATACAGTTCCCTGATTCATTTCATAAATCAAATGATGATCCTTCAAGTAGTCTCGTATCATTGCTAGCAAGTATTCCTCTACCTGAAAATGTCGCTGAAGAAAATCGAATGTATCTATCCATCTCGCCGAGCTAAAACTGTTACGGACAACCAGCGTTACCAAAAACACTATGGGTCTAGACCGATGATAAGCGGCCTCTGTCCGATATATCATGCTTCGCAGATTGCACTAATTGTTGAGTGGCCGCTACGGAATCCATGTTGATTTTTCGAAAGGTCACTAGCTCTTCATATAGCTGCCTATAGCCAAGGTTTCAAAAACCCTTCTAGAAGTTTCCCCTCAGTATTAAGTATACAGAGAGGTCCGTATGCTGATGGTGACTAGGGTCTCCTTTTCCCTTTGCGGTCAGAGCAAGTCAGTCACTTTCCAGGATGACGGAAAGACACCCGCCAGTAAACATTTATTATACATGCGTAGTAAAATTGACAAATGTCTCCCCACCACTAGAATTTCTACTAAAATATTGTCTGGACCTGGGGCTTTTCGGTTCTTCATTCCGACGCTCGCTCTGCGTAGTTCTTCTTTAGTAAACAAAGGTATATCTTCCTGGCAGACTCTGTGGTTGTTTTCTGCTCTCATGTTGTGTCTACATCTAAAATATTCTTCAGTACATCCGCTTCCATGGGTGGTTCGGCCGCGACCTCAATTGAAAAGCCACGCAAATATTGGAAAGACTCAATGCATTCTGAAAACAAATCTTTTTTAGGAGTACCGAATTATAGGATACGGTCAATGAGCCTACATGACTGGAGGCGAGGTATTAAGGAAGCCAAAACTGGATACGTGCTATAGTGCTGCGATAATGATGAGTTTACAGAGGAAGCATAAATTGCGAAAAAAAAATTCTCGTAAAATAAACCGCTCTTTCGAAAGAAGAAGCTAATGTCGTCAAAGGACCTGTCTGATATCGCTAATGATGGTTATTAAAAAGATGTGATCAGGCTCTCACACAGACCAGAGTACCTATTAAAATGCAACTGTGAAGTTTGCCTTTGAATTGAACGATTGAACTAATAGTTTTTCCGCTTCGTATCACCAAGCCTAGCCGAGCATTTTTTTGCGCCGAAATAATTAAAGCGCATATTTGTAAACAATGCGTCTTTAAAAACTCTGAGACGTGCATTAAATAAAATGTGAATAACTTCTTCAACGCTAGCAGGAGCGTGTTTTGTCACAAAATACCTGAAAAAAATGTTTGGCTTTCGCTACGAAGATAACGAATATTTTTATATCTTAATGAGTTGTGATTGCCGATACTCCTTTTCGACATTTGTTAAATATGAATAGGGTTTAAAATTAATTGTTTATTAACACGATTTAACACGATTAAATATAGCTTATTTAAAAAAAACTCATTTTCCTACTATGCAGTACAAACTTCTAGACCACTATTGCCTCCAGATGTATCCATCTTTCGTAATCAGCACTTTAAATCATTTGTTTCAAAATTGTTATTCAGTTTAATTTTGTTTTTCTAATCCATAGTTATCATGTAATCGGAGCACATTTATTAAAATCACCATAAAATACCTCTATTTGCTCCTTACTTTATACCTGAAACTATAAAACATTCCTTAAGTATCAACACTTTTCATGTTTGTTGTAGATAAAAATGCACATATTCGTATTTCATTCTCAAAATCATACCCCTTCCGTCTAAACCCGCATATACACAAACACACAACAATTCCGTACACTTTTATCGTGCACCTGAATGAAAATTATCTCCTTCACAACTAGGGTCCTATACAAATTTGCTCTATTTCTAATTAAAAGCGATGCGTATGGGCACGGGAAAAACTTTAGTTTTTCGCAATCATTTAATGAATTTTCGAGACAACATCGCTACGATGGGAATTCGGTGCAAAGTAGCGAAACGAACGACACTACTATTCATTATTCATAACTATATCTAGCACGGTGCGACATGTGATAAGATGAAACTTTCTGTCGAGTATCCTGAGCAGATACATATATTTATTAGATATTGTATCCTCTCTACGATCCTTCAGATATTGTATCCACAATGTGAACGTTTTAACCTACTAGCTTCCTACTTACAATGTCGTCGTTTAGTCCCAAAACTATATGCAAAAATATCTGTAAAACACGTACATGTAATTACAAACTATGTGCTCGTAATCCAACTTTGCCAAATTCCACGTTCGTCCATCTGCAAGTTCGAATCTATTCGGAATAAGTTCCTATGAAAATTTTGTTTTTTTGATTATAATTTTTAAATATTCATTTTCGATGGAACTTGTTCTCTTGACTGTTGTGTATGTGTACCATAAGTATCTTATGTTAATTTGTCGTAAAATATCGATGAAATGGATTGGCTTTGATGTTTTCTGGTTGTACAACTATTTTCTTCAATACAAATGATACAAACATTATTAGATTGTCAAAAACTGTTCTTCGACTAACAAGTATATGCTAAAAAAAAAACTACAAAAAAAAATGAATAAACCAAGCCCATATATTTAAAATAATTTTTAAAGATGATGTAAGTATTCGTTTATTGTCCACACAATATTCTCGAGCGAAAAATGATTGTCCGTTTTAACTATTTTCGCTGAAGTCGTTTGAATATCAAACGTTTCGTTTCTTATCCTTTTGTGAAGCTGTCACATGCACGTATTTGACACACAAACAAAACCAATCAGAAGATTCAAATTGTCAGACCCACACTGGGCGCTAAATGGTTTATATTGCCTTAGTGCAAAAACTTATGGGTATTGTCCATGATTTTTCATAGCAGATGGCACTGCAAGCTTGTTCAAAGCGTCATCTTCAGTCATAAACATATGCACAATGTGCTGTCATATTTCCTTACCATGATAATATCAATACAGTTTTACTTTACTACGATATGCAGCGTCTTTGGAAGTCACATCCTAGAAAAATTACGAAAACTTTTCGTCGATCAACGAGAGCCTACATCAAAAGCTATCAAAATAATTTTGATCTACATAGCCATCGTATATTTATGCTTTCAATCATAAATATAACATAACAAGATTTTGTTTATCAACCCTGCTTGAATGATTTTCTCTTTACTCGAAAGTCCGCAGCTTTTACTAACAAAACCAATTTCGGAGCACTTCTATAGTATCTGTTTCAAATGCTCTCAATTCTCATGTATCAAATTTTGCTGTTCCAGTTTCCTAAGTTCGCATTAGTTTCATCTTGCATCAGTTATTGCTCCAAAATCATACAAAATGGCTTCACACTATTAACGCAACTGTACGTTTTTTGATGGCTGAAAAATAATCAAAACTTTCATCTTTTGAGATCTTTAGCCAACATTACCAAAAAAGACAAGTTTAAAGTCACAAATAAATATGCCCATGACGAGAATCGTAACCGATAACACATTCAACTCAGCTTTTCTCACACTTTTTTTCATCATATCGGGACAGCATGGCATTGAAAGCCGACATTTAATAACAATTTTCCCGATTATTTTTTAGGGCTATCAGCCGAACGCTGCATCTCGAAGTATAAATGATCGAAATCGTCAAGCGAATCCTACGAATCCCAATCAGCCTTATTATGGACCTGGTGGACCACAACAACAAGTACGAAATCCGAGCCAAAGAGGCACAATGCAACAAAGAGGTCCGTTAACGCAACAACAACAGCAACAGAAAAAACCCAGGTATTTTGTTGCAATGTTTGATTATGATCCTAGTACGATGAGCCCGAATCCGGATGGGTGTGAAGAGGAGTTACCGTTCCAAGAAGGCGATACAATCAAGGTAATCAGCTATCAGGTATTTATTCTAGTGAAGCTAATTCGCTCGTATGCTTTTCATAGGTTTATGGTGACAAAGATCCTGACGGTTTTTATTGGGGTGAACTGCGTGGTAGAAGAGGTTATGTGCCACACAACATGGTGACAGAAATCGATGAAACCGGTGCTCAAGGAGGTCCTAGCGGAACAACAACGCAAAGTGTTCGTGGCCTGAGTCGAGATCGATGGGGTGATATTTATGCAAATATGCCTGTAAAACGGATGATAGCATTGTACGACTACGATCCACAAGAGCTAAGTCCTAATGTTGACGCAGAGGTAAGTTGAATGAATATAAGTATGCGGTTTTGGAAATTATTGATAAAGACATAGACGTTAACCGTTAGCCGTATCGGAATTGTTACAATAAGCAGAATAGTGCCAAATCTCACAAAAAGCTAATAATCTTCAACCCTTTGGCGCCGGCGGCCATTTTAGTGATATTTTTAATATGCCTATTATTCCGTACACAAATAACTTTTGAAAAAATAAAGTTGACGAAATAAATTTCGAACGTGTTTTACATGTGAATCGGATAATTTTTTGGAATTTTTTAACTCCATGTGTGCGCTGGGTGCCTAAAAAGAGAACGGGAAAACTTGAACATTTTTAAATTGCGATTACTTTTGACAGAGCTATTCAATCATCACGAAATTTTCAGAGCATATTGGTATTATTTAGTTGTAGATTTGTGTAGCTTTTAATGAGCGTGCTGGCAACAGTGGCGTGGCGTGATAGTTAACCTTAGGGAAGCAATTATTTCATTTCGATGACTGACTTTGGCTATGTTTTCTTCAAATTTGTTACGTATTAATGGAACCCCTCTTGTTAGCTACTTTTAACATTGCAAATACAAAAGCTTCTATGAATTACGAGCATGGACGTGAGAGTACTTATACTGTATTGTTATCAGTACTAATTCGCATGCTACCAATATATAATAATTTTTTCATTAAATATATATTTGCAAAAATTAAATATTGGCAAACATATAAATTAGCGATGTTGCAACAGCAAGCTATGTAAATAAAGCATTTGCAAATATAGCTACGGCAACAATAACAACCACAGTGATTATGCAAATTAAATGTTTATACGCATAAAGAAAATTTCAATATTCTAGTACTTATAAAAAATAACAGTAAAGTAACAACATTCCCACGACGAATAACATATATATTTATATTTAAAAAAAAAATCTAGTAAATTTAAAATAAATGAAGTGACGGCTGAAAAAAAAATCTATTATAAATCAAATTTGAAAAGAAAATTCATGCATACTTCTATTTTAAATTTAATGCAATTTGCCTTTGTTTTTTTTGCAAACTCATCTATGACGTCTTGAAAACTTTACTCGCTCAAACATTATTTTAAGAAAACCTATTCTATGGAAAGTATTGCCAAGTCACTTAGTCACTGTTCATCTGTCCTATTTCTGAGATAAGTTTTAATCCTTTTTAAGGAAGAAAAACTGCGCTCTGCGGGCGCTCTTGTAACATTCTCTTTTGCATTCATTACTTGCAATGTTAGAACTAAAAAAACTGATTTATAAAATTGTTTTAAACTATTTTCTGTTGATAGAATATTCAAAAATATTTTCTCTGTGAATTTGCATTAGAGTAAAAAACAATGAGTTCCTTTTTATCCGCAAAAGAACGAGATCCAAAAAGAAATTTAAAAAGGTCACTAATTATGCAATTATAATCCATGCTTTTTACGGAACAAATAAATACATTAACCTTTTGATTGCACTCTCACTATTTTAAGTATAAAATTAGAAAATCATGCGATTCCAGAAAGTAATTCTACGCACTCAATTCTTGACGATTCAAATCAATTTAATTACAACAATACTCTAAACTACTGGTGAAATAATTACCTTCACCAATTAAAAATACCTTCACCAAATTTATATGTAAAATATAGCACAAATTTCACTACCGAACTACATTCAAGCAGTCTCTGGCAACCCTTAAAATATCTCGTAGTTCGAATTCATTCACAAATTCACATAGTGTGTAGGTACTACAGCAAACATTCTCATTCAAAAAAAAAAAAATACGCACAAGCAAATTATATGGGGAACATCACAATAAGTTCCACAGCAACCATACGTACGCGGCTTCTCTCTCAGTTTCTCGCTTGAGACGAGAATTTCCCCTAAGAAGCAATTTCTGCATTGCTTCCAAACAGCCAGTACAAGCATATTTTTTTGAATGACGTCACAATGCAGTCTACATGAAATGAAATTAATGCTCGTAGAAGCAATGTTTTAGTTGCTTCCACCCGTCTTGTTCTCTCAATATTTTCATTCGGTGGTGTTACCACCTTAGCCGTGCAAGATGTTCACTATGAGTTTTTGGGAAAATTTATTTAGAAAATTCCTGTCCATGATTTTTCTCGTGATTTTTAAATAAATTAATTTAAAATATATATCAGTAAAATGTAAAGGAAGCAATGCTTCCCTTGCTTCCATGAACGCCACGCCACTGGCTGGCAACCCTGTGGCTAGGGCTGGCACTGAAAGTGAAAACCTCCAAATCATCGTCTCTCTTGAAAAAATGCCGCTTCTTCAAAAAAAGCCACTCATATGTAAATCTTGTGCTTTGTTTACATAGACAAAAAAAAATTTGATATGGTATAACGGGCACGCCTGGTAACCCTTGTCCAATTTACCTATATTTTTAGCATCAAAAACTTCTGTTCGCGGAAACTCACGATCCGATAAGCAGAATTAATTGAAATTTGCAGAATGTATTGGTCTTAAATAGGACCAGGTCTGATAGAAGCGATTTTGAAATGCGGGCGATTCTGTGCCAGTGGTGCCATCTTGAAAAATCACTAAAAAAGATAACTGCTTTTAGCCCTATAAATTCTGATTCAATCGTTCGATTTTGACGATACAGTAGCTGGACCTTACTTCAAATCACGTTTGGTAGAAATTTGGTTGAAAAATTCGGTTGGAGCTGCCAGCTATGATAATTTTGGTGTCTTAAATTTGAAAAAATTAAAATTTGGAAGTGAAAACATTCAAACCATCGAATATCCTAAAAAAATGTCCGTTTCTTACAATAAAACCAATCTGTATACAAATCTTATGTTTTATCTACACGTTCAAAGTAAAACTTTGGAAATTTCATGTCGGACAAGAACGGTAACCCTTTCCCTGTTAACCTGTATTTTTAGCATCAAAAACTTCTGTTCACGGGAACTCACGAATCAATAATCAGATAGAATTGAAATTTACAGAATGCATTTGACTTAAATGGGACCAGGTCTGATAGAAGCGATTTTGAATTGTAGGCAACTCTGTGCCAGTGGTGCCATCTTGAAATATTACAAATAAAAAAAACTGCTTTTTGCCCTATGAAATGTGAATTAGTTACCAGATTTTCATGAAATTGACACAATAGCTGAACCTTACTCTAAACTCTGTTTGATAGAAATTTGGTTGAAAAATTCGATTGGTGCTGCCAGCTATGGTAATTTTTGTGTCTTTGGTTTTGAAAATTCGCTCAGGAAAATAAAACTTTTTGCCCTATGACTTCCAGTGCAGTCATGAAATCAATACGAATTTCATACAATTAATGGAACCTTTTATAAACATTATTCAGGCCAAATTTGGTTGAAAAGCCACGATAGGGTTGCCAGCTATTGCTGGTTTTGTGTTTGTTTGCAATATCTTTATTAAGCGGTTTTATCGTAGAATTTTCAATTGGTAATGATATTGTAGTGACAATAAACAGCAAATATTAAGCTTTCGATTATTTGCAAAAACTCGCTGCAGGTAACTTTAAATTTCTTTATACTCCTATAACTTCGAATGTAATATAACAACGTGAAGCAGATGTGATATATTCTTGGCTTTGATACTGGTGAAAGGTTGCCAGCACGAGTCGGTTGTGCTACTTTTGTATCAATAAATGCTTACAGTTAGTATTCATACCGGAAACATTTACAATGAAAATAAATAACCGATGTTTCAATTCCCAAAGTTCTGCAAATTTTTCGGATCGCAGCCCGAAACACCAACTTCAGTTACAGTGCTGCAGGCACTGAGCATTTTCTTCATTTTTTTTTCTTCATGTTATATGAGATGCTGCTTTCAAAATTTTGTGAAATAACGAATATAACGAATAGAATTAACCCGTGTTTTGCTCTCATAAACGTTGAAATTCATGCCAGTGGTAATATCTGAAACCTTCTACCATAAGAGTTATAATGCATTCTTGAGACCAAAGTAAAACGTGGCATTTGAAACAGTTTGGCCGTAATAAGCAGCTCATGTGGTGGAATATGCACTCAAAACCTGCACGATTCTTCTACTGTTCTTCGAACATTAGTGTTTCTAGCGGTTCAGGTGCGCTAGAGTTTTTTTCATTATTTTCTTTCTTTTACTACCAGAGACTATTTTCTTGTATCGCAACTCGAGCTTGATTTATTCAGGATTGAAACTGGTTTATTTACCCAGCACTCTCTTGCTGGCGTAAATCGCGTTGCTTGTTTGCTTAGCTCTCTCCTCTAATTTAGCTCTCCATGTGAGCTTGCTGTCCAGAATAATACCCAAGTACTTAGTTTTTGACTTGAGACTTAACCTGGCATTGCCTAGCCTGATTGGATTTAATTGAGGAGTTTTGTACTTCCTTGTGAAGAGTATAAGGTCAGTCTTATTGGAGTGGATCCCAATGCCCACGATACTCGCCCACTCCTTAACCAGCCCAAAGCTGTGTATATAAATCATGAAACTGAGACCAATTTACATAGATTCCGTTGAAAGAGGTTAGTGCGGCACGGGGCAGCTATATATTTGCAGTGCTATGACTGTATCACATCATGCATGCTATGACTAGTTTTTTTGGAGGGGTAGTTTTTGGACTTGATAAGAAACTAAGTCCTTTCAATACGTGAATTCAGCATTTTTAAACCGAAAAAATGTAAATTCAAAAAAGGGAAATAATTGCATAAAAGTATTGAAAAAAAACAAAGTAGTTAAAATAGTCTCTATCGCAGTTTAAACACATTTTTATGACTACCATAGTTGACACTAGCACTTTGACTTTTTTTTCTCATTTTCGTGGTAAATCTAGCCTTACAAAGATTTGTAAAACAAAAACAAAGATCACAATATTGGTTTTCGAGAATGTTACATATTTTAAACTAGCTTCAAACACCTTTCCACATAAACCCTTACTCTGTGGCATACTCTTGAGGTGTGCCTTCTTACATTAAACAGCTTTCAATATTTCAGCCTACAAAGATTTGTAAAACAAAAACAAAGATCACAATATTGGTTTTCGAGAATGTTACATATTTTAAACTAGCTTCAAACACCTTTCCACATAAACCCTTACTCTGTGGCATACTCTTGAGGTGTGCCTTCTTACATTAAACAGCTTTCAATATTTCATACAAACCAAAGTTCGTTTGTCTACATCGCAAAATTAATTTTTATTCAATGTTTTATCCTAATGCCAGCTTAATAAAACTATTTGAATCGTTTGTTATTTGTTTTCAACAAAACCAATGATTATGAGTATATATAACTCCCGATATTTTTTCCCATTTCATCGCAATAGCAAGTAGAGCTGAGTTTTAAAACCGGCGAAGTAATTCTCGTATACGGCGAAATGGACGAAGATGGATTCTTTATGGGAGAATTGGATGGTGTTCGTGGACTAGTACCTTCCAACTTTTTAGCTGAAGCTCCAGAGCAATATAATAATCAAATGGGACCAGGTGGACCACAAGCGGCCCAACGTAATCTTAACAATCGAACACGACCGCAAGGTCCAGGAGCACGAGGACCAGCTCCACCATCCGCTTCGAACATGATGCCCGGAGCGATGAATCAACGAGGACAGCAACGGAAAGGTAAGTGATATCCTTGAATTTTTCAATTGTTTACTTTTACGTTTTTCTTTGAATTTTTTTCTTTTGTTTTCATTTTCCGTTTTCTGAATCTTTATATGATTTTCATTTTGAAAGCTAAATTCTGTAAAACTGAATGTGTGTGTGTCTGCAGATATTTGAATTCGAAAATTGGTTTACTTTTCGGTTTTTGTCGATATTGAACTACATTGAAAAATGACTGTGCGTTTGTACATTAGTATTTTAATTGAAATTTATTTACCTATCTATTTATGTCAATAAGATATGCAAAATTTTATCATTTCGAAGCAAAATTCTAAAGAAAAAAAAATCTAATATAATCGGAAAGATGTCTGCAGATCAAGCATATTGATATATATATACATATATTAACTTAGTAACAAAATAACTTAATTGCAACAAGTACAAGTAAATATCTATAATATATTGTTGTTAAATGTGAATTACGAAGCAGAATGTTATGTAATATGACATTTTGTTCAAAAATGATCATGAGATCCGAAAAATTATTTATTATGGGTCGAGGAAAAACCTTTTATTTCTTGCATTAAATACGAACTAGATTTTCTAATTCTATCCAAATTCACAATGAATAAATAAATGAAACTCATCACTCTGGAGTATATCTTAAGCAAAACTCGTTTTTTTGCCTGTTTAAATCTAAAAAAAAAAACAAATTAAATTAAAATTAAAAAACAAATCTAACAAACTTGTATAAAAATAAAATTTTACAATTTTGAATATTTTTGAAAGGACTGTTTATTATACTTGATTTGTAATTTGTATATGCTGCAAAAATGATTCAAAACACTTCATTAAATTTCTGTAAATCTTTTCATTTAGTTTCATTTGATTTGGGCCAAAACCGGATGACAGACGATACTACAGTAAGTTCTCTGAGAATACCATCTTGGCAATCGAAATTCAGAATCAAACGGCATTTTGCATTCGTGTCATGTAACACCACGTAAGCTAGATCTACTTAAAGTATCTGTTGGCTAACGTTAGCTCCAATGCTAGGTTTAGCTGTAAATTTATCGCTTGGTTAAAAGAATTTCTACAATGGCAAACATTCATTTTCAAGCGGTTCATACGCTTTTTTTGCGCCTAGCTATTAATTTGCCAAGAAACATTTGAGCAAATTATAATCATTTATCGAAAAGGATAATGCCTTTCTGAAATTTGGTTTACTGGAAACATCTGAAGTTCGGAGTTTTTTTCTGGAATTATTCAACGTGGCGACCGAAACAGAATAGTATCTGGTAAATATGGCTGTGGTGTCCTTAAATTATCTTCAAAGTAAGCTCTGCACCGATCTTTCCCCTTCTTCTCCCATTGAATATGTTGCTGATTGTGTCTCTTTCTCTTATACACATCCAATGTATTGGTCACTTGACTGTATGTTCCGTATAACTGTCCTTTCCCCACCATTTAAAACTTTTTCTGTGACTTATCTGAATGCTACCTTCCCTTTCACTCACATTGTCATCTGTGGTGATTTTAACTTGCCTACTGTTTTTTTGTATAATCTTGCAATTGTATAATTATTTACTTGTCATCTTTTGCTTTTCACCTAACAGTTCTTTCCAACCTTGATCCATTCTCTTTCATACTGTCCACCGCCTCTAATCCTTATGTGAAATCTGATAGGCATCATCATACCCATCAGTTGTGGTACGCTTTACTGACCTCTGTGTTACCTTCGATCGGAAGCTTAAGTTTGATATTTACATCCGCACCATCACTCGAAAAGCTTCCCGGATCGCTAGTTTTGTTATACGTGTTTGCCACAATTCTTTTGACATTTATGTCTCTTGTTCGCTCTATTTTTGAATATTACCCCGTTATGTGGAGTTTTCGTTTCTGCTATTTGTCTGAGACGGCTGAATCTGTCCACGGAAGGTTAATATTTTTAACCTTCGCAAAATTTACCTTGGTGAAATCTTTCTTTTTGAAGTTTTTTCGTAGCTATTTGTCATCATCTTTGGCATGTTTTCTACGGATTGCCATCGTTGAAAGGTTGCTACCTCTATTCGCTGAGGCACCAGCCCGAAGCAGCGATATATTGCCCGCGGGCTCGAATCCCACCGTATGCTCATCTGGTGTTGTCTTAAAAAAAGCACTCCACCAATTAAACGGGGCATCGTAGCTTTGGCGGCGGCTGATTATAAGACCAGCGCATCAGAAACAAAGAACAGAAAAATGCGGAATAGAGGAAAAGCTGATAGCGGCTTCTTCCACATGTTTTTCCCTACTGCCATAACTAAGCGTTTGCTTAAAAGGGTCATAGAACAAAATGAATGGCTTATTAGGTCATTCAAAATGTTTAATATACCTTTTACGTAAGGACGTTTATTTTCAGTAGGCGATATTATGGTTAGTGAGAATGCATATTAATCTTCAGCCTGATTGATTGATTGATAACATGGAGCGAATTCAGCAGGTCCCTAGCACTGCGACTTCCTGGGTCTATTGTGCCTCCTCTGTGCTATGTCTTATAGGATGTCTAGGTTTCTTATGAACCTGGATATATTCCTTCGCGGGACATTTGTTATGTCCCTGGGTAAGGAAGGAGCAGGGCTAATATTCATCTCGTTTGTGCTGAACAGTGTGTGAGAATATATTTTATAGTAGACTCTGCCGTTTCTCTATAGTATCTGCATCAGCAGTCCAGCTCTTTACTTTCCTTTACCCTACCTTTGGAATTACTTTTTACAAGGGATCTGGCTACTCAATGCTCCACAGAGGGCTCTTATGCCACTTTTGCAGAGAGTCACTACTTCTTTTGCTCTTATGTTATCAAAGACAAAGTATATTTTTGAGTTTTTGAAAACTTCAAGGTTAAATCAGTAGCTTTCAATCGTTTCTTTTCTCTATATTTTAATTTCCTTGTCCGTGTCTGCCGTTGTAAAGCCCTAGTACGGACAAGGACCTGTGAAGGGCACTCTTGCTCCTTCTTTGGCTTTGGTATAAACTTTCTCGCTTCTATGGTGCCTCTCATGGCTGGGGATCTATATCAACTTGAGGTTGTTCTGTGCCCTATTTTATTTAGAGCATCCTTCACCACTTGGCTGCCCGAACCACTTGGTTGCCCAATAGAATAGCTTAATTCTTACGCTTTTAGTGTTCCTTACCTTTATTTAATGTGTTGCTATTAGTATGGCAGATAGCTCTGCTTGAAAGGTGGTGGCCTCCTTTGGGAGACGGAATTGTATTTTGCTGCTAGGACCCACGATCCTGCTGGTACTCCAGAACCTGTCTTTGAACCATCCGTATACCACATTTGCGCCCCTTTGTCGCATCCTCCCATTTTTTCCTTGAGGGAATAGTGACTTTAAGTCGCTTCCCAAAGGCTGCTTTGATCACTGAAGTTGAACGTTTCCATTATGGGCCTGATATCCTCCAGGATTTTAGGTGGCTTTTCAGGATGCTGTTTGTATCTGTAGGTTAATAGCATTTTTCGCTGCTTCCTCCTGATTTTTGAAGTGTTACGGTTCTATGTTTAAAAAGGCCTCCATTCCTGCTGTTGAGGTGGAGCTCATTGCTCCTGTAATCAGCACACAGGTAGGCCATCCTTCGAAGTTTGTTGAGCCTATTAACAGCAGTTTTTTTGTGTAATTTTCTTCCACCGCACTGCAGTTCCATACAGGATGATAGGTCACACCATTTGTTTGTATACCCACAGTGTCTGCCTTGGAGATAGTCGCCATTTGTTTTGTCACCTAGACTGCTTTAATGGCCTTCAATATTGTTTTTTTTTTAGATGATTGCCCCAAGTGAATTTTTTATCTAGGTAGATTCCTAGATATCTTACCTCTTCCTGCAGACATACGAATGTGCTCCTAATATTTAGGGCACCTATTTCGATTTTTCTCTTTCTAGTGTTAGTATTTTGTTAGTTTTCTGAGAATTAATGTTTGTTTCATTGAAGATTTTTTGCATTTTTTTTTTTTATTATTGCCATGATGTCCGCGTATCTGAGAGCAGTTGAGCTCTTCTTATTGAGGGTCACGAGAAGGTCATCAACTAGCACTAATCACCCTCCTATGAGGCAATATCGGACATCCCCTGCTAGTTCCCCGCTTAGTACCACCTCCCGCAGCTCCACAAACACGCCTCGATACCTTAGTATTTTATTAGACCGTTGTGCTACTTCTTGAGGAGCATCCCTCTTCTGAAGAACGTGGTATAGCGAGCCGGGTCTTGCATAGTCAAAGGCCCCTTTTGCACCCATGAACGCGCAGAGTGCGATTTCTTTGATATCAAATTCCTTTTCTATTATTTACACCAGCTTATGTGTAGCTGATATAGTTGATTTGTTCTTTATTGCCGTCTTTAGGGATGAACACAACTCGCACCAGTCTCTACAATTTTGATGTATAACCGAGTTCCAACATAGCTCTAAATATGTGTACTAGAATGGTTTTTAATTTCCCCGTGGCTCTTGGTAGCAGAGCATTGTGGACTTCGTCTGACCCTGGTGACTTAGAGGGTTTTGAGGAGTTGATTGCCCATTAAACTTTTTCATACGCTATGTTTTGTTCATCAGAGGTGAGTGAAGTGTCCGATCAGGGCCTTCTCCTTCTTCTTCAACTTCACCGCTGCTCCGACTTCCGCACCCTGGAAAGTGTGTTCTAAGCAGCATTTTCATTGTGCCTCTAAAGTTACTCATCATCCCTCCATTTGGACTTCTAAGTAGCCCTATGTGCCATTCAGCTTGGTTCTCTCCCACAGTCTGTTGGAATTTTCAAATGTTAAGTTCGTCGTGCACTTCTATTATCTAATTATTTCTATTTTACTTTTTACCGTATTTTAATTTTGTACTTACATTCTTATTTTGTATTTTAATTTTGTCCTTTTTTATTCGATTCGTAAATGAGCGTCTAGCTTGTGAAATGAATTTTATGTATAAGTTACAATATTGAAATCACTTCCTTGTTTCTAACCGCAACGAAATTGTTCAGTCAATCAATCTTTTCTTTCAATTAGGTATTATAGATGATTTCCAAATACAACTATAGATATTTACTTGTACCTTTTATATATTCCTAAATAAAACACGGTTAATCTGAATTAATACTATTTTAAGACTAAAAAATAAACTAATGCGATAAACACCATACATAAAACTTTAACGACCAAATTAAGTTTTTTTTAATAAGTACAACGCTGCCAAAAATTACCAAAACAGCACAACTATAATATTTATTAAAACCAAGAAGGGCTGGAAAAGTTTTTTTATTTGCTTCGAAACATTTAAATTTATCAAAAAATGCATTCAAATCATCAAACATCATAATTTATTTCATATCAAGATTTTCAGAAACAAAGCGAAACGCATATAAATAGCAGAAATGTTGCAAAAAACGTCATTCTAAAGCAAGCTATATACATATATTTACAGTTAAATCATAGTGTTGTGTATTTATTTTATTTACTTGAAACATTTTCTTTCAAGCCAAACACCAAAGCTTTGACTCAACTCAAAACGCATCTATTGTGCACTACTCTAAATCATGTGAAACATTTAACGTTGACATTTAAGACAAAAGTACAAATTCATGATAAATTGATTCAGAAATAAAGATAGATTTTACATCTGAAATAAATTCAACTTGAACTACGCAATGTTCGTACATTACGGGGCACACAGAGATTGATCTGCCGGTTTGGTCGACAAAAATATGAATAATAAATCGTATAAGTAATCATTTCGTTACGCGTATAATGCTTTCTTCCATTGCGAAGCAAATGGAAAAAATTTCCCCTTTTCTTGATTTCCGTTCATGTCCTTCATTTGAGTGCGTTACTTTTCGATTGGTATCTTGTTTATATCATGATTTCTTATCACTCCTTTCATTTCTTATTTCTCAAGTTATTTTTCAATGAAAACGAAAATTGTATTACAAATCACTATAATTATTCTTATATGAAATTTATGACAAAATTATCTTTTAAAGATATATTTTAAATAAAGTAAATATGAAAACCGGATGCTTTGAGTGTTAAGTGTGCGCACCACTGAAACAGCTCTTTCTATCTTGTCTTTTGTATACTCACTTTTAGCGTGAAAGAAGAAAACAGGCGCAGTTTCGGTCTGGACAGTGGTTGACAACCACTGATTAATAAATATAATAAACAATCGATTAAATATTTCAAAATATGACCAGCGAATAAATGCCCTACGCAACACAACCACTGTCCAGCCCTCACTACAATCGCCTGTTTTCATTTTTACGCAATTTGCTCTGCTGTGGTAAATGTCAAGTCTTCATGTTGTTTGTTGCTAGATGCTCGCCCTACTTCCCCTACACTGTTAGACAACACGGGCCACCCTGCCCCCGATCACCAAACGCAGGTAACTAAGTTTACTATCGAAACATTTTCGCATTGCATAAAATAAATTAGAATTGTTCACAAAAAAACATCACTAGTCGACTTAGAAAATATCGTTACATTTCACAATCAATTTCGATTTTAATGAGCATTGCTAATGAAAAGTTGTTTACATATCGTAAAGTAACAGATTGTTTCAAAGACCTTTTTGCTCGAATCGAGGTCATTTCGCGCCATCACATTGTACGCAAAGACTTTTGATGAATTTACCGAAATAACAAACTAAAATGTTATTTAAGTTTTGAAACGATTAAACACACCCACCTGCCCACTTTTTATGTTAGTTTATTACGATCGAGTACAACAACAATATATACATCATTCACTACAAAATGTATTCTAGTATTAAACGGAAACATTGACAACCGAAAAAAAGAATTAAAATGATTGCGACGAAAACCATGTTATTCTCAAATTTTGTTCTGTACACGTTTATATCAGTTACGATTATGATTATAAGTTTGTTTTCTCATTAGAATTATTCGATTATACTTCAGTCATTGAATTGTTTTTATTTCGTTGATCATTTAGCGTTCGATTTAGTTCAAGTTGATTTTTCGTCACTCGTATGGAAACAATCAAATCAAATGTTCCTCAGTATAACTCACATTTTGAGTATTACCTTAGAAGCGTAGTAAATATTTTTCAAACGAATTATCATGTTGATTTCATGTTGAACGAAACGTTTTCGATGTTGAGATTTTACCAAACTAGTCAATTCTTCTTTCGAATTCATATTGTTTATAAACTATTTAATGATCTGCCATCAGACATCAACCGAAAAGTATTACAACGTTGATGTGTAACTAAATAGAAACTGAACGAATAATGTTACGTAATCGTTGTTGTTTTTTTTTTAAAAAAAAAAGAAACTACTGTGTATTTTCCCGCAGCAGAAGTTTTCATTCAAAACAAACGCTGTCTTAGCATCCTAAATGCAATCTTTTCAGTAAATAGCACTTCATCTAGAATGCATTGCTTGGGGTTTTTAGCTGCTTTCATAGTATTTTTTGATTACCAACTTGTTTTTTGGCTTTGTTACAATGTAGATAAAACACTAGGAATTTTTTGCAGAGTCAGTTGTGGTTTTACGAATGAAAAACAAAGAAAATCGTGAGACACCGGTAAAACACAAATTGCAACACATTGTCATATAATGCACTTAATATTGTTTGACACAGAAAAATCTTTGTATAGTTTACATGTAGCGCATAAAATTAAAAATTAAAACATTGACTAACTCAATAGGAAAAGGTACGTGAATATTTCATTTCGATGAGCCTAGAATTATAAAAATTTAATTTGAGGTTGTATTTGAGATATTTAGACCTTTAAAATTCGAGAAAATATTTTTAGCATCGCCAGTTCTTGTTTGGATATGTATTTCGTCTCAAACATCTTTGAGAATTTTCGCAACAACTAGGAGAGAACTCATGTACATAGCTCCTTAATTTTGGAAAAGATCTGTTTTTGCTTATGCCTCAAGTTTTTAGCTCGTACTTTATAGCAGGCAGGTTGCTCTTGCAATTCCTCAATATCGCACGTTGGTTTGCTTGAAAACGAACTAATTTTTAAGAAATTTCGATAGGCAAAACTCACAATGAAATATTTGCACAACTTTTGAAATATTTGCACAAGGTTTAAAAAAAATAGCCGAGCAAAATATTTCTTCTTTTCGAAAACTTTACGAATTACTGAAATTATTCGATTCACTTATTCAATGATCGCTTACTTTAGTCAAAAACTATTGCGTGTGCAAGTAGGTTTTGTCATAAAGGGGATCTCATCAGGTAATGTTACTATCTACACATGATTTTTCATTAAAGCGTCAGCATTCGATTATTGTCTTCCATTTGTGTTTTGTTTTTTGCTGGTAAGCAACATATTTTTCTCTGCTCCGAATATGACAACCTTTTTCCCAACAAACCTCAATTTAAGGAAAGCTTAGCTTTTTTGCTTCCATGTGAAAAGAAATGCAGCAGAAAGTCAATGAATATTGTTTGAGGCTTATGGGGGAACATGTCTTATCAATTTCAACTTACAAGTTCTTGTTTAGATGGTTGAAAAGGATTAATTTTGACACAAGCAACAAAGATCAAAAGGGACGTCTTGGAAAGTTTAAAACGCTGAATTGAAGGCATTATTGACCCAAAATTCATGTCAAGTTAAAGGGGGACATAGAGAAGTCAAGAAGTCATTTTGTTTTGTCTGAAGACCATAATCATGGAAATCGGATGCCAAATTGAAACCGAGAGACGTTTAAAAGTGATTTGATGTGTCTGAATTGCTGCTTCAACAAAAATAGCAATCAAAAATAGATTTACTACTTCAACTTAAAACACAATAAAAATCGTACCTCGCGGCAAACGAGCAAAACAACGCGAAAGTGAAATATTCATAGTTCAAGGTAGTGCCCTGTACCTGGTGGGATCAGATGGGTGTGGTGTATTATGAGGTACTGAAACTGAATGAAAAAATTATTATGAATCACTACCAAGAACAATTAATCAAAAAGAAAAACAGCCAAAATGGAAGGACAGAGACAAGTTATTAAATATATATCACCAAAACGCTCGGCCATATGTATGTTGCGCAGCCAGTTACCCAATAACTATCTGGAAAATGTCGAATGGGAGGTTCTGTTCCACGTGCCGTATTATCCAGCTGTTGCCCCGTCTCATTACCTGTATTCACCAGTCTCCACCATTTGCACCTACCTGACAGTTTCTTTCAGAATATCACAGACTTCATTAACGCCATTTTTT
The DNA here is from genome assembly GCA_947369275.1 of Nemotelus nigrinus. NCBI lineage: Eukaryota > Metazoa > Arthropoda > Insecta > Diptera > Stratiomyidae > Nemotelus > Nemotelus nigrinus. The sequence goes on from OX376372.1 coordinate 31,493,066, forward strand.
ATCTCAAAAAATATGCCGATTGTTCGAAACTTACTACCATTATCATTAATCCCAATTCAATTTTTCCGCAAAACTGACTACCCACCTGATTACTCTCATCCGTAGCCATCTTTTCCGACTCAAAAAAGTGCCATCTAACCAACTACTTGTCCCTAGAACAATTTGGCAGCACCCTGCTGACCTCCAGCTATCTCGTGTAGTGCCACACATTCAATTTGGTCTAAACAAAAGGAAATACACAGAGCTAGTGATTGTGAAAGTTTGGCATACTGGGCTTCTTGTCAAACTAAATGATCTTAAAATACTATCTTCATTTATCCAACTGAACGGATCCTTTCCACGAAATAGAGCTTTCCAAGTAAGTATAGACAATCACCTCTCCTCTAAGCATCCCCTAGTAGCCCGAGTACCCAAAGATGGGATGTTTCAAAATGTGGAAGACAGAACTAAACGCTGAAAAAATTCCAAGCAATTTTTATTACCAGAAAAAGATGGCAGATGGCAGACAATGGCAACGGAATGCCAAATGATTAGGGAAAACAAGGTAGTAGAGAATAGAGTGGCCCTTCACTTTTGAAATGTATTGGGGGGGATGAAACCATGAGGTAAGGGGAATGCGATGTTTTGTCTATCAATTGCCGATGTTTTGTTTCCCTCTTGCACGTCATATGATGATCATGTCATATGATGATCATGTGGAGAACTGGTTGTCAAGTTAATAGACGCGGTGTTTGGCGCAAGTTGCAGGGGTAGATGCAAAGCAGTGGTTTCACTCTGGGCCACTCCATTATTTTACCTCCATCACATATAGATAACAAACGAACGAATTTGAATTTACTAACAGTATCTTCCACCCTCTTTTAAAATCAGCTCACCTGAGCACCACACATAGATGGCCACTCTATAAACAAGTTCTTCGACCTAAACTGCTTTACGGCTGCGTAACTTTCGGGCGAACTTCTAAAGTTAATAGAACAAAAACTACACGCATGTCAAAATATCGCATTTTACAAGGTCTTTATCTTTAGGTAAGGAACTTACAGATTCACAGCGAACTATGAATTGAGACAGTGAAAAATAGCATACGTGACAGAGCACCGTAATTGTTTGACACAATTGACAGATGCCCAAACAGCTCTCTGACAGTCCTGAAAAATCAAAGTTATCACCTATGCAAGGCTGAGGCATCTGACAACCCTAATGCAGGCATCGCCAGTTTCAGAGTCCGAACGCTAACCACTCACAACTATGAGTGGAGTAAGGGTGCAACATTCACAATCAGGCTTTTGACTACCATTTATTTTGATTGACGCAAACTTTCCTGACCGAAATACACTTCGCTTCAGCTCAAGGAATCAAAAAATGAATTAACTTGTATTTAGCCCTAAAAATGAACATTTTTTCGAACGGAATCTACAAAGTACAAGAATTAGGGGGGAATGTCATATGTTACCGAATTTTTCAAATAAAGCCTGAAGTTAAAAAAAACCTTTAAAACTGCAAAACCTTAAAAACCTGCTACTTGTATTGGGCTTCTGCCTTGTTTTAGAACCATAAGGCTACAAATCGCGAGATTTCAAGAAGAGTGGAACTATTCAGCCTACTGAGTTCGATGGTTGCTTAGGAGATCTATCGTAGCAAAGTGTCGGTGCGGGATTAATATTGGTAGTGACATATTTGAGCCCTGGATATATATTGAACGGTCTGATAGATGCTTCTTGTTCACGTTATTTGATTTCTTCTTTTCAACGAAGTTTAAAATGATTTTTCGTGAAATATATTTTCTACTATCTTGGATATATCTGACTTCTATGCAGACTTTATCCTAGTTCATGAGTTCTATCATTGAAAGTCCATGAATTATTGAGCTGTGGGGTGTCATCTTACAGGGCTATCAATAGTGGAACACCAAAACAAAGTTTTTGGCACGCGCCAGAATATCGTCAAAACACCTCATTTACAGATTTTTTTTAGGTAACTTTATTAACTGTTACTTCGGACAAGAAGCTTGAGTTAGCTGGTGAATCTGACATACTACAATAAATGCTGTGCACGCTTTACAGTTGAGGGAGAAAAATGTACCTTAGTGACTTTTTTTAGCAGTTCTTTTCAATTGCTGACATTTACGATGAGCTACGATTCTTTGAGCCAGCTTGTTGGGCTGATGAGCAAGGTTGGCACTATAAATTTCATCAGGATTATTGAAATCTTCTGCAATTATCTCGATCCGTAAATCTTAGTGGATACTAGCGCTACGGAAGTACAATGGGGCTTAGGTGGAGGTTCTACGAATTTTTAAATGGGTTCTCTAGAAGATGTTAGTATATGAAGGTGAGCTGTTTCCAAAACTTGTAAGCCATTGGTCCGAAAGACTTGTAGACAAGCACTTTAGAGCCAAAAGTAAATTATGACTTACCAATAAGCATATATTTTAAGTTGAAGACCCTGACCTTGAACTGTTTATTTTTAGCTTCAGTGTGCCGTTTTCAGGTGAGCCACCTGCCTAGGTACATCCCAAGATATTCACTTTCTTATTTTGAGCTATTGGCACATTGTGGAGATATCCTTGAAGACAAGTTAGTTTTAGCAACATGAAAGTAGTGTGAATTCATTTGGTTTCATTCTTTCTGATTCTCCATTTCGCTATCCATTCTTCGAAAAGTGAGGTGTAGGCTTGCAGCGTTTGGGATGCCATAATTGGATCTGAATTAGCGCATAAAATGGCAAAGCCTTCTACATGTGTAGCTGTATTTGTTTTGCCCTTCATTGGGAGATTAGATTCGAAGATTAAGTAGAGTTGAGAAGTTTGTGTCATGTAGAGTACAGGTTGTAATACACTTTTTTGAGGTAGGCCCACATGTGCAAGATATGTAGCAGTGGAAAAACTTTTGTATACGAAATGAAATCCGGCTAGAAGCCGAAAATCCACTCGGTTACTGAAGCTTCAAAGACTCCAGAGCACCCACCCTAAACTGTAACATATTAGGTGGTTTGCTCTTACTTCTCGCTACCAATATAATACAAGCATAGGACAAATTAACCTGAATAAATTTAATCAAGAATTTTCAAATGTCAGTAGCTAATCTTTAAAGAGTTTTTAAAAAAAAAAATTTCCAGAAATATTCATCTAAAAGCAAATGAAACTAAAAACAAAATTAAACAACATTCGTTCAGACTCTGCAAAATTTTCAACTAAAAATTAAAAACTTACGTTGTTCACTCAAACAATGCAGAGCTTTAATGCAGCGAAAAATCTAGGCTACTTGAAAAAAAATAGAAAAATAGAAAAAAAGATCACTCGAAAACACACCTTCCCGTTACAATGCTAGATTGAACTTTTGATTAGTTGTGTATTTTAGAAAATACTTGCCCAATTCTGAAGTAATTCTCAAGAATTCTAAAACTCATTAATTAATGAAAAAATACTCATCAATTGTTACGTATATCGAGAATAAAAATTATTTGAGTTTTACTTTTTAAATCAAATACTGAACTATTTCATTGATTCGTAGAATCATAAAAACTACTCTCAGCTTTTTATTTCAGTACATATGTATATTTTGTTCGAAAACTTATTTTATCCGAACGCCACTCGTTCCATTTAACATTAATTTGAAAATTAATAAATTAAAACACGAAAAACCAGCCTCGACTATCAGCCTTTCCCATTCAGAGAAAAACTAGTTAGATTTTGGGCAGGGACGTAGTTTTCAATCCATCAAAGACATCTTGTGACTTAAAAGCAAAACACAAAACAAATATTTAATTAAATTTTTAAAATACACATAGACATGTTTTAGTTTTGGGATTACAAAGAAATTTTATATTTTGCTTATAAGTCATCATAACCAATGCTCCAAACGTAGTAGTTTCATGTAATGATTCTTGTGCATCGTGTAGTGTAAACAAATTTGTACAATAGTGAAAATAGTTTGAATATTGTTACAGCATTTGCTTTTAAAATGGACAAAAAAAAACTTCAACTAAACAGTGAATCCAATTTAAAAGAATTTTTGAAAAGAATTGTTTGCAACTGCTGTCTGACATAGAATCAAAAAGAAGAAGTTGCATGCCTTTGAATGAGCCTCTGTTTGTTTCTATTCACTCTTGTCTGCATTGTAAAAAGAAAATCTATGCTAAAACTTCTCTGTTTTTCTCTCTTAGCGATTAAAATATTGGTAATTTTAATTTTTGGTTTTGGTTTTGCGTTAGTTATGTGTATATTTCCTATGTTTCTATGGGTATTAGTTAGTGTAGTTATTAAAGATGTTTTTTGTATATTAAACATTTTATGGTTAAATTTGAACAGAAGTTCTCTTTAGGTTCAATGGAAAAGATAACAATTTTTCGTATGTTTTCGGTATTTTGGGAATATCAAGTCATTTTTGAATTTATGAATTGAATTTTTCATTGAACACTAAAGTATTTTTGAACGGTGTATAGTGTAAATTTTGATGAAAAAAATAAACACTCATTGGCTTCACACAAGTTTATTTTTGTTGAGAAATTAGAATTTGTTGAGAAAACAAATTTAATTTAATTCGCAATACATTCGCAATTCAAATTAAATATCATGTTATGCTCGCTATTCGAATCGTTCAAAACATGAATGTAATTTTCAATAAACATACTTAAATACGCATTTGAGAGTCATCAACACATTGAACAGTGCATTACTTCTCATTAAAAAAAAAGTACCAAACTAGTTGAACATTGAAATGACACACTGTTTATTGAATTTTTTCAGTAAAATCATAATGAATTGTTATAATTTTCATAATTTCATTATAAGACTTTTCAATTCATCTTTATATCCCAAATTCATTTTGCGTATTTTTTTTATCACGGAAAAGTCAAATTCAAACGGTTAATTTCTAATGAAAAATCGTATTCATTTACCATTAATTAGATTTATAAAGTTATAAAAATGAAGCTGCACGATAAAGTGAAGGAAATGCAATAAGAAATGTGATTCTTCAAAATACCTGGAGATGGATAAAAGACTTTCAGTAGACCTTTATTGAGATTTGGTTTGTAATGAATGCCAAAATTAGGAAAATAACTCATCAAATGATTAAAAGTCAAATAATAAACAACAAAATATTACTCGAGGTGATTAACTATTTTTTTATAATTTACTTCTTCAAAGTAAAGTAATGCGACGATAACCCTTTTTGGATCTGGGGGTTAAAGCTGGTAGAGAGCTTCATCGCAAATTTAAAATCAATCTGAATACGAGCGTGAAGTGATTCGTTCCACGAATCACTTTACCTCTGATTAGCTCATTCAGAGCAAGGTGAACTCAAAGCTCGGTGCAAGTTCCCTCGTCCGAGCCAGGGTTCGAACCAGGGACTCCACACACAAGAAGCCAGTGCTCTATCCATTCGGCTACTCAAGCTCTATTTACTTCTTAAGGTCATTAAAAGTGGAGAATACTTGTGTAGAGCGTCACTCAATAAAAATGGCCTAGTGCAAAATTGTCTTGCTATAAATGTTATTTCAATTATGCCAAGAAATTTTATTTGTGAATGCATTCGAAACTTCAACTGAATTTTAGTTTTACTGTCGGGAAGCATCCAACGTAAAGATTTCGCCTGATGTTCGCAAGTATTTACATCAGGTTAGATGCTTCTTTTTAACCCATTCACTGCCAGGTAAATTAAACGTGTTTTGTTCTACTTGCCAAGATTTTATTTTAAAGAAAACACGAAATATTATGTACCTAATTCATAGCCAGTAAAAGAGGTACTACAAATTGGCATTTATATTGATTTATAATTTACAAAAAAAAACACTATGCAAAAAATCGTAGCTGACGTAACCCAATAAAATTATTTACTTAGTCAAACGTTTATTCCGTTATCTTATGCAATTAACTTAAACATTTAGCTGCGTAATCGCTGTTGACAGTCTTGCCCTGCCCGTTTACTTGGGATGTCTTGTTGTTGGCAGAGAATGCGTCAAATAGCACTGAAAAGTCGCAAACACAAAGCACGATCAGTCATGCTTTTCGTAGTACCACGAAGGTCCAGTGGTCAACCAAACCACGTGAAAGTCATGGCTGCAATTGTGCATCACTTTCATAACTATCAGTGGTATGAAATGTGAGTGAATTGTCGCTCAGCTGCGATAGTAAATTTTACCCACATAAATGGTATTTAGAAGCAGATTTTTTAAAACGTGATTTTTCAAATATTGTAAATAAATACATGAAGACAAAGCTATAACGTTTTAAAAGAGTTTTTTCAGTAGTTTTCTACTAGTTTGACATTTTAATTTTTAGCATTTACGAAGTTCACAAAAAGTTTGGGTGCTCAAGAGCGTTTCTTACGTAAATTACTGGCCCAAGCCAGTTTAGACTCTAGATTAAATTACCAGAAGCTTGAGTAGTTAGGCTTGAATTGTATGTCCCGTTTACACAAATGGCGAACGTTTCGTGGGGACATTCAATAAAACAGTCAACGAGACGTTCAGCAAGGTATAGGGTAACGATGGCTTTTCTTATTATACCTACCTACTTAAACGATATGCATATCTGCTCACTTAAACTTCACACCATTCTGCATGGTAAAGTGCGCAGAAACGCATATCGTGCAGGTAAGTAGCTTTTTCTCTGTGCAGGAATTTGTTTACAATTATTCAAACAGTGTGTCTTGTACCCATCCGTAATCATGCATCTTGTCCGATATGCTGAATCTTGTCCATGATTTCGTAGGCAAACTAAATTGGTTTGTAAATATCATCGAAGTCAACACCTGACCTTTTTTCAAATCCGTTTGACTCGATACCTAAAACCAACAAAATTTCGACCGGTGTCGAGCTAAGAAGAGACACTCATAAACCATGATAAAATAGATAGGCCCCGGGAAAAATGCCATTGACACTCTCGTGCTTACCATGTCTTGGCCTGTGTGTGAATGGAGAAAAACGGGCAAGAATAGACCAGGAAAACATTCACACTCTCGTACTCGGCAATATTTACCATGGCTTGGGGAGAGTCTTAACGCGCCTTTACTCGTAGACATCAAAGCGAATGGTTGAGTGACTGATAGAGCGGGCTCAAAAGGCTCCTAGCACATGCAAACTGAATATATTCCTTGAAGGGATATTTATTGTGTCCCTGATGGAGAAAAGAACATAGCGATGGAGCTTTAATCTTCGTCTCGCTCGTGCAAAATAGTGTGTGAGCAGATGTTCTACACACAGTGCTGGTTCTCTACAGTACCTGCAGCATTTAACTGAAATTCAAAAATCTCCACAATCGCCTTCCGATTGGACAGGAAGCTTCTTCGGCCCAGGACATCACAGTGTCCTTTAAGAGTTTCGTTCTGATGGTCTGTTTAACTGGCGCCATCAGAGTTCCAATTAGGAAACTGCAGGATACGTTGGGCAAAAGAGTGCAAGCTTTTGCAAGTTTGTTCACTTCACAGCTACCCTTAATGCCCGTATGTCCTGGCACATAAAATAGTTCCATCATCGAATTCGAGGACTTGCTTCGAGGAGGGGTAAACTGCAGCAAATATCTGCTCTGAATATCTGCTTACATAAGAGCCAAATAGTCGTTTTGAGAATCTCCAACACCTAGTCTTGAAAGACACTGCCCTGTTCCAGAAACCAGCAGAAGAGCTTCAAGTTCAGATTAGTGGAATATATACAACACTTACTTTGTCTTTCAGTTTGGACCGATCGGTAAATATTTCCACAGCGTTAGTTTGTTCATTGCTTGGGATCTGACCTTCAAGCAGCTGCATCAGGAATGGTTGGGCAATAGTATAATCGATGTCCGCTAAAGCATGGATGCCTTGCACTAGGATTTTATCATGATCCAGGTATTTTCATGACCACTAGTCACATTAACGTAATCTTACCGCAGCACATTTTGCATGTTGCGAGACAAGCTGATCGGTCAATGAGTCCAAAAAAATCGGTCTAGGAGTGTTTTTGTTGAGATAGTACTTAGTGCCCTGTTATTGATAAGGCTTATAATCTACGCATTTTCTGATTGGCAGCCTTAACTATGGCTGGCCAACAAACTGCTGCTATATACAGCATATTTGATGCCACTGTACTTGTATAAATCCAAGATACCATGCGAGGTTGCAGCCCCCAAGTTGCTCCTAGAGCCTTTTTGCCGCTGAAGAGCACCCAATACCTCACGAATCCTTTCCAATATATTTTCCATCCATAGAAACTTGGAGTCCACAACAAGTCTTGGTCACACACTTAGCTACTACACTTAGTTTTCCCACTTCAAGACGAAATCTGCGAAATCAATGAGATCGACGAATGTTTTCTAGTGTCTGCAATATGCATCTCACGGCTCGTAGGCCCAAAAGCCTGCTGGGTTTTCATTATATTTTCAACTGACTAATTATATCAACAAACAAATGGAGGTTCAGAGCATTGTTCTCGTTTTTAATTTAGTTAGTGCTTAACTAATCTACTACTGCTCAGAACTAGGTTTACAAAAATAGATGCTCGGTCCCCCGTCCGAGTCGTTCTTGGCTGTACTGAAATTCCTTATTGCTCGCCATTTTTTAATTTTGCCAACGAACTGGGGATACCTACCGCTGATCGTATGATTCTCCTCCATAGAAATACGGATGTGATTGGTAAAAGCAGACAGAAGAATAAAATATCTGAAGAATTCTAAAAAAAAATCCTGGACTGGAGAATCGTCTGGTGCGATCGTAGGACAGCACACCTCCTATGTCGTGACCGTTGGCACGGGTTACTGCTTCATAAGGTAATACGGGCAACGGTTGGGTGCTAAGCTCAATGATCTCCGTCAGAGCTCTGATTCTGACTCAGTGTTCGGTTCTGGTGAGGAGGAGATTGCCATCACTCGATGGACCCTTTTTATCAATTCTGGCTGACCATCTAAACCATCTAAAAAGGGTAGTGCAGTTAATCAAAGGAACCGGATGGAATTCTGATCATAGTGGTTAGGGGCGAGAAATAACGGTAGTAACACAACGGGTCTCTGCTGTGTTCATGTTTGCCTTTCGATAGGCCTACCAAACTCAGCTACAAAATCTTTCCTCTTTAAACCTTGTTCTATCGCTTCAATAACTTTTAACGCATAAACCTGCTGAGTTGCTTTTATTTAATTTTCATTTTATTCAAATAAGTACAGGGATGTTTTCTGAAGAAAGGCTAGAAAGCTGATAATTTAACTCCAATGGCTTTGGTGCTTCTTGGAAAGAATTTAGACAAAAACAATACAAATACTGTTGAAATTAACAAATGCTTGGAATAATATCAAATTTTTGAAAAGTCTATGTTTAAACAGCAGGATTGGACCTGTTTGAGACAAACTCAAAAATTATTCCTACAAAGCATTCACTTAAAATGAGTCTCTATTAATGAATATCGATTTAATGAGACACAAGTTTGAGATACTGAGGAGGGCCAACGCGAAAATTATCCATTTCAATTGTAGAATACTTATTTAGGGAAAAAGTAGTTTAAGTAAGAAAGATTTATGGCCTGAAAGAGGAGGAAAGGGACACATTACATTATTAATTTATAGGTGTTTTGCACTATCGAGGTTCGACTACCGAGGCTCTACTCTATTATGTTTCGGAGTTTATTTCAAAAGTAAGACATTATAAGCTACCATCGCATACTTCAAATATTAACTATACCGATCTATACGCTTCGTTTAAAATAACTAGATTCTTCTCTTATATGTTAGAATTTCCACAATATGACTAGTGCTAGAGTTTATGGCGGACTTACATACTTAAAAGTATCTTATAGTTTTCATCGTTTATGTAGCTCGCGAAGCATTTACTTAACCATGAAAGTAATCATTAGCTCCGTTATAAAACGAGAAATACTAAATTTAAGCAAATACTTAGTTTAGCTGCGTTCGTAAATAAAACGTGGATTTAAACAAGTTGATAACATCTCCAAAGTATCAGTACCTAAATATAAAAAATATTCCAACTCCAGTAATACATTTGAACAATATTGCATTTATATTAAATTAGAAAGCCATATTTGATTCGTGATTTAAATCTATACCGTTTATAGCCAGGGCTTACAATCCATTTCCAATCTACAAGTGCATCTTCATTTTTATAACGAAACCGTAACATTCTAAGTGGGCTGGTGGGTGAATTAAACTAACAAATCGCTGTGCGAATTTTTAGGGGATGCAGGGGAAAGGCGGGATGATCGGCCGCGGGATCGGGATAGGTGGTAATATGGGAATGCAACAGCAACAACAGCAACATTCACAGCCTGGAATGATGCAGCAAAATACAATGCAGCAAAATACAATGCAGCAAAATACAATGCAGCCAGGATTGATGCAGTCAGGAATGATGCAATCAGGATTGATGCAAACAGGAATGCAACAGCAGTCACAATTTCAGCAACAAAACCAACAACAGCCGCCACCAACTACAACTCAACAATCCTCCGGTGGTTTATTATCGGGAGCCACTAGTCTGTTTTCAGGTGCTACGCAAGCCGCTTCAAGCGGCCTGTTTGGCAATAAACAGCCCCCCAAGGGTGTACCACAAGTTGTCCCTCAACCAGGACTACAACCGATGAATCAGCAACCGCAACAACAGCAACAACCGATGATGGGCGGCGGACTGTTTGGCAGTGGGCAGCAACAGCAGCAGCAGCAACAACAACAACCCGGACAGGGACCTAATTTAATGCAGAAAATCAATGAAATGGCAGCACCCGGTGGTGATATTCTATCGAAAGGCAAAGAATTAATATTTATGAAATTCGGCCTAGGTGGCAAATAACCCTGGCCACGTAGCCCACCAATAATTCTATTATTACCAAACCTTATAATAAACAATAAAAGTGAAACTATCAATGAAGCGTTTAAAGTAATTTGTTATTATAAATTCCATAATGCTAATGAAACAATAATAGTAAGATAATTTTAAATTAATGAACTATAAATATTGTAAATGATATCGTTAATTTATTTTTGTTACGCACATATTTTCTGCTGTTGGCGTTGCCCAATTCTAATATTAAAACAAAGTAAACAATTTCCTCGTATTAGTACTTAAACGATATAATAAATGAAGAAAGAATCATACACGTATTTCTAGCACAAGGAACCACTCCCTCGTTCAAATAAAATAAAAAAAAAATGAAAAATGAATTAAACCACAGCCGGCATGAGAGCGATTGAAGATCGAAAAAAAAGAGACTTAACGAAACATATGAATAATTAGATTCGATACAAAAGTTCATAGTGAATCAATGCTAAAACGAATGATGTTAATAAACTGAAAATAAAACAAAAAAAAACACAACCAAGCTGAAATGTACTAACATAAATGGTCGCTACAAAACAGAAACCAAACTCAAATATATCATTGCGTAAATTGTTAACAGCTACGTATTCAAAACAAAAACCAAATACGATACAATAATATTATATTTGTAGAGTTATAAAACAAAACAAATTACACTTTGATGGATGGAATATGTGCTATGTTTAAAATTGAACAAAATACAACAATATGCAAACCATGTAGCTAAATTATTATTCACAATTCTCACTCGAAACCAATCAACAAAGACATAACACGTAATACTGGTTAGACATTTGACAAGAAAAACAAACAAACACATAATCAAAAAACCCCCTCCAAAAAAGACAACATCTACATACAAGAAACAAGGTTTAAAAACTTACAAAAATATTTAACCGAATAGTGTGAACGATAATAATTAACCAATCGAAATGAAAATACGTGTTTCATCTATGTTTTTGCGCTTCTTTCTACTTCATACTACTCACATTGATTTTCAACTAAATCAATCTCGTTCGATAACAGACCACAAACAAACGAACAAATATTCACAGTAAATCTAATGAATTTGAGAATCCAAACACTTCTTCTTCTTACAACTTCACTTCGAATACATTTGTACTTACACTTATCACACACAAACACACTAAAACACACACAAAAATGAAAGCGAACAAAATCCAACTAACACATTTTACACTTACACATTTATGGTAAATTTCTCTTTCTACAAAACCAAAATCTTAAATTAACTATTGACAAAACAAAAATACAAAATAATAATACAATGTTGTAAATATATCTAAGTAGGTTACAACCAATTGTTATTAATAATAAATTTAATTGAAGAAAGGAACACACAGTTCGAAAGAAACGATGAAAAAAAAACAAAAAATAACACACCTCCTGTAAAATTGTTGGTGATAAGATTCCTCTGTATAAAAACAAAAACATTAAAACAAATCTCTGTGCAATAATAGCCAAGCAAAAGCCATGCAAACAAACAAAAAGTGATGCATTGATTATTTTTTAAGTTGTCCGTTAATATCAATGGAATCCATCTTGTTTCATGTAAGAGATTTCTATGACATCTCGCTCGCATTTAGTTTTTCTGTGTTAAGAGTATTTTGTGAGAAATGTTTGTGTAGTTAGAGCAATTGTTTAACAGCAACAATAACAACACATTGTAGAATAGCGAATAGTTAAGGCGACACTGGGATAAATTTATTGAGGTGATGACTTAATTTCGATATTTTGTTTTGTTTTTTTTTTTGGTTTCGAAATTTATTGTTTATCGCCGATAAAATAATTTTTATAAATTATTTACTATATTCCCATTTAGAAAGGTGAAAGTGACTTTGCAGGGTACTTGCCGAGCATAACGAACGAGAATGTATCGTAAGTAGATGTGCTGATTTATCGAATGGATTTGAACAAGTTAACAATTTATCGAACTATTGGAGGTGCTCGGTGATCATGTCGATGAATAATATTTCAGGAAATGTATTTCAGGAAAACGGATTATGTTTTTTGGGTCATTTTTTCATCCTTCTATTGCAGGCTTGATTCCAGATAATTTTTTTGACCGATTAATTTATAGCGATGAAATTCACGATCTTTAACTTATTTTGCAAATAATACAGGGAAGTAAAAATCACTTGACATTATTACTAACTATGATGCTTTTATTTCCTTTCCTAGTACATATATATCTTCCTTGTACGAACGCACCAAAATGAAAATTCTTATTCGATTAATGATGTATAAGATATACCATTTGATATACGGTGGAAACGGATAGGGTACACTATACGTAGTCGTGTCATAAGCTCTGTAACAGGGATCTGAGCATATTTTTTTTCATAAATGAAACGACCTTTTTTAACAAAAATAAATACACTTTATTACAAAGTACTACCAGAACTACAATAAACAAAAATTTATTCAAAGTGGCCGCATTGAACTCCTATCTAACTTTTTAATTTGTTTGGCCAGTCATCTAGGATAGTATGCACTATTTCTAAACGAAAATTAGCTACTGCTTGTTTTAAAGCTATCTTAAGGCTACCTCTGTTTGGGTATCATCTTTTGCAGGCCATGCTCTTTAACTCTGCCCACAGTTTGTAGTTTAGGAGATTCAAATCTGGGCTTCCAAAAGGCCATTCCGACGCTCTTATAAATTCTGGAATATTGCTTTCCAACCATGCTTGTGTTGTATGAGCTTTAACTCCTCCTGGAAAACCCAGTGACGGTTGTTGAGCAGCTTAAAGTTGAATGGCCTCACACACCTCAAAGATGTCAGTCTGACAGTTTTTTATGCAGATTTTACGCCTTTTTCACAAAAATGAAGCTCTGTGACACCTTCGTAGCTTACACCCCACAATTCCATTACTGTTGCTGAATGGTGTCCTCGCTGTACGTTTTTCGTAACTCTCGAGCGTCACTGGACCAGTGAACATACACCCTGTCATTTTGACAGTTGAATTTTGTTGCAACGTGAAAATTATTTCATCACTAAACAAGATTTGTCGACGTTTATTGTTGCCGTCCCGCGGAAGGAACTCCTGCATCTTATAGAACCAAGTTTTTTAGATTGTCCCGCCAGGAAACGTCCTGTTGATCTCCGGTCGCACCCATCCCGAGGTCCGATTTTATCATGCGAAAGAGAATTCTGGAGTAGATGTTAATCTCCCGAACCATTTCAAATTTCGGCGAACTCGATTTTCAATGGCTTCGAACTAATCTTCGCGTTATTTACAAAGGGGCCAACGTGCTGAAAATCTCACTTGCGGATTTTCTGCACTTATGTAATGCAATTGCTGCTTTTCGGTTCTCGTTTACACTCCATTCCATCTTTACACTTGAACGAGCAAACTTAAAATATACATCAGTTGTCAGCAGCAGAATAATATATCTAAAAATAGTGGCTACAGAATTGACGCATATGAACAACGGTATCAGGAACGAGTTCAATTTTGTATTATGTAACCTGAATTTTGAAAGATTTGAAAATTAACTCCCCTACTTCTAACTGGCCTACGATATAGTTTTTTCAGCGTTTTTTTTTGTCTTTACGATACTAGCTAAAATTCCACAAATATTCGTTTTCGTTTTAACCGTCTGTTGTAATGAAATAAAAACCGTTATTTATGCAAAAACTTATCTATAATGGCGCCTTCTTTATATAATTCTTCTTTCAGCGCATATTTGTTACCCACTTCCACCTTTATATAGCGCCGCCATTTATTTTTGGGCCACTGTCAGTAAACACGATAAATGCTTGCGCTTCTTGAAGTTCCTAACGTTATTTTATCATTATTTATCAGTTCGCTATGTTGCCGCTGGGTATTTGGCTGCTATCACAACATGATTGTTTCATGATTTTACGAGCAAAAGTGATTCCATTCAATGGATGATTTTTTTATTTGTTTAATTCTGTAAATTGAAATTAGAGATTTTATAGATTTTCCATTTTTCTCGAAACGGAATTAATGCCATTTTTTAACGAAATCTTCCTGATATAAGATTTTGGTTTCTTCTTTCACTTTTCTTTAAGCCTAATTTCTCAAATATGTGCTTGATAATATTTTGCAAAGGATATCCATATAATATTTAAAGCCTGTAGCCACTTCCACCTCCTTTGTATGTATGGTCGACGTTGTAGCTGCCAAGACCCTTTCTCTACTTATAAAATGACATGGTTGTACTAACACTACATTCTCTCTCAAGTTTTGGTTTCTTCCAGAAGATGCCTCCAATTATCTCGGCCCAACCACCGCATCCTCCAACTACGAAATTCGAGCCATTCAAGCCAAATACGAAATTCGAGCCATGATGTGCAGCCTTCGTCGAAAAGGTCAAACCAGCGTTTCCCGGGTTGTCTTACTGATTTGCGACCCTCACCTAAATTTGTCCACATTTTGTAAATTATATTCGTCAAGAGCTATGGTTAGCCTATTTGGAGTCCTCTTTCTTTGCTTCATGATTCCCGTTTTTGGTTGGCTGATTTTTACGTCTACTTTTTTGTTTCCTGGTCAAGTTCCAGCCTGAGTTCTTTGGCGTAGTAAATGGTAAGATGCTAACGTCATCTGCGTAAGCTACTATTTAGCTAGACTTATATAATCCTTATCTCGACAGGTAGCTTCCGTCATATACACTAAAGAGCTAAGCTGAATAGCAAAGGGCCAGCCTATTACCTTGCTGTAGTCCAAAATTTGTGTCAAAGACGTCAGTCAGATAGCTTTTGATTCTGACTCGTGACATAGTTGATTTCATCGCCATTTTGGTGAGTCTAGCTAGTTTTACTATCGCATTAAAATTTGGTAGACGACGAAGCTCAGGCTCTAGCATTTATCGAACAATTTCCCATTCTGAAAAGCTGACCAGTCGGCGATCGTCCAGATCTAAAGCCTCCTTTTTACTCCCCAATAACATTTCAACTTAAATTTGATTTTGTAGGACGTATAAATTAGCGATATGCTTCTGAAATTTTGGCACCGCAAGTTAGTCTCTTTTTCTGGATGTCCAGGTGGCCTTTTACTAAAAACAGACACACCACTTGTTGGACGAAGTTTCCCAAAATTCAATTGGACGCCGCCAAACTCCGAGCGTTCTAGTCAACACCATCCCTCCAGCACAAGAAAGATTTCCCACGGTGTCGTCTGCCGTAAAATCGGCCGTAAAGGCCTTTCGAGCGAAGAGGTACTAAGAGGTCAGAGTGCCTTTTGCTGAGCACCCAAGTCTCGGATTCATACGTGAGTACTAGCAGGATCATAGTCTTATACAGCAGGAGCTTTGATGTTCGGATGAGATTTCGGGATTTGAAGAGTAGGTTTTGTGGGATTTGGAGCAACGACCGGCGTCTTTATTCCTTCACGTTGTTGCTGGCTGCTCCGATTGACCCAAGGTAGTTGAAAGATGGTACTGCTTTGAATCCATGCTCAACTTCCCTGTAGGTTCGACCAACTCTAGGTGTTCTTCCTGCAGATGCTGCCATTATGTAGTTAGTCTTTCCTTCATTTATGTGCAGCCCCAGTTTTTGTATCACTCGATTGATTTGGATGAAAAATTATCGTACAGCTAGTTCTGATCTTCTAATTATGTCTATATCAACTGTATAAACCAGTATCTGGCAGGGCATGGTGATTGATTTTATCTAATGATGGCTTTAGCGTATGGGGTTATCCGTTCTCAACAATGTTATACCCTTATAGTTGCCGCATATAGATGCATCTGATATCTTATGTATGGGGCCTATTATTCCTTTGCGCCAGTATTCTGGCATCTCTTTATTCTCCCATACGTGCAATATAATTTCGTGAATTGCTTGGTGTAACGTGGTCCTTCCATATTTAATCAGCGCAGCTGGTATGCAGTTGGCTCCAGGGGCTTTGTTAAATTTCAGCCGACTTATTGCCTTTTGTACCTCTTCTATGTTTGATGGCGGCAGCATAAGGTCTTCTTCTTGAATTGGTGAAGCCTCTAATTCTTCGTTGAGCTGACCGTTTAGCAATTCACTAAAGTGCACTTCCCATCGCTCCAGAATGTCTTCAGGATCGTTGATCAGATTACCTTCTTTGTCATCTTTTATGTCAGTACGTCATGTTTCGGACTATTTTAGTAGAACTTCCGCGCCTTGTGCAGATCTCGCTCCCTACCTCTCTCTAGCTCACACACCAGGTCTTTTTCTCAGGCTGCTTTCTTCTGTCTGTGAAGTCTCTTCTCTGTTCTTCTGAGCTCTTTATATTCCTCCTCTTGTATTTTCATTGCGTAAGGCAGCCGTTTTGATCTGGCTCGCAGATGTAATGCTTCTATATAAAGCAATTTGCCCTCGGAGAACCATACCAACAAAATAGTGGTCCAGGTCTAAGTTGGGACCTCGATACGTTCGTACCGTAATCAAGCTCGAGTAGTGGCAGCAATCAATCAACACGTGGTCTATCAGGTTAGGAGTGGCTCCATCAGGTAATATTCAGGTGGCCTTATGCTGCCAGTTCTATGACTCGAAGTCTATTGTCATTAGTGTTTGGAGCTGCGGGAACGTTTATCAGGCTGATATTTCCAAACTTGTCTCGCACGCGAAGATTGCATTGCCTTTCATTGGTAACGTTAAAGTCGAAGATGCTAGACTTCATATTTTGGCTGATGAGGAAGCCTACCCCGAGCACATGGAGCTATGGATGACAGATGTAGTATAAGTCACATTCTTTCTTTTTTAAAACACCATTCCCTGTCCATCTGATCTCTTGTATAGCTGTTATATCAGCCTTATATTGAGACAAGTCATTGGCTAGCTCCTGAGCAGCTTGAGTTCCATGAGAAAATGTTCAAAATGTTTAACCGTTTTCGTTCGCGTGGTCGTCGTTGTTGTATAAATACGGTTACGAGGCTTGTTGATTGTTTCAGGATAACCGCTTCAGAAAGCATTTTACGGGAGAGATAATCGGTATCTCGCCAGCCTTACTTAGAAGGGGCTAGCCTGAAAATATTCGCCAACCTTTTCTGAAAGAAAGGTTGTTGCCCGCATCCACCGCATATCAAAATAGATTAATATTAATATATCAATAATATCTCCCCGCATATCAGAACAGGTACTAGAGGGGACACAAAGTTGTAGGAATTTTATAGTCACTCTAACTTGACTGTCGTACAACCATCATCTTGTAGGGATTCATTTGGGGTGCCTTGAGAAAACATCGCCAGACATTTAGATCGCATATATGAAATGCAAACAGATGTTTTTGCACGAACGTCGTTATTGAAACCTTTAGTGCTGCGATATTTGCTGGCTTCATAGCGGCCCTAGGTCAACCATGACTTATTATATTCAAAACCAAAAAAAAATGAAACTCAACGTCGAAGTATTTTTCAATTTGATACGTTGTCATAACTGTCAAGCACTTCGGAAGGGTGGTATCGTCAATACCATAGTTTTGCCATTTTCCAAAATTCATTCAACAACGAAATATAAATGATCACTACTCCACGTAATAGCACTGACTGAAAACGACAGGGTAATAGGATGGGACTTCATATATAAGACCATGATTGAAACTTTCAAAACAGATTCCCAAAGACAGTCTGCTGGCCCTAGGCCAAGGCAAATAATAGGTGCGTTTTTTGCACACCCAAGCAGATCAAATTTTGTTATGTATATTGAATACAAAAACAATTTTGTAGTTGTATATAATATATTTAAGAAAATTTGATCTGCTCGGGTATGCGAAAAAACCTAATAGTACGAGTAGGGACACGATATCGAAAGAAAGTATCGATACTTTTACTTTAAAGTAGTATCAGAACCAAGTATTGATATAAGTCCCGTACTCATTGCGACAGTACTGATATGAGTAAATATCAAATGATACTTACTATAGTCAGTCAGTTTAGACTTCCAACGAAGCCAGAGATTTCAATTATAATGATAGGGCCGGGAACTGGTCTGGTGCCGTTCCGCGACTTTGTTCTCGGGATCAAGCACACAAAATTTACGTCACACATTCAGATCTAATTAGGAAGGTTTTTTATTGGTGAGAACACATGGGCGGGTACGTTTGCTTCACTTGATTATCCCTTTCCATTACTCATTAATCCCGTTCTCACAGCGACGCCAAAAATATGGCAATCGATGTAAGAATTATTCTGCTCAAAGTCAGCATCCAGCAAAGGAAATAAGTCAGAGGCCGAAGCACAACGGTTTATCAAGAAAATGGAGGCTCAAAAGCGCAACTCAGCCGACGTGTGGAGCTAATCACAACTATTCTATCAGATTTCGTTTTGTTTGCTCGCTCAGGACGGGAGCAAGCAAACAGCATTCTTTGAGTCGGATTAGAAACATTAAAATAATAAATTTATTAAATTAAATTAGATAAAAGTTAATTTTGAAGAGGAGATAAGCGATGATAAAAAACAGTGATATGATGAGGATGCGTACAGAAGACCAGATATTGTTCACGAGGATTGTTGCACTCTCAAGTCAAAAATGTGTCTTTTTACACATACATATATCACTTTTGAAACTAATTTAATATCATTGTTATTCGTCCATTGAGAGGACATTAGGATATGAAAGTTGATACTTATTACAGTGTAACAATAATGTCCCCGTACAGCAGCTATTTGAAACACAAGTGATAAAAAACAATAAATTGTTGCAAGAAATTTGAAAAAGTTTTAATGCAGATTTATTCATTAAACATTTTTATTTAATTTAGAAACAAAAACAGTTCTATTTCAGTTGTTCATTACAAAGTTATTAACTAAAAATAAAACAAAGTCAACAATATGTCTCCAATAAAGTCTTCGTACACTAACGAAACAGTTTATCAAAAATCTTAAAAACTATAGATGCATTTTTTGTTAATATTTAATTGGGTAGCCTTTATTTTTAATCACGGTTTTAAGACAGTGTGGCATCAATTCTACAAGTATTTTTGCATAGCTTGGCTCTATTTTCGTCCATTTCTGCTAAAGAACCTGTTTCAACTTAGGTTTTGAGCTAATATGACGAGGCCTAATCCTTTTTTCCAGCATGTTCCGCATGTGCTCAACGGGATTGAGGTCAGGACTTTGTGGCGGTGTTTTAAGCAAATGTAGCATTTTGTACGCCGAGAACACTCTAGTGTTATGAGCATGCACTTAGGATCATTATCTTGTTGAAAGTAAAAATCCTTCGATTCACCCAATTTGTCAGCACTTGGCTGCAAATTTCCCTTGAGAATGGCAATATATGCCCGATGATCCATGTTTCCTTAAATTATTTCTAAGTTTCCAACGACGCTGGCAGCCATACAGCCCCATACCATAACGCCGCTGCCACAGTGCTTTACAGTTTTCATGGTGTTTTTTGGGTTGTAAGACACCCCTGGCTATTTCCACACTTTAAAAGGATGTTTTTGGCGTACGAAATTCTACATTTGCTTAAAACATCGCCGCAAAGTCCTGACCTCAATCCCATTGAGCACATGTGGAACATGCTAGAAAAAAGGTTCAGGACTCATCCTATTAGCTCAAAATCTAAGTTGAAACAGGCTCTTTAGCAGAAATGGA
This sequence comes from Nemotelus nigrinus, assembly GCA_947369275.1. Lineage (NCBI taxonomy): Eukaryota > Metazoa > Arthropoda > Insecta > Diptera > Stratiomyidae > Nemotelus > Nemotelus nigrinus. Next base: position 31,513,411 of record OX376372.1, read on the forward strand.
CGAAAATAGAGCCAAGCTATGCAAAAATACTTGTATAATTGATGCCACTCTGCCTTAAAACCGTGATTAAAAATAAAGGCTACCCAACTAAATAATACCAAAAAAAGTATCTATAGTTTTTAAGATTTTCATAAACTGTTTCGTAAGTGTACGAAGACTTTATTGCAGGCAAATTGTCGACTTTGCTTTATTTTTAGTTAATAACTTTGTAATGAATAATTTAAATGGATTAGTTTTTGTTTCTAAATTAAATAAAACCTTTAATAAATAAATCTGTCTTAAAACTTTTTTAAATTTCTTGCAACAATTTATTGTTTTTTATCACTTGAGTTTCAAATAGCTACTGTACGAAGACATAATTGGTAGCTCAGTTTAGAAAGATGGGTCGATTTCCATATAAAAATGTTTCAGTCACATGTCGATACGATACTACCATCAAAGTATTGATATGAGTAAAATATCGAACAGTTTCGATTCAAGTAAAATTTTACTTGGTATCAAACGAAAGTATCGATACCGTACTAATATCAGTACTTTCATCGTGTCCCTAAGTACGAGTGCCACGAGTGGCTTGGAAGGCCACTTGCGCACCGCAACATTTTGGACCGCAAATAACGATTAAACTGTGAAAATGAAGAATTATTTTTTTGAATAGCCACTATTGATAAAATATGGCTTAAAATCTTCGAAACGAAAAGCTTGTCCCACACACCACACATCCCAGACATGAGCCTACCGCACTTCAAATTGTTATCCAGATTAAGGTGAAATTGTGTAGGCTGCGATTTCCTCAGCCAGAATAAAGTTAACTAACTGCCTCCAGTTTGGGAAGTATTTTATTTAATTGAAGCCGCATCTTATCTTCCCTTATGATGCTACATTCGGAACATGGTCCCCCGTCACTGCTTTTCCATAAAATTGGATCCAACGACTGCGTCCTTCGATTTGAAAATCCCAATAACGATTGACTCGTACCACCGAAAGTGTCCAAACATCTTTTTCAGGGCTTTCCAAGAGGTCCCCCGCTCACAGCTTTGTCTTCTTGTAACCGCTTAACAGTTTTGTCATCGGCCATACTTGCTTCGCCACCTGTTCATTAGACAGGATTTCTGGAGCTTGGCGTAGCAAGCGGCTCCTGGCTTGTTATATGTATGCACTGTTTTTTGTTGTACATAATTTGTCATCTTTTGTTCTCCTTTATTAAGCGGATGTTCCGCTACAATGCAAAACATTGATCATAATTTTGGTTACCTTATTTATAGGCCATGTCTCAAGGACATAGTAAAAGATCACTCAAATGATACTTATGATAATTTTGAAGTTGGTGTATCTACGCATACGTTTTTTCTTCAGTATCGAATTAACTGTATGGTATGTCTCGTCTGAAGGCATAACCAACCGTTAGATTTTGTCGATTTCGTTATTGTCTTTGGTTATACTTGGACCAATGCCGATAAAAATTGAAAGTTATAGCTTTCTATTGTCATATTTTGCCAGCATGTCATCGGTCTTCCAGTTTTCGTTATAATTTTTCGTTTCATGCTCATTTATTCTTAGCTCAACTCTTCTTCCTGCTGAATCAAGATAGATGGACACCTATTTAAATCTAAGCATAGAGCAATATATCAATGTTTATATAAACTATATAACTGTAAATTATATGTTTATATAGTAGCGTTCTTCGTAGATGATCGATTTAACATTTTTTCGTCGACATACTTCGTCAAGCATGGGACCTAGACTATATCATTGCTTTAAACCTGAATTTGTCTTGAAGCTTTTTCTAACGTTGCCTTGTATCCGTTCTTTGGCTGTTCATTCTTCCAACATCATTTTGCTCAATCCGACAAATTTTGAATTGAAACCAACACCATTTGCCAATGCCCACATAATTCAATGAACTATCTATAACTTATTATGCAGCTCTCTTCTCTCCTGTATGGATATAAACGTGTATGGCTGCCCTGCATATTTGAAAAGAAGACTATTCAAAGTTCATAACTAGCCGTTGAAAATGCGCTTATGAGTACTGTATAGTATCTCGTCTCCATAAATAATGAAATTTTACATATTTTTTATTTATCTCCTCTCGCAAATGTAAATTTCTGATTTTATTGAAAGTCCCAGAAAATAACTCTCATTCGCAAAAATTTTTCTGTCAATCTGTTTTTATGCGAGGTGTAACTTCAGGACCCGAAATGAAGAAGTTTTGCAAGATCAAATACTTATTCTTCATCACCACAAATCACCGATTTCAAGATATCAACTAAAGAAAAAGATCCGATTAAACCAATGAACAATGCAGTTTTGCAAATTATCCGCTTTGTATTTAGGGTTTACAGAATCTGGTTTGCAGAATCTGGTTTTCAGACTTAAATTAAGAATCAGCAGTTAGTTTCAGCATTTGGCTTTAGGTTTTGCAAGATTAAAGTATAAAACATTAAATATAATAAATATTAATAAATATTTAATGAAAATGTTATTTTATTTTGTACCAGTTTTACAAAGAATCTTCCCCGCAAAATATTCTTAACACAAAATTACACTTCTATGTGAGCTATAATATTTTGTTGCAAGCGATGTATGCTTAATTCACCTCAATCTTTACTTGCTCGCGACTTTCAATCTGATTATTTTCGTTTGAAGCTAACCAAGCTAAATTCGTTTCAGTCAGATACATTTTAAACTTTGACCAAAACTTCAATTGAAATTGCAGCAACAAAAAATTATTATTAATATGAAAATTTGTTGGAATGTTATAGTCACAGGAAAATGAAAACTGAAAGGAAATATTCAAAAAAACGTATATTAGAATAGCATTTAACCAGCTCTGTGACCGGTAAATAAATCAATGAATGTAAATTATCATTGATCATAATAAATAGTAATGGCATTATGTAAATTGTTTATACACTCACATTCACACACATACATACCTGCCTACTTATATGTAGCGATATTTCACAAATGTGTCTCGGATATAGATGAAACGATAATGCGTGATGGGTGAAATGGAATTTAGTAAAAGATATAACAAATTGGTAATAGATTGTATGATGAACTACAAAAAGTATTATTATTTCATATTGAATTAAATTAAGGCGCGGACATATCAAATCTAATCCCGCGCTTGTAGATGTTACTACGAGTCAGTTCTCATTTGTAAGTTGTTTTCATGAAGTGAAATTAAATCTAGTTAAAACACAGATGAAATGGTTAAAAGTCTATATAAACGCTAAAAACAAATTAAGTATATCATGAAAAAAGATTAATAAAATGCAAATACAAATGTTATAAAGTGAGAGAAAAATGGAAAAACTAAAAGAAAATGGAAAATGAGAGAAAATGTGGTTAATGATGATGCAGAAATCATATTTATTAAATACTGTTCACTGTAAAAAAAAAAAATACTAAAAACAAGAAAAAATATGCAAAGAGCGCTTCTTTCTCCTTAGCTTATTTCTATATGATATCTGCGCAAACAAAGCTTTAACTAAACATAATTTAAACCAAACAAACAAAAAACCTTTAAACATCTAATGAAATGCAATGAAATCAATAACGAAACGCAAAAAATTAATCATGCAAATTAGCATCTTCGAACACAATTCATTTGTTTTTTATACAAAAAGTAAAATGTTCGCTCTATTTATCGACCCAACAACAACACTAATCACAACAAATCAATCAAACAAAACATTAAACGTCTTTTTCGAAATTTTTCCTTGCTTTAATCCACTACTACTCAACTGTCCATCTTTGAATTTATGCTTTCGAACCTCTGCGTAAAGTGAATTATGGAAATAAAACAATCGTTTAAAACATATAGTGGTTAAAAAATGAGAACAACAAATTGAATGGAATATCCAGAAAACAATATCAATAAATTGAATCATGCATTTTTTTATAACCTTAAGGATAATCAACTTAGGCAACTGAAACATATAACTAATAAGAATTGAAAATAAATTTAATGGATACGAGAAATGATGTTGAAATTATATGGTTAAATTCTCATTCTAAAGTAAATGTTTGCTATTTGAATGTTAAATAGCAGTTTCAAATGCTTGTTAAGCTACTTTCCAATAAAAGTCTGAATAACAAACGTTTCATCTGATATTGACGACATTAAGTAAATTATATATATAAAGAGTTGAGAGGTAAGCACATACAAACAAATTTTGTTATTTAAATTATTTCAATCCAATGAATTTCAAATGCAGCTTGAAAGCATACACAAACCAATTCGGAAAATCTATCCTCGACATGTGGCGAGATTCGAGAACAATTCTTAAATCGCATTCATTCAGTTCAAGAGATCAAATCAGACAATGGTGAAACGAAACTAATTCGATTTTAATCCAAGACAAAAACACATCAAACATTTTTGGCATTATTCAAATCTAACGTCAAAATTACTGTGTTTAGACCAACTCACAAAAATCATTTGTTCTGATTTTCTGTTAAATTCTTTAGATCATCTAGCTTCCAAATGAACAATATTGCATATGTGTTTTTAATTCCAAATTGTTATTTCTACAATATTTCATACGAAATGCAACAACAAATCTTGTATTTGATTAGTTACCTATATCGAAGTTGAATGAAGTTATCGTATAAGTTTTGGCAGTTGCCATTTAAGGATATTTGTTCTGTCTTTTTTCTTACAATGTTACTTGTAAACGAATGGCAAAAACTTTTTCATACTATACAATTTATTAAAAGTTGATTCCCAATTTCGGAAATAAAATATGGATCAGAGAGAAGAAAATAAACAACAAAATAGGATGCGATTCAGGAAAATTTGTGATTGTTATTTCATGTACAGCACCAAAAACAAATTCAAACAAAATAAAAGTGAACGAAAAAAAAAAAACAAGTATAAAAATCATGAGGCAGCATTGGGAAGCATATGGCTATTAATTATTGCGAGGATGAAAACATAAAATATGTAAATTATAAATAAAAATATTTCTCTCTCAAAATAAACCGTGTTTTCATAATTCTTTCAGTGTAAGAAAAAAATGTTATTGTGGAATCGTTGGTATTTTTATTTTTTTGCAAAAAGTTGGAACACATATTTAGTGTGATGATTGGCTGGGAAGCATTAATAGGTTTCGATTCGACATTTGTGTATATTTTTAAGTTTTTAATTGAATAATTTTAGAACTTTTTACCATCAACATACATATCGGCGCTTGAAAAACAAAAGGCAGCATGTGACATTTTGATGGATTTACAGTGTTTTATTACAGTATAGTCCAGCCAAAACAAGTTAAACCTCCAGAAAAATGTGAAAGTTTTGAAACTTTGCTCATTGATTTATACGCACCTAGGGATGAATCAATGCCTCCTAGAAGTACGGGCCGTAATGCAGAATGATGACGTCACAGCAATAGGACAAAATGTCGCGAAAAACACACGTAGTCTTATGGGACGTCCGCGGGAAAATGTTAATTGTACAGGTTGTGTTAAAGTGAGTGAAATGAAAACTAAAGTGGTATATGCGAAACAGTGCTAGTGAACAGCTAAAACACAAATTAATGCGGTGCGTGCGGTATAATGTGGAAAATTCGCTACGAAATGTTTATCGGTTGGTGTTAGGTTATGTGATGGTCGTGTCGATTTACTGTCGCGATACAATTAATTGGTACAAAGTGTACGTTATGACTAAACATTATTATTATAACGCGTCCACGCACAAAAAACTAACGTTTTATTCATATTTTAACCAAAAAACCGCAAGTGAAATCTCCGTGTACATCGGCACTGCCTCGTGGAAATGTCAAATTTCCTAAACTCATTACGTCACGGCGAGAACGATTACGTAGCCTGACGGCCCGTACTTCTGGAAGGCATTGGATGAATACACCAAAAGTCCTCATGAATATGAGGCGAGCTCTAGCGGCAATTAGCGAAAACAGGGTTTTTCGTTAATATCTCGAGAACCGTTGGTTGGAGGTGCAAGTTGACCCTAGACATAATTAACGCTTATTCAATTCGCAACAAAAATGATTATATACATTTTTCTTGTATTAACAATGGTTCCTGAGTTATAGCGCACTAAAGATAGCGTTTTTTGAAAAACCATGTTAACGTGGTACAATATGGCATTTCTAATAATATTCGACAATGGTTCACTTACATGTTTCGATATCAAGGATGATTGAGGAGATTAACTTCAGAGCTTTGTATAAAAATAAAGACATGATGTATATTAAACAAAGAAATACACAGAAAAATCAATCAAAACTTGATTGCTTCTTGGTAAAAAGCCCTGCAATCTGAAACACAGTAATAAGAGGTAACTATGCATGAGATGATGTCATGAGTCAGCTATTATACAGATAAGAACATGACAACTGATTTATGTATACTATTTCAAGGTAAATAAGTATGAAAATAAAATACAATTGTTCAATCTCACCTGACTTCTGGTTAAGCGTCCAGCAAGCACAAGCACAGTGTTTTGATATTCATGTATCAAATGTTCAGTGTTTGTTAATTGGACTGAATGGTCTGTTTCTTCAGAGTTTAAGACATCGGGATCATCAGTGTCATCAAAGTCTTCTTCGAGGGTGAAAATAAAAACATTCAAGCATTCGCCATGGCAGTTGTGACAAATGGTTGTGCACATTATGACTTTTGGCAGCTACATTTGTTCCCACATCCACCTGTACATTTGCAACAAATGAGGTTGAGGACAGCTTTAAACAGGGATCAGCTGATCGTTTTCCAGTTTCCAATTCCACTGTACAGGAGCAAGTTCATTCCCAAGCCAAAATTGAATTTGGTGGTGCCCTCCAAAAGCCTCCTCTTTTGCTGCTCCTTCTGTGGGTGGCAGAGCAGAAAAGCCGGGTTTAGCATTGGATACCGATTTGGTGAAAACGTTATAGCTGTGCATGTTAAGAGAGGTTTGCTTCCTGGGCGCATTGTACAATGCGAAGAATACTTTGTTTCCAGCAGCAGCTACATCCTCACGAGATGAATCTGAACTATTAAATATTTCAGCAGCACCTTGTAGTACAGCTTGTTTCTTGATAAATTTAAAACAGGAAAGTTTCCTTATTCGATATGCAGCTGAAGTCATATCGGATCCACTGAACGCATGCACAAGAATTATGCTGTTTTTCATTCCAAAATTGCTGGCTTGAATATTCTTTGCTTACTACTTTGCCATGGCTTAGTTTCACAAATAATATGTTTTGTTCAGTTGGAGTTAAGATCGTGAGGAGAACAATAAGATCTACATCTTCACCGACTATTGCTACTTTGTCACAAATGAAGGATTTCATGAGTGATGTTCGAACAATCAATGTGTCAGCATCACTGGATGCTTTTTCTGTTTCAACTCCATAGATGATAACAGCAGTTATGAGGATCCTGTTCATCCTGTTTGAATGTTGCTGCTGTTTTCTCTCCAAAGTTTATGTCAACTGACCTCTTTCTTTTATACCTTCGGCTCTGTTCCGCTCTCTTTGTACTAGATGGGATGACTGAATAGCCGTCAGACACCACCATACAGCCGTTGCCCCCCTAATGCGTAAGAACATAGGCTACATAACACTGGCAAATGGTTGAGATTGTCGGCGAATCTTTGTAATCATCTTGTGTTATTATCTCCATACTTCTACCGTAGAATGCATCTCAGCGAGCTTTAATAAGCTTTTTTTTAAATTATTTTTAAAATACTCTTCATCAATAACATCTCCACAGAAGAAACATTTTGTTTTGAATCCTAATAATGTTTTCACAGACGACCTTATTTGAACTTAGAACTCAAATTATCTTTTCTTCGCTCACTAGCTAGCAATAACGATCTGATTCCCTTCAATCAACAGTTGTTACACCAGAAGGTGAAGCAAGAAATTTATCGCACAACAAACAGTTTTCTTCCGTTTTGCAAGTCAATTATGTAAACACGTCATACGTCTACTATGCAAAACACTAGGCACTGACCGAACAAAAATGGTAAGTAAGAACGCACAAAACAAATAAAGAAATGAATTACCGCACATTATACTCACGCAACGACTCGAATAGTAGTGACACCCATGGATCAAGTACTAAAAGTTACGACATGAGCATGACCACACCTATTCGTGACGAAATAGGATGCAAACACGCCTACAAAACATCCAAAATTAGCCGGTTTTTAGGTGAATGGAGAGTACTGTTTTCGGTTGTGTCCAAATCTATCTGTTAATGAGAATGTTAATGAGTTTATTGGATGTTACAAGTCTAGGCAGACGGGCGCTTAAATTTCTGATTTGAAATGAAGAAAATTAAGTTAGAGTACAAATGGCGCAAGATCGACGTTTAAATTATTTAAATACATGAATTTTACAAAGAAATTATTATAACTTCGCATAATTTGATTGTGAGCTCATTCAAGAATAAACTACTAAAGTTAAAGTATCATTAAGAGATATTTAAATGAATTTTAATTTCGTCTTTTAACGATGTTCAGTTAGAATTACCATATGATAGACAGCTTTTAAATGATCATTTATGACAAATAATCATTTAGGCAGCGCTGTGTGTCTACTATTTATACAATGAAAACCAAAAATCAATACAATTCATACACTCGACTATTTTTCCATAATTCGCCGGTCTCCGGTACGTGACGAAATAGGATGCAGCGCCGAACAACGACCACCCATTGTCGTAATCTTGTTTCCTTGATTCATGAGTGACACCTGATTGGAACTAACCGCCGGCTTAGTTGTGGAAGCAAGGAAAGGTATTTGGGTGGAGGCGACATAGCAAGAATGACGCACTCCTCGACAGTTTTTGAAAAAAACCGTATTTTTAGCGTATAGCTTAGCGTATATTATAGTTTAGCGTATTTTAGCATACAATCATTTTTGTTATAAATTTAATAAGCTTTAATTATGTAGGTAGTCTACTTGGGCCTTTGACCAACGGTTCTCGAGATATTAACGAAAAACCAAAAAAAAAAGTGTCCTGTTTTCACTAATTGCCGCAAGAGCTGGCTTTATATTCGTGAGGACCTTTGGTATATTCATCACTAGGTACGTATAATTCAATGTGCAAAGTTTCAAAACTTTCGGATTTTTCCGGAGTTTGGGTCATTTTTTGAGATTTTTTTTGACTGGACTAAGTAGTGCTATTTGAATTGTTACCTATTAAGTATTAGTTCTAAATTACAATAGTAGTTGCAATGGTAAGTTTGGCGACTTTCAATTAATTTTATAATCAAACACTATTTAAGTAAAAGGCTCATTGGTTTAGCATTAAGATTTTCGGTTTGGATTCTCCGGCGCATATGCTCTGCGTAATTTCGGAAGAAAATTTATCGAATTTTCCCACAATATGTTGGAGTTTACCGCCTAGTACTATACTCGAGTCAAGCGAAATGTTGCGGAAAGTACTATTTAATTAGTAGCGAAATAAAATGCCGACATTGGTGTTAGATTGCATTGTTTCGAGATTCGAATTTTCTTGCCAGAATTAAAATTGTCAAATTAAAGTTTTCTGCCATAATACGGTGTTATGAACAGAGCAGAAGTAGGAAGAAAAATGTTGGCTGCTCAAGCACGAGAGGAGCGCTGGGCTACGAGCAAGAAGGGAGCGGGATGATTAGGCTAATTTGCGTCTTAAAACCTTGGCTTAATCGTGACCACGGTGAAATAAACTTCTACCTGTGCCAGTTCCTCCAGGAAAATTTCACAGAATGGGGAAAGTCAGGACGGAGTTCTGTAAGTACTGTGCTAAGGAAAGTGCTGACGCTTTGCATATCCTTTTCTATTGCGCCCGCTCCAGAAGGGAGCGACACATGCTTTTCTCTGCAATTGGCCCTGTGACGCCAGAGTCAATCGTGGAGATGATGCGACAGTAAGATGATGCCTGGTCAGCTGTGTCAGCATATGTGGAGTTGGTATTGCGTTTAAAGAAAGGGAAAGGATGTCTCACAGACTCCTGAAAGCCTGACAGAACGGAACTAAGCCAATGGGACACCTGATAGGTGGAAGTAGCACGGCCAAGTTGAAGTGATGCGAAAGCGGTTCCGGCTGGGATCTCCGTGGTCGGCGGGTGATATTTTTTAGTGAGTACGAATCTCACATAATCTTGTATCATTCGCAAGATATCTAGTGAAGGTTTTTTGACATCCGTCATCCGACATCCCATATGTTTTATTCTTTCAAAGTTTCACTAGATGCGATCCGACTTTCCTCTCCACTCCTTCCTTTATATTTATACTAACCAAACAATTAAAGTTCAGTTGCAATCGCACCTCATATTAATAAATGCCCCAAAGGTTAGAAATTATAAACCAAAAAGGCAAAGCTCATAATTCCTTAATCGCTTTAAGAAATAGTTTTAGGTCATCTATTTCAAATCGTCTCTCTGTCACTGTCGCAAAACCTACCTCCCACAGGTAGAATGTAAATGTGAGGCTTGTAAAATGTGACGCAGCACTCGGATCGATGGGGACTTTTGACATTTTGTTCTCGCCAAAATCCAACTTTCCTCTCATTTTTCCGAAGTACCATGTCAAATTTTCCTGGACTATCCCGCGTAAAAATCAGAGGCAACTATTGTGCGTGGCATCCAGAAATAGTCAAACAGTTTAGTATTGACCTTGAGACAAACAGATTCATAAAGAACCAAAGCAAGCATGTTTATTACGGCAACCCGGTAGCTCTGCTCGCTACGGCGTCAGGCCGGAAAGCGGCGTGCTACGGGGCCAGCGGGTTCAAATCCCGCTAGTGCCATGGCTGTAAGTGTGAATGCGTGTGATTGTCCATGAGGGTGCCAAATGGGCCCAAACTGGTGGCCTAATGCTTGCCGCGTTCCCGGCAGCCCTCTTCATTAACCTAACCTAAGCGTGTTTATTCCAGAGAATATCGCCTGCGGCCCCAAGCCAGATACCTGTGGTATCTGAGATATCTGACCTGGTACCTGCATAGTATCTGATCAGCTTAAAATGAGTGATGTCATTTCAAAGAATTCATACTGACAAAACTAAATTAAGAAAACAACGGATGCAGTGAAGCAACTTAACTTTGTGCCAAAGCTAGATTCTAAAAATAGGCTGACAAAACTAAAATGCAAATAATTAATCCTGAAGGCAATTGCTGGCAGAATAAAGGACATTCTTTCAGTATGTAGCATACTCTACTAATCAATAAAATCATAAAAGGCTGGGAGTTTGTATTCCTGTGTTATAAGTATGGCAACTATCGAGTAGAGGTAAGAAAGTCCAAGATGCGTAGGTGTGCCATTAATTCAAAATCTTACTTTTAGATATAATACTTAGAGAACTCGTGAGTACAGCAGCTCTTATTTCATTTATGAGCTTACATTCATTTAATTTCATTAAATCAAAATGTTGTAATTCACATCATTTAATATATTATCATTATTCTGCATTATCATATCAGGGCAATTTTATCAATAAATTTAACTTCATGGTTATATAATCAGTAATCTCTCCATAGGCGAAGAACAGATCATCGTGTTGTAATGACTGGAAATCAAATACGACATAAGTGCAATGTATAGTACGAGTAAAATATTCAAAAAAAACCCAAGTCATTTAACATAACATATTCAATTTTCCTAGAAATAGCTACAAAATTATAGAATTGCGAACTAATCTCGAAGAAATTTCTAGTTTCTAATCATTCGAAAATATGAATGCAGGTACGTAAAATGCAATAAAAATGGTCACATCTTGAAAAAGTCATAAAAAGATTAACACCCCAGTTTTAAATGTGCCATACGTAGGAATGATTTAATTACCATTGCACTTGGTTCGACTCTTGCTGGACTTGAAAAATAATCATCAGTCTTGAGGGCGTTTACTACAGAGCAATAAAACAGCCCTTGTGTGTATTATTGCGGATTAGGCTGTCTCTTGTTCGATTGTTTCTGGCTGATGAAATCACTAGAGAAACTGATGGTCGTGCTAGTAATGTCGATGGAAATAACATTTTGAAAAGATTTGTTTATTTCAGTAGGTAAGTTTAGGCATAATCTTATAGGTTACCCGACGCCTGATTTTCTAAAATCGCCAGAAGTTGCTCAGGATATTGCTGTTTGTTCAGTCAAAGATAACTTATTATTTTCAATGAATGATTTTATTTTAACCAAAAATCAGTGGAATGCTTTTATTGTTTGAGACTTAGGTTAGGTTATGTTAGTGAAGAGAGCTGCCGGGAACCTGGCCAGCATTAGGCCACCAGTTTGGGCCCATTTGCCACCCTCATAAAAAATTACACGCATTCACACATACAGCCATGACACTGGCGGGATTTGAACCCGCAGGCCCCGTAGCACGCCGCTTTTCGGCCTGACGCCTTAGCGTATATAATTATGAAGTCTCATTGCAATTCATATCTGATGTTCAATAATTTCATTTATTGGTTTGGGAGCACACTTAGCACATACTTGCCGGCTATCTACTGCATATCTTGATGTTTAAATATATTGAGGCTGATTATTGGTATTAAATGTCAATCATCCAATCCAATGGCCAGCCTGCCCCGAATGAGTACTAGGATTTTAAGGGATGTCCCCGATTGTGTTGATATGGGCTCAGCAATTATTCTTCTGGAAGCGCAACATTTTGAATTCGCAGCTATAATGTGTTGCGACGATTTTACCAGTAGTCAGCATCTACCAAAAGGACCAGTTAGGGAGAGAGATTACTGCTCAATAAAATAACGGAAACAAGACTTTATTATTACGTATGGACTATATTATTTATGAGAGATGACTTTGACTAGAACACATTATTTTGCTTACAGGCTAATTGGCCACCGCATATACGAAACGAAGTCTGATGATCTAATCCAACCCCAGTGAATGCCAAAAATACTAAAGAAGGATCTAAATATTCCTTATATAATAAACTAATTACTAACTACATTTTAGAAATTTGATATAATAGCACGTAAAATGGAAAAAATAATGATCGACAAGAAATATAGCAGAAAAAGAAGGCATTTTTGCAAACATTAAAAAGTAAGAAACCATTCATAAGGATTCAATAAAGGCTAAATGTGAATTTGGAAATTAAATTATCCATAATACCGATCTATTGAATCCTTGGGCGGCTGGGTTCTAATAAGTTAAAATATTGCACTACTTTATATTCATACTCCACTACCCTGATGGTCTGACAAACTTTAAAATGATGATGGCACCATGTTCATCAACTTGCCATTAGTTATGTGCAGCCCCAGCTTTCCTGCCACCCATTTGATCTGGATAAAAGATTTTAGTGCAGCTAGTTCAGACAGTCCAATGATGTCATTTTCACCTACAGAAGCCAGTATCTGGTTAGACTTAGTAACTACATACCTTTTCACTGACGTATCAATATCTCTAATTACTCTCTCCAACGCCATATTGAAAAAGAGTCATACCAGACCGGCGTTGCCTGATTTGGCGATTTAAATTTATCCCATTGCGATTGGCTATATTTTTGGCTACTTCAATGGTTCGTTGAAAGTTATTGAACAAAATTTATACAGCTTACTCAAAAGATTAAACTTTGGCGCCACACTTTACATTGGTAGTGTAGGGCAAGCTTTACTCAAATATTTAAACTTTTGCAACTGTTATATATTTAATTATATGCCACTTCTGTTAGGAACCGCTTTTCCGGGCATTCCTGGGTATTCCCGGCCCCCGGATATTCCCCGCAGGCCAGATATTTGGAAGAATTTATAGCCCAATTTGAAATTTTCATAGCGAAGATTTTTTTTTCATTTCAATAGCGAAGATTTTTGATTTATAGTTCAAATTTATATCCGTAAAGTACATACTATAAATGCTTTAATTGTAGCACATAAGTAAAAATGTTCGATACTATAGTACGTTTTAATTGTAAGAATGTTTTTTGAATTGAATTTAAAAATATTTTTATTATAAATTATTTCTACAATCTTAACCTAACTTACAGTTTAATTAACAAGAAAAAAACTTAAAATCTAACGGCTATACTATTTTGACCTGCTGGCTCTTATGGTTTTTTTTTATTTTTTGAATTTTTTTTTTATTGTAAGAGTGTTGAAATACAAATTGCGCTTATAATATTGATTTTAACGGGAGAAATGTTGAATATGTTTGTTTTGACTGAAATTTTTTTAATTTAAAATAAACTGTAAAATCTTTGAGTACCATAAAAAATAGTGCAATGTACGCAAAGTAATTCGTTTTGGGTTTTTGTTATTGTTAGTTAAATGTATATAACAAACTCCCAAATTCTGCTAAGAGCTGTAAAAATGACGTTTTATTTTTTGTTACTGTTGTTAATATAAAGCAATAAATATACTATTGGTTCACTATCAAAACCTTTGAATTATTCTTCTGTTCACTGATTTTTGGTGACTTTGGCTAGCTCCCTATTTTTAGCGATTTTGTTCCGTAAATATCTGGCAACGCTGCATCAGACCATTCCCTTTTCACAGCTCATTGAAGATGTCGTTGCTCTGGAATGCAATCTGGTTATTTTGACTTAGCTTGTTATATTAGACAGAGTCAGTCTACACAGTCGTGTTAGACTCTACACAAATTCTTAGAAAGTTCTGCTGAGAAATCTACTTTTAGCACAAACAGTTTCAAGACAAATTCCAGATGATCAATTCGGGTTTCAAAGATGTCAGCACCATACAATAAGTCCAATAAATTACGACAGATATGAAAATAGTATTCGAAGATAAGAAGTACTATTCAGCAGTCTTTTTAGACGTAAACGTAAATCAGGATTGATCGTCTAAAACCAAATCAATGTTTTCCAAAAGCTTTCACGAAATACTCTCCTCCCAAACGTCTTTTGCAGGTTAGATACAGAAGCATTCTATCGTTAAACATCATGCGTATGCTGGTGTACCTGAAAAAAGTGTTTTGGGCTCTGCTATTAACACCCCTGTAGCTTCAGTAAGTGATTCAGCATCCGATTCGTAACTACTTCTAGGTAATGGCAACTAATTACCAAGGTAAACACTTCCAATATAATTTCTGCATTACATTTAACTCATTATGTCATAGGAGGTAATGTGTTGTGATTGTATTCTGTACTAGTTACGGAAGCAGTTACATTGGAGTGCTTTCAGAAGTGATGATAGAAAATCAGTTCAGTAAGTGGTATGCTGTAATACATTACAGAAGGGGTGATATGGTACGTTGATATATAGTGAAAACTACGAAAATTGCAAATAATCATCTCGAAAACGTACGAGTATGCGTGATGGAAATCAAAGTCGAATTCGGAGTGTAGTACACCAATGACGCTGATTCGTTTAGTTGAAAAATAAATAGGTACAATTTTTTTACAAAATATATAGACACAAATTTCATGGATGAAAAAAGACAAGTAAAACAGCAAATATCACTATTAAGTTAATAAATTTTATTTATCAAAACAAGGATATAAAATCAAAATATTCCAGCATTATTCAAAATACACTATTTTAAACCTATATTTCAATAAAAAAATCGAACACGCGTTCACATCACTTGCACAAACTCGCACTGTCGAAACATACAATTTTTTCGGAACTGGGTGCATAAGAATTGCGCAGTATTTTAATAAAAATTGTGGCTACGCAGCCTCACTTGCTCGTAAAAATAAGCAACAAGTTACCTACTGCATTACTTTTTAAGAAAGGTAATGCAGCGGGTAAGTTGTTACTTGATCGCTTACTCGACAAACTCGATTACATTGTTAGTAATGGAGCTTCGTGAATAATGTAGTACTTCCAGAATCAATTCTCAAGCAACGCCTTGCCATTTTTCCTACAGGGACAATATTGAAATCTAATCTCCTAGTAAGCGAAAAGGTCTGCGAACGTAGCTTGTGTCCAAAATGTTCACGTCCACAACTCTAAGGGGTGCACATCATTTATTCTAGTAAAATTCTACAACTAACTGAAGCTTCTTTTTTTTCTTTTTTGTGAAGCTAGTCTGATCTGCTCTTGTAGAATAAAAGAGATTTTTTTACATTAGGTACTAAACAATGTTGCATTCCGATAATTGCTGCAATGTGTAACATCTTCTTTGTGATAAATTGGACACTTTAGGCTTTTTACGTTCTTTTGCGTGCACTGCCATCTCATGCATTGCTTGATTTAGTGACGGATCTCCATGAATAATCAGTTTAGCGAGTATGCTACCGGTTCCCAGGGCTCAGCAGACTAATGGATCTTTGCACTACCTTCACGCTTGCTGGCGGTAGCATAAGATCTTCTTGTGAAATTTCTGGACCCTCCAATTTTTCGGTACGGTGACTGTTTATCAATTAATTGAAGCGAACTTTTCTTTCCTCCAGAGTGCCTTCGGAATCGGCGATGGCATTCCCTACTTGGTTTTCATAGCATCGTTTGCACTACTGCTCTTTTTTGTACTGCGCTATGTTTTACACTATTTTACAGATCAGGTTGTTCTATTTATCTCTATGCATTCCTCTTCATATATCCGTATCCGCGTTCTATGATGTTGATGCATTGCTCGGTGTCCAACGTTCTTGTGTTCAGTCGCTAGTTTTTACTCATCATCAAATCTCTGGGACGGACTAAGATGAAGTCAGCAGTAATAATAACAGTATTTTTAAGGCGTAAATATCTCGCATCTACACCTGGCATCCTGCCCTCAGAACTCACTCTTTCTCCATTGAGCTCTTCAAGAGAGATTTTTAACGAGAAATCAAAAGTGTTAATGGTATTCTCATCATGTAAGGCAGCTTTTTTATCCTAATCTGATTCACGGATTCAATAGCCCTATGCCTAACAAGACGATGATCCGAGTTCATGTTGGCGTTTAGGTGCGTTTTTACTGTCATCAGGGTCGCTTAGAGGCGGTTGTCAATCAACACTTTGTTTTCTCTGGTTGGAAGTGGCTCTAAAAAGTACCTTGGTGGTTTTATGAATATCCTTACGCGGAAATCGGAGATTCGCAACGACCAAACTTTTTTGGTTCTGCAAGCTCTATGATTCGAGGACCACTGATAATTTTCTCATGAAAATTATCAGCATCTACGTATTGCCTGAATACCATCATGCCTTGAGCAGGCAGTGAAGGCCCGCTCGTCCTGTTCGCAATTGATTTCTTCGTCAACAGACTCCTCTGTTGATCCGTGAAAAATTATGAAGATGATGCTCGTGAACCCTCCTTGCAAGTGAAGGATGTCAATTATGGTAAACTTCATTTTTTGGGCTCACTTGGAAGCCTACCAAAAGCATATGGTATTTTGGATGATTGCTCTAATATACAAAGTGTGTTCCAAAATAAACTACTTTTGAAATATGACATATTCTTGTGGCACGACTTAAATGCAACTTGATGCATTTTAAAGATACATATTTCACTGACTTGCAGTCAAAGCATTACAACATTTGGTTGACTGGAAACAAAATGTTTGTGTCAACAGTTCAAAAATATGAATCAAACAAAGAGCTAATTTCAGTTTTGTTTTAAACTTGGTAAACCGTTTACCGAAACGTTTCAATTGATGAACTAAGTTAATGATAATTACCCAAAATTTTCATTGAAATTTATGAAATTTGAATTGAGCCTTTTCAAAACATCAATTTGCCACATTTCGCCCAAACATCTGGGCTACTGAAAGGTGTGTGCACGGTTTGTTGCGCACAAGTTGACTGACGACCAAAAATTGCCTAGAATTCAACATTCGATAGACATTAGCAAGGAGGCCAAATAGGATAAAAACCAAGCGCTAGAGTGCCAAAGGCCGCTCAAACCCCAAAAAATTTCGCTTAGAGAAGTCATAAGTGAAGGCAGTGTTAATTTACTTTTACAATCCTAGTGGCATTGTCCACAGTTTGTTCCATTTTGCTAAACTGTTAATACACCATTCAATTTTCGAATATTGAAAAATTTGGTGCATTATATTTGTCGTACTCGGTCATAATATCACGCAGAAGGAAGTTTGCCTTTATTACATGATAATTCATTGCCTTATTGATTGACACTTTGACCGATTTTTTAGCTAAATATCGCTTTTTGCATGATTGGCACCGATTTTTTCTTCTTTGGGAAAATGTATTTCTCAATGGAAGAAAAGTTTTGTAGACACAGAAGCTATTCTTATTTCTAAAAAGTCCTATTTACTTTCGGAAGTCCTATATGGCTGTAAAGTATAATTTCCTACGCATCTGATTTCTTGCATTGTCGTCATATCAGCCATACTCAGACAGGGCATTGGTCAGCTCCGTAGAAAGCTCAAACTCTTTAGAGACGTCTAACGTTCCACGAAAAAATCTTCAAATTGTTTAGCCGCGCTCATCTTATTGGTATCAGTCCGTTTAGGCTTGACGTTTACTTCGCGATGGTTGCTTCAAAAAGCCTTTCATCGGTCTCTCGCGAACCTTACTTGCAAGAGACCCACCCTGATCATATTAGAAAACTGTGCTTTCAGGAAATACTGTTCCCACGAATAGTTACGGTACAAGCATATTTTCATATATGTATACATGTTGTTCCCTCAGTTCAACTGAAAGCCTGCTAGTGAAATCAATTTCCTTGATTAGCCAATTTGGAAACGAATTTGTAGTTAGAAATAAAATGGACGCACAAATATATCTCACATTTATTACAGAACTCAAAATATAATTGAGCATATTGTAGTTCAAGCAGTAAGTAAAATCCTCTTTTCAGTTCTATATAATATTTGTTGGCTCTCAAAACAAAAATTAATACTGTTTTCTAAAAAAAAAGAAAAACTCTACAAAAAAGTTTCTATTCACTGCCATTTAGTTTCAGTTATAACAGTCGCAGATGGTCCACTGTTACTCACAACATAAGACAATTTCCATAGATCACTTGAATATACAATAGCTTCGCCCTCCCTCAAAACGATCCTATGCTGTCCACATGCTTCGAAACATGGTTCTTTTGCAGTCAAAAAGAAATCCCTTTGTCCAGAAATTTGCATCACGAAAACTAATCCTTCGACATAAAGCTCTTTTTCAGATACTTGACTTCCAGCTGACATAAGCAACCAACTGGAGTAGAATGGTGGTAAATGGGTCGGATAATATTGTGGTTTCGGTATGAATTTCCTTGACGACTTAACTGCTTCGAACCGACAATTGCGCAAATGGAAAAACCATGAATCTTCTTCGGTTGAAAAACGCGCTTTTCTCAACAGATCATCCAAATTGGCGAATCGAGTTAGCATGAAACTGGATTCTAGGTCACAAGGATCTGTTTCAATGTAATCGTCATAAGAGATGATTTTCTCAGCGAATTCATGAAACGGTTGTGGAGAATGTGAATTGGTTATTATGACCGGATGTCCGCTTTCCAGATAATTTCCTTCGATATAGTGAAAGGTTGCGTCCGAAATTTCTTCGATGTGATCTGAGAAAAAATTAATTGTTTCATTTAGCACAAATATTTTTGTAAAAACAGACGGATAAGCTAATTTAATATTTAAATAATACATTAAAAAAAATTCCTTACTTACATGTAGTAAACAATTTAAAACAAACTAGAGTTTAAGCTACTTACTAAAATTCTGACACAATGCACAATCTTTCCTGTCTACATTCTCAACATTGTCACTAACATATCCAGTAGTTTGACCCTCTCCAACACTATAAGATACTAAACAATTAGCATTGTACAGATAAGTCCAATCCCAAAACGGCAGCATCTTTATCATAGTAATTCGACCAAGAGCAGAAATCGTCCAGTCGATGAAATTTACATTGACGCACATCCATACGAACGCAAACCCCAGCATGATACAAAATCCTATCCACTTAAACAGCCTCAAATGCATTTGATAATGCAAAGCCGAGCAAATTTTATGCAAATGCGTTTCCAAAACCGAATCCGATTTGCACATTTCGAAAAATTCTTCAAATTCCGCGTTCAAAGACTCGGCAATCTTTTGCTGTTCCATCCTGATAGAGAGCCAAACGACAAAACGGTTGCAAAGAAACTAAAGGCGAGCAACAAGATCTAATGCACAAAATAAAGAAAAACGCCTGAAATCTATGCAGTTGGCATGCGCATCATGTGTTCATCAGATTTAACAATAAATTAATTTTCAATTACATTATCCAGTAGTGTGTCATTGCGATAAGATATTTGCAGGAAACGATTCGAAATGAATGTATGTACATACATACGTGTACCATCGTACCCATATTTTATATATCAAGCTTTTATCAATCCTGAAATGCTTTTTCAATTTGCAAATTCAAAGGACACGAATAATTTTGATTAGCTTCGGTAGACATTGTTGTGATAATAAGATATTTTATTTTATTTCACAACATACAGATAATTCCAATTACATGTTGATAAATTCGCTACTTAAGGGGGTGACTGGTTGCCCCAAATCCCTTCTCTATCTACATATCTATGTTTATGCACTCTTTTCTCTTCATTTTTTTCCTTTTTTTTATGAATTTTTTGTAAATTTTTTTTTTTTTAACATTTAACGAACCAACCTAATTGTACCACTGCTCATTGTTTTTTTTTTAAAAAACAACGGTTTCGTTACATAAACCATTTCTGAGAAAAAGGTACATAAGTGCAAGGAACATGATTTTGCAGGAGACGTAATCAAAGTGGGAAATGTGTTTTGATGTCATTTTTGAGGGGTTTTTTTTAACTAAATATTTGAATTTAAAGACCAACTGTTTTTTTTCTTCAAAAAATGCATCAAAAGATACTCGTAGTGCAAAGAGTTAGATGAAAAAAAAGTTTAAGGAGGAAGCAGCATAGAGTACGCCGTACGAGGCAGGAGCTAACGAAATTTTACTTTTACCATGAGCTTAGGAAAGATCCCTTACCAGACACTATCAAACGAGTTGAAAGAGTCTTGAAAGAGTGCAAAGGGACGATTGGAGAGGTGAACAAGCTGCGGGTCTCAAACCCGTCATTGCCAAGAATTAGGTGCCTTCCAAAGATACATAAGGAAGGAAGTGAACTTAGGGAAATTGTCACCGCCACTAGCGCTCCAACAAGGAAAATCGCAAAGTGGATTGTAGACGAGTGTAGGGCCTTAGGGAAGATTAGCGATAGAACAGTTAAGAATCGAGACGAGGTAATAGGGCGGCTTGGAAGAGTGGCAACAATAGGGGAAGATGAGCTAGTTGTATCATTTGATGTCAAGGCTCTGTTCCCAAGCGTGCCAGTAAAACAAGCACTCACGTTCTTTGAGGACTGGCTATTAGAGAGGAATAGCTCACCGGAGGGGAGGAAGAGGGCTAAAGACTTTTTGAAACTCGCTACGGTTTGTATGAATGAAAGTAATTTTACTTTCAGGGGGAAATACTTCAAAGCGATGAAAGGTGTTGCAATGGGAAATCCTTTATCCCCACTTATTAGTGAGATATTTATGGATAGAAGCTTTATGAAGAAGTTTCGCTTCCTCGGGTTTGGCTGAGATATGTAGACGATATTCTAGCTATAGTTAAAAAAGATGCTTTGGGAGAAACTTTGGAGATGTTGAACCAAGCACATAAGGACATCCAATTTTCAATGGAAATCGAAAAGAATGAGAAATTACCCTTCTTGGATTTAATGGTCATAAGGAAAGAAGGTCTTCTTAGTTTTAATATCTACCGGAAGCCCACACACACCCAGAGGACAACACCATCCACGTCTGATCATTGGCATTCCCAAAAAATGGCCCCCTTTAATTCGACGATTCACCGGCTATTAACAGTGCCCTTGGATCAGGAAAGTTTCAACTCAGAAGTTAAATATATTAAAGATACGGCGAGAAAAAATGGATTTGACGAGAGGATAATTGGAAATCTTGTCAAAAAGAAAAAGTATAGAATACAGCGTGATCTTTTAACGACGCTTTTTACGCAGGAAAAACAAGGAACAACCATAAGAGTTCTAATTATTTATTCATCAGTATTCAAAAAAGTTCGGGTACTTTTTGAACGCTTTGATATTAAAGCAGTTCCAACCAGTAAAGCTAAAAAATTAGGTACTATACTATGTCACGTGAAAGACAAAAAGGATAAAAAGGAAAAATGTGGAGTTTATAAAATTACCTGCCCAGAATGCGACAAAATATACATCGGTCAAACGAAATGGTTAGTTGGTGTTAGACTAACGGAACATAAACGAGAAGCAGCGTCAGCGAGGAAAAAGAATACAACATTAGTACGTTCAGCAGTAGCAAAGCACATATTGGAGGAGGATCACAACATAACTTGGGACAACATGGAGGTAATTAAGGAGGTACAGCAGGTGCGAAAACTGGATGCGTACGAAAGCCTGCACATATGGAAAACCCCTATGGATAGAAGACTAAACACAGACCAAGGAAACTGTGCATCACCATTGTTCAGGCTAATTTGAACATTCATTTGATAGTGAGGAGGAAAATTTAATTAATATGGATAGTTAGATGTATTTTAGTAATGTAATTAATAGGCAATTAGTTGGTAATTAGTATAAGTCAATTAATGGACAATTAGTTGGTAATTAGTATAAGTCAATACTTTAAAAGTAAGCTCTGTAAGTAACATACATAAGTTAGATTAAGATTAGACCGATAGACATTGAAGAAGAGGGCAGATTACCCTCGAAATATCGATATTTGTCACAAAATTAAAATATATCTAGCTTCAAAAGGAAAAAATGGTTTATTTTATTAAAATATTTTTTTGAGCTAGGAAAAAATTGGTACACATTAAATGCAATACAATTAGTATTCAAATTAGTGCTTTCAACTCCCTATCTAGGGCAGTGTGTAACCCACTCAGAGCCATGGGGAATCCCAAGCCCCCATGGTGGAAAATTGAGATCGCCATCCTGCGAAGAGAGAATAGGCGGGAGCTCAATAGCTCTAAAAGATGATGGCTGCATAAAACAAAGTTGAAAGCTTTTAATTATGCCGTATGCAAGGCAAAGACGGCCTAATGGAGATATTTCTTTGGAAACGTGGTGATTCTCTGTGAGGCAAACTACTTTCGTAAGATGTTAAGCACGACACCGCAGGCTATGAGGTGCATCATGAACCCTGAGGCATTGGGACAAGATTGAGCGCGGATACTCTAAACGTTCTCATGGATGCACTATTTCCGAGCAATTATCGTCCTCCTCTTGGCCAAATGGAGTAGGCCACCAGCTCAAGGCCGCCGTTCAGGATATTCAATTCTCAATTTATGTGAGCCATTAATTCACTTGAGCCATTTGAATCTCCTGGTCTTGATGGCGTTCTCGCGGCTGATGTCCAACATTCCATGGATGTATCAGTACCATGACTCAGAGAGATTTACAACGCTTGCCTGCGCTTCTCGTATGTTCCCACTTGCTTGCGGGAAACTAGAGTTGTGTTTATACTTAAAGCAGAGAAAGATTTGCACGTTAAGCCAAAGAATTATAGTCCAATATATCCTAGCTCTGTCCTGCTAAAGATTGCGGAAAGGATCATTGGTCACCATATTAAAAAATCAACCGATCCTATGTTGATCTCGCAGCCACAAAATGAATATACCAAAGGTAAGTCTGTCGAAACTGCTCTTCATGTCGTCCTTGAGCAAATTGAGAAATCTGTTGCTCTTAAGGCCTTTAATAACGTAAAGTCTGACCCAACTGTTTGGGGCACAGTCGGTGCTGGAAGCTGATGAGCGGCTGATAGCTTTTTAAGAGTAGAGTGATAATTTCTTCCTTGCCGAATGCTCAAGCAGGGCGTGGAGTCAGCATGGGCACACGTCAGGGTGGAGCTCTCGCTCCCCTGTTGTGGAATATCACGGTGAATACTCTCCTAAGGAACCCTCGTACGGGTCTAGGGATTGCAGCTGGTAGAGAGCTTCATTTCGAAGTAGTAAAACTTATTTTTAGACGCTGAAAAAATAGATGACACAATCTCCTCAATCCGGTATTTTAAAGGCCAATGCATTAAAATGGGTGTAAAAGGTTGTCATTTCTTTTGAGTGCAGCTCTTATCATAAGTTGTTTGCGCAAATTTAACAGCTTTAAACACTAGCTTTTCTTGCATCGAGAAATAATTTGCATAAGTGTTACTTTTGTGAAACAAATACACTTGATAATATATTTCTTGACGTCCATCACGCTCAAATAAACCATTGTGGAGAGCTCTATTCTATTTTTCTGTACTCACAATACTTATTCGAGAGAATCTGATTCGATTTTTCCCCTGAATCTCCATAATAGGCGTATCCCGATAAATTGGTACCATTTGTAAAAAATTGCAAGAAAATGACAAATGGCTCAAGTGAATTAATGGCGGACATAAATTGAGAATTGGTTTTAGGTTAGCATCGCTTTATTTTTCAAAAATTATATTTTCATAAAATTTCACTCATTAAGATTTTGGCCCAAATGAGAATGAGCAAAACGATATCGGCAAAACGTTAACGGCACACGCATCAACGAATCAAAATTTTCCTCTAGATTGAACTATTGTGTTTAAGGGCATCTATAATAGTCATCTTTAATACCATATTGTATGGTTCTTGTGTCAGGCAGTAGTAAAATAAACATGCGATTCGTTTGACTTTTGACAATTTTAATTTTTCTCAAATATTATTTACAAGACAGTTGTATTTCAAGCTGAAAAAAGAGGGTAAACAAAATAAAATAAATTTTTCATTTACTTTTACAATCATACGAAATATGAAGGAATTCATAATTCATTTCGATTTATAGTAATGTTTGGTTCGTCGTAACAATGCTGCAGGAGAATTAATTACAATATTCTGTCCGGCAATTCATGCTGGATTATGAACAAAACCATAAAAAAATGAGAAGCCGTACATTGATAAATAAGCTTTGAACGAGCTATATAACTATTATTGGTAAAGGTGTAGTTTTAGGGTCCATCCGCGGAGGGGGTGGGGGGTTACTTTGTTTGGTTCAGGGGGGTGTTTATATAACATCCCCATAAAATTTTGGCGGCGGTCACCCCCTGAGAAAAAGTTACAGCCCCCTAAAGTACGCGTATTTGAGGGAAAAAGGAGTTAAATGAAATGGGGAGGGAGACCCGGAGGGGGTGGGGGGCTATTTTGCTTGATTTAGGAGGGTGTTCATATAACATCCCCATAAAAAAATTTCGGTGGTCACCCCCTGTGACAAATTTACAGCCCCCTAAAGTACGCGTATTTTCAACTTTTTTACATACGATCTTGTACATTATGCATCTGTCATATTTTAGACCCTGCACGACAGTACCCCACACGGCACTAAACCACCCCGCACCGCCCTCCAACCCCCAGCACCACCCCGCCACACCCCCCTGTCACACCCCCGCGCGGGGTGCGGGGTGGTTTAGTGCCGTGTGGGGTAGTGTCGTGCAGGGTCTAAAATATGAGAGATGCATAATGTGCAAGATCGTATGTAAAAAACGTGTAGTTTAAGAGTCCACCCCCGGAGGGAGCAGGCAACTGTTTGCGAGTACTGTGGGTAGTCCCTCTAACAACATCCAAGTTGATGACATACCCCCCCAAACGATTATTCGTCCTAGACACTTCACTCTTTGTTTACGTTTACCTATGTAAACCGTTATGCGATTTACAAATTATTAGTGATTTCACACAAACAGAATCGTTAGTTTACTTTAAAAGTTCTGTGAGTGAACAATTGAAAAATGATATAACCATAATGGTCGCCAGATGCTAAATTTTAGGGTGTGCGAATTGTAATGTTGCATAATTTATTGTAAATTAAATTTAAATATTAAATAAATTTCTTTCTTTATAGCAGTCGTTATGAGTTTTAAGTTTTTAATTATAATAGCAGTATAATGTGCAAAAAAGTTGAAAATGCGCGTACTTTAGGGGGCTGTAATTTTTTCTCAGGGGGTGACCGCCAAAATTTTTTTTACGGGGATGTTATATGAACACCCTCCTAAATCAAGCAAACTAGCCCCCCACTCCCTCCGGGTCTCCCACTCCATTTCATTTAACTTCTTTTTCCCTCAAATACGCGTACTTTAGGGGGCTGTAACTTTTTCTCAGGGGATGACCACCGCCAAAATTTTATGGGGATGTTATATGAACACCCTCCTGAATTAAACAAAGTAACCCCCCACCCCCTCCGCCGATGGATCCTAAAACTACACCTTTACCCTATTATTTTAGATATTGTCCACGAGCTTATCCCACCCAAAAAGGCAATTTCTTTTTGGCTCCCTCTTCATTATATATTTATGACATTTTAAGCTATATTTTACTACGGGCCCAACCGGCCCAACATAAATCATTTCAAGCATTTAAAATTCAAAATTCAGTTAACAAAAAAATAAGCCCAGCCCGGGTGCGGCAACATACGAAAAACAAAATACCACCCTAACTGTCATCTACCCAAGCAAAGATCAGCATTTGACATCGTAGTCATTCAATTTCGGGCTGTCGCTTCGATTAAGAAGAAGAGAACCCGAAGCTCTCGTGTGAAGTGGACACGGTTATTTTCATCGTTATTCCTCTATCAAGTGTGTGTGTAAGTTAAAAATTCGCATCAACGTCGGGCCGTCAACTAGTGAACGCGTTTTCGGTTTCAATTTTTGAACTCCGACCAGGAAGCTCAACAAAGAGCCATCGCGATCCCTTTGTCGTGATTCGACGATAGGCGAACGAGCAACTTCGTTGTCGTTGTAGCGGAGAAAAGAAAGTTTTCGAGTAATAATTCTGCGGAAAAAACTTCATAAAGTGCGACTCGCATACCAGGCAGTGTTCAAAAGCGCTTACTTGTAATCGAGGCAAATTTGTTTTGTGGAAAATCCAAAAGTGTACATTCGGCAGGTGAACAATACAAACATAAGTTGTGTATCCGTATTCGGGAAAAGTGAAATTTCGAAAAACGCTGCACTACACCAAACGCATTTCTCGTTTTCGCGCTATATATCCGAATGCAGCGCTTATCATTTCCTACTCGAATTCGCTGTTGAACAGCGGGAAAGAGAAGCCAAGAAATAGTTTCGTTGCTGTCGCGTTGACATTTCGTAGTGCGACGTCATATAGTGCAGCCGTCACTTGGAATATCGCATCAACAATTCGCCCGCCGTTCGTTAAAAAAATCGAATTTTGTGAAAAGTCAAGTGCCCAGTAACTCGTCCGTAAGTTTATTGTGCTGATTAGCTGAAATAACTGTTAAGTGCCAAGTGCTATTGTTGGATAAGCGGTCAGTCTACAGTTTGTAATCTTGGAACTCTTGTGTGTTGGCAATAGCTTTTATAAGTGGAACAGCCGTCAAAATTCCGGTCCCGACAGTACCTTGCAGGGAAGGCATCTGCACGCCGAGTCCCTTGGCCTCCTATTCGCAAGCCGCAGCAGCAGCTCCAAATTGTTTGTTGTTCGATATGAATAACAAGAGGAAAAGTCGCCCTGCGTCGACACGGGGGTAAGTCTATTATTTTAAAACATATATAATTCTAATATCAAATACATGTTGGTTTGAATCAAAATCTCAATATGGCAAATCACCTATTTCAAATTGAGACTCCGCTGAAAAAATTTTGTCAATCAGTGTCCTACACTCCCCATATCGCCCATATCTCATTCGGTGGCCGCCATCATTGTCAGCATTTATCTGTCAAATATAATGGGTCTCAGTTTCCGATTACTAAGTCGGAAACAAGTTTACATTCTACACTTATTTTCAGTTCTTGAATTAATCTACGATTGACACAAAATTCCGTTGAGAGTGCTAGAGAAACTTTGGAAAGAAAATTGTGTCAAATTCCCTTTCAGTTTCATTCAGCATTCTTGGCATTTTTGTGAAGGCTTTCATTTTACATAACATGAACGTGGAACGCTCTAATTCAAGTTGTCACAATCACGAACGGCATTTTATCGCGGCGAAACACCGAAAGAAATACCAGTGTAGCCACCTCTCGAATGTTATTTACACATACTTTCACTAGATTTCGCGTAGTTTTTCGAAAATTGCATTTTGACAAGTTAATTTTTGCTTCGCAAGATAGAATATTCGAAGAAGGGTATTTCGAATTTGTTCCGCACTGGAAAATAGTATCCACACATATGTTAGTGGTGTCGTGTTATTTTTTCATATTATTTTTTTTTTCATATTTGCGTTTACTAAAGTAAATTATAATAATTGTTATATATACGGCTCATTCTTTTGATTTTTTTTAGCTAATCAAAACAATAGTTATTTTTAGTTGTTTCTTCTATTATTTTGCTCATATTAGGACCTGAAGGCCGATTATTTGCCGTGTTCCATTTTTACTAATTAGTACTTGCAAGTACTTGCGAGTAGAGCACAAAAGGAACGCCATCTTCGTTCATACGAGTAGATTCTAACCTGTCAAATTATATGCAGTTTTCAAATGTAAAACAGTTGAAAATAAAGGGAGAAAATAACAAGTATAAACTACCACAATCGATAAAGAATATAAAAACAACTAGCAGAAAATTAACTCTTTTATCTTTCTACACATTATGAGGGCTATTTCTAATTTCCTAACTACCAAAACATTCAATATAACCATGAAAAAACCAAAACTACCTATTGACAACTAAATAGCCATCTCACGGCAAAAAAAGGCGCAACTACTCATGAACTACACGGGAACGAGAGCGCGAGTAGTTGGAAGTTGACAGAAGTACTTGCGAGTACTAAATAGTAATAATGGAACACGGGCATTGTAGGTTGGGTTGGTTCGTAATGATTTTTTTTTCTAATAAGCCTTGAGTGAAAAAAATGCTTTGAAATCATGGGTACTTTTGAAGGTATCACCGCTTTAAGATAACTTCTCCCCTACTGACTTCCATGATGTTGAATTTGCGCGGTAGGAAATTAGTCTTGTTTTCAACATTTAAGTCGCGGCTCATTCCCCGACAAATCGCAGAGGAAAACTTGCACACACATACTAGCTAAAATTGCAAAAATCCCATAATGCACAGATTATGCTTCCTTGCAACTAAATAAAACTGATCCAGGTGATACTCGTTGAATATTTTTAATAGTATATTCTCGCATCTGCGTAACTTTCATTGACTGAAATTTGCTTGAAATATCGGAAGATACAGTTTTCTCCAAATTGTTTATTTTTTCCATCAATATTATTATTTTAGAAAGAAAACCCCGTTTGGTTTGGAAAAATATGATAAAACAGGAGCGTATTTCAAGCATTGTTTCAAGTATCATCTTCGATTGGTGAGTTAGTCATTCAACTTCAGATTCCTTGATCGTTCCATGCAATTATCGTAAATTATTACCATAATCCTTATAGGACGGCAGCTCTGTCCGCACACCTTTCTGTCACCTTATTCAAGTTCCACTCGCCCCAATAATTTTCCCCAATCGGGTTACTACCCGAAAAAACTCGCCACTATCGTATGTGATCCTACGACCACGAAAAATGCACTATTTCGCTCATTCGCCGCTGTGACAGAAGTTTTTGACATACCAGAAGAGAAAAATAGAAAAAACAAAATGCAGGCGGCCATCGCGCGACCGCTGTGAAGAGGTGCAGCACCGCACCAGCAATCGTTCCGCAGTTACTTTGTTTACAAGTGTCGCCGTTTACAATTGGCAATAATTTGCACGGAAATTCTTTGTTTGACGTTAAATCGCCTTGACACGAGCCAGGCCCGGGCGAAAAGTATCGAAATTAATCAAGCGGCCGGAACGGAACTGAGTTCGAAGTGAATGGGGCTATTGTGAAGATCATCTACATAGGCCAATCAACTGACGGAAAATTGTATTTTGCAAGGTCGGAAAATTGTAATTTGTCTACACGTACGCTGCATGTTCATTTTCTACGCCGACGACGGGAGCAGCAGTACAAGTGAGGTGCTTTCGACAGCAGTAACTATGGTTATTCATTAAGTTAAATTTCGTGCAATTGTTAGGTTGAAGCGAGATACCTTCATCGTTCGATTTTTATCCAATTCGATTAGATATTCGCCGTAAAAAACATTGCAGTGACTCAATTTCCGTAGCGAGTAGTGTGGTAGGCCCGTTGCATATGTGAGCTAGAAATTATCGAAACGGTCGATTTTGCTCTACCGCAACAGAAAAACGCCTGGTATCGATTTTGTGTTGGGTTTTTAGGTCAGCCGTCATCGCCCTTACATTTTCCACTTTTCTACTACAATTCAATTGTACGGTTTGACAATTAGGGCGAAACATATGACAGTGCAAATTGTCATTGAGAAATATGCAATCTAATTTTTAATTATTTTTAGATTTTTTTTTCTAAAAATAAATCGTAGACGAATTACGGGCAATGATGTATGACGGCTACTAATTAATAATTACAATCTGTCTGACACAGTTCGGCTCCTACCGAATGAATACTACTGGTGATGATGCAGGCAAATAGGCAGTTTTATGACAGCTTTTTAAGCTGTGGTGCTTTAAATTTGATTATGTTTTATGAAAATAGAATAATTTTACGTACGAAGTAGGTCTTTCAGCTTGCTTCACTTAATTCGTACTTCAAAAACGATTCTGCTGAAGCTATGACAGAATATAAACTGTTTTATCGAAAAAGGGAAGGATAGATATATGAATGGTAAAGAGCTTTAACATTGTGTGCTTAAAAACATCTCGCAATGAAATTTATATTTTTTCGAGTCGGTAGACATTTTAACGCCTACTCTCTCTCCACCTTCATTTTTCCTTTGAGGAGCGATAAACTTCATATTTCGATAGAGATAACAGATTTCCTTAAAAAAGCTCTAATAACAAGTCTAATGTAAAAGTTTTTTTAGTATCTTATATACAGGCCTGTTTCAAATAATAAGAACAACCAACGTCAGACCAGAACTATTTTTCTCACATTTTTAGAATAAGATCTTATAATAACGATTTAATTTGCTCGAAGTATAAATTATCCGTTCGGGAAAAATAAAAACAAGGTGGACAAATGTATAACACCTTTCTTTAATCATTATCTACTCAAATACACACATAAGACCTTAAAATCAATATAAAGTAACTCCTAAATAATTATTTGTGGGCTTGAGATCACCTGCAATGCATAGAAGCTATTACGGTACGGCATCTGGAGAGTGGTATCTGTCTCCATGTAGCCCTTGCTGCATTCCACGTGTCTTCCATAATTTATAGCCAGCATTTCTCACACCTTTCTTAACAACCATCGAAGTATGTTCAATGCGATTAAGGTCCAGGGATTGGTCCGACCACTCCATAACATGGATATTATTATCCTGGTACCAGCGTTTGACTTCCTTCCTTTAAGTCAGTGTCTTACTGAAAAACCCATCACAAGGGAACTTCCTCTTCGACGTAGGGTAACAATATAATCTTCTAAAACAATCTTAGAAGTCCAACGCCATTTCACGAAAAGCAGCAAATAATGAGCTTCAGACCGTCATGATGAAAAAAATTTAGTGGTCTACTTCGCTACTATCTTTGTTTTTTTTTTATTGTCTGAAGATGAAAAATTGAACTAAGTGGTTTCGAAAATATGCACTGTTTTTCATAAGACATCAACGAACATATTTTCTCATAGAAATATTAAATTGCGATCCGTTTTAGCCTTCTTAAGAAACAACCCAACTACAACTTTTTATTGTTGATGAACTAACTTATTTTTTTTTTCATCTGAGAAGACGATACGAATGGGTTCTTTGTAATGATCCATTTGATTGCATCATCCTGTCTTTTGCTGTTTTCCCTTCGACTACCCCTACTTTCAACCTTCTATAACCAATTTTTCTCATTGGAAACAGCAATAAGATGCCTTATATAAGCAAACGTGTTGCCTTCGCTTGGATGTTTTTTTTATTAGATTAATTTTAATAACAAAAACTGAAAAAAAATTCTAATCTGACTAAAACCAATCTAAGACAATCCAACAGCTGTCATTGAAGTAAAGTTTCTACATGTGACAAGTAATATTATGATTTGTCTTATTATTTCGGCCGGGTAATTTAACACTCAATTCAACATTATTGTCAATGTAAAAAAAATTGACGAATTCGGTCAGCATTATTTACATTTCTGTAAGCCTTATTATGTGTATACTTAAAATAAAAGGTGATTTTTTAAAATCTTACTCTAAAAATTTTGAATATTTGAATATTTCAAAGGATTGAGGTAAAGGACCAAGCTGTAGAAAATTATATGCTCTTGTTAACCTTATTAAAGGCGAATTAAAGTAAACTGACGATCTCGCAAACGATACTTGAAAAGTTTCTGGGCACCGAGTTTCACGCTTGATGACTGAATTTGATATCTTCACAAATAGGATCATGACAGATTTGAAAGAGAAAGCATTGCTCGTGATAGATACGACGGAAGACAGTGTATCAATCTTGAGAAAGGAAAGACGATCATTATACTCTAAACGGGGAATACCGTAATTGTAAAGTAGCAAACGAGTTAATTTCTTTTGTACGGATTCAATGGATGTTTTATCATATTTATATTGAGGAGACCACACAACAGAGGCATATTCCAGAGGTGACCGGACAAGGGAAGAATATAAAAGTAAGGTTGGGTGTATGTTGGTTGCGACGATCTTAAAATAAAGCCTGTAGGCTCGATTGGCAAAAGAAGAGAGCACAGGCAAAAGAAGAGAGCACATGTGTATCAACGGGTAATGGAATAAAGTAGGCTGAGTTTTATGAGAAAAAAGTAGTGTTTCTTTGTATTCAGAAGAAACATTTTTTCCTTACACCAGCTTTCGAGAATTTTAAAGTTGGATTGAAGAAGGTTGCAGTCATCAATGGACCTTATGGTCCCGAAGACTTTCAAATCATCGGCATTAAATAGACATTCACAAGAAAGAAGCGGTGGCAGATCATTCACATAAAACAGGAAGAGGAGAGGACCCAGAATAGAACCTTGTGGAACACCGGTTCTAGGCTCGAAAGGATGCGACATACAGAAATCATACCGAATATAGCAAGATCGATCGCATAAGCATGATTCCATCCGTTTAATAATTTATAACGAAAATTCAAGTCTGTGTTGTTTAGAAGAGGATTGTGATCAATATGAGAAGTCCGTTAAACTTAAAAGTTAAACTTCAAAATATTTAGCAACAAATTTCGTGACGTATACGAGGTTTTAAAATATACGAGGTTGCTGTTCTTTAGATGCCCATATTGAATGACGATAAATTCATGTAGATACTGATCAAGGATCGTGGAAAAGGATGGAAAAATGGATATTGAGCGAAAATTGTCTGCAGAGGGTACATCATCTGATTTAGGAATTGGATGAATTGTAGCATGTTTCCAGAGGGAAGGAAAACGACCCTCGGATAGGCTCTTGTTAATGATGATGGTCAAAGGACGACTTAATGAAATGCTCGTCTTTTTCAAAAATATCGTTGAAAGTCCATCAACACCTATGCTATAGGTATTGATGGAAGGGGTAATAGAAGAAATAGGATAAAATGATGTCGGTAATCTGCTAAGAAGAACTGAGCAAGCATATCACTGCTGCCTTGAGAAGAAGTAGAAACTTGATCCTCATATTTAATGGAAATTGGGGGATTATTTCGAATGGTTCGCAATTGTCTACAGTGGGACCGAAACGGTTTGAAGTTGTCACTATATATTG
Source organism: Nemotelus nigrinus (assembly GCA_947369275.1). NCBI lineage: Eukaryota > Metazoa > Arthropoda > Insecta > Diptera > Stratiomyidae > Nemotelus > Nemotelus nigrinus. The sequence continues at coordinate 31,546,909 of OX376372.1, forward strand.
GGTCATATAAAAAGTCTCCGCGTTTTTTTGTCACTAGATGGTGCTGATGACTATATAGCAGGTAACACTCACCCGATCATCTCAAACAAACATATCCTTAAAAGGTGGCATTTCAGTTTACATTTTTGTGAAGATCGTTTTCTAATTCGTTGCTTGTGTAAAAAGTTATATTGATTCGAAATTGAGTGAAATGTCTGAAGAAATACGCGATGTGATGCTTTTTTACTATAAAAAAGGTAAAAACGCTGCAAAAACATACCGAAAATTTTGTGGCGTGTACGGTGAGAATGCTTTGAGTGAACGAAAGACCCAGGAGTGTTTTGCGCGATTCCATTCCGCAAATTTCGATGGGAAAGCTGCGCTCTAGTCGGCCAGTCACTGAAAAAGCCGATGAAATTTTGCAACTGGCGGAGCAAGACCGACACGCAAGCTGCCAGGAAGTAGCGGAGGCACTAAACATCAACCACATGACAGTTTGGAATCATTTGAAAAAAGCAAGCTACACAAGGCAGCTCGATGTTTGGGTGCTACATGAATTAACGCAAAAAAATTTGAATGACCGAATTACTGCAAGTGAAACGCTGCTCAAACGCAATGAAATCGAACCTTTTTTGAAGCAAATCATAACTGGCGATGAAAAATGGGTGAAATACGAGAATATCAAACGCAAGTGATCATGGCCAAAGGCTGGTGACCCTCCACAATCGACTTCAAAGCGTGGATTGTCGGCAAAGAAGGTTATGTATTAATGATTGGTGGGATTGGAAGGGAATTGTCCATTATGAGCTGCTGAAACCTGGCGAAACCATCAACTCGTTCCTGTAATGTGCACAACTCAACCGTTTGAACGAAGCAATCCAGAAAAGGCGACCAGAATTGGCCAACAGAAAGAGAGTTGTGTTCCACCACGATAATGTGCGGCCACACACATCTTTGATGACACGGAACTTGGTTGGGAAGTTTTGATACACTCACCGTATAGCCCGGACCTTGCATCGTCTGACTACCATTTGCTTCGGTCTCTGCAAAACTCACTTGATGGTAAGAAATTGAACGACCGGATCGCTCCTAAAAATCACTTGGCCAAGTTTTTCAACGATAAACCACAGAAGCTCTACACCACCGATGGAATTATGAAGCTGCCCGAAAAATAGCAATAGGTCATAGATAATAACGGCCAATATGTACTTGATTAAAATTGATTGATTTTCAATAAAGAAAATGTTTATTCAAAAATGTACCAAAAAACGGCGGAGACTTTTTATATGACCCAATATATAGTGTGCATCCAAGTCTCGGATGCATACTTTGAGATTGTGGCTAAATTTCGAGATTTAAACAGCCTTAAGAAAATGTAGTAGGCTGTGTTGGATATGAGCAGTATTTATCCTCCCATTGATGCAAACAAGTGGTAATCGAAAGAAGTTAATTCTGGTGAGTAAACCGCATGGGCTAGCACTTCAAAGCTCAGTGCTTCTTACCTAACACGAATCGGTTTTGCGGTATATAACAGAACATAGGAATATTACCTTTTTTGATGATCTGGCCGTTCAATTCGATCAATTGTTCTTGCTAGCATTTGGCATTAACTGGTTCACTAGGTTTGAACAGTTGCTAATAGACCACACCCATCTGATCCCGCCAAACATAAAGCACTATCTTCCTGGCGTGGAAGTTTATTTAAGGCCGAATTCGTTCAAGGTTGTATACAGTTCTTATTTTTGTCATAGGTGGCCTTAAAGTCTGAAAATAAATGTTACAATATATTGTTGGTGTCTGTATTGCATTTATATGCAAATACTAATGTACCACGAATTTCGAAATTTGAAAACGGTAGATTATCCAGTTTGGTAAACCTTTGCAATTTACGCTCTTTTTTTAACACATACTTTCATCTTTACTGCGAGTCTATTCATATTGATCTTACGTACTAATCTACCATCGAAATGGCACTAGCTCCATTCTTAGCAATTTATTTAAAATAGTAGAATACATTTAAAACAATAAATAGCTTCTCGAAAATACAAAGAGTCCTCGTTAATTAATTACTAGTTTATTCGAAAAAAGAAAAAAATCAATATTAATCTTAAATCAATTTAAAGATACATACATGACCGGTCACAAAGAGGACGAACAGTACAGCAAGGAATATACAATAATTCACCTTTCATGCACGCAGCCACTTCAATCGTCGGTAATTTGGTACAGGTTCAAACACATTCTGGAAGTATCTACGAAGGAATTTATAGGACATTCTCTCCCAATTTCGATGTAAGCATTTATTGAAGCATCTATCCGATTCATGTTTTTCAAGCAAACTCTTTTTTTCCCTCGATTTCAGGTCGCAATAGAATATGCACAATGCGTGAAACATAATCAAAACCAAACAACTCCGGATCCTTCGATGGTAGCCGATGTAATTATATTCCAACCGAATCATATTGTTAGCATTGCCGCCAAAAATGTCGATTTAGATTTTGCTACGAGCGGTAATTTTCAAACTGATAGCGCAATATCAGCTCGATGCAATGGTAAGTTCTTGAAGTATAGAGTATAAAGTGTTGGTACTTAAAGGCGAACTTTTGTGCTTTTCTCCATACAGGTTCGAAACCAGAGGAAAGAGAACTAGAGCCATGGGATGCGTCCGGTAGTGCATTGAATGGTGATATCGATCTCGAACTAGACGGTAACTCAAATGGCTGGGATGCAAATGAAATGTTCAATAAGAATGAGAAATTATATGGTGTACATTCAACGTTCGATCAATCATTAAGTGGTTATACGGTCCAGATCGAGAAAAAAGATACAAAGGACTACAAGGAAGCCGAGGAGAAGGCTGAGAAAATAGCTCAAGAAATTGAAAATCAGACAGCCTATCACGAACGGATCGATCTAGAAAACGGCGACGAAGAAGCACGATACGCTGCAGTTGAACGGCCACCAGAACAAAGTCCTGAGGCACCACGTGAAAATCCAGCTTTGAATTCAAGTAATACAAACAATATGTCGAAGGGTGGTTCAAACAACGACAAGCACGTAGTGCCATCGAAGCGTAAGAGCATGCAAGGTGGAAAAGTGCGCAGCACGCCACCACCAAACAATAATAACGGACCTATTTCCCATAATGCTCATAATTCGAAGAACAATAACTATCAGCCCATGCAGATGCAACAAGGGCCCGCACAGTATATGATGGGTCCAAGCTATACACATAATATGCATGGGTAAGTGTGGATTTGTTCGGTTGCGATTTTTTTCATAGATTAAATCCTCTTTTCTAATACAGTCATCCAACGAATATGTCTCAAAATAAAATGAACGGCGACGGAAATCTAGGTAGTTCTAATAATAAATCAATGCCTCAACGAGGAATTAGGCAGTATCCTCCTCAAGCTGGGGCTTCTAATAGTTATGCGGATAATCAGTCGATGGGAGGGCAGGTAATTAATGAAAATATTATAATCTCATTTGCATACAATCTAATCATGGTTCATTATAGATGTCAATGGGTAAACAAATGCATATGTCACAAAACCATTCGCACATACCCAATCAGCATATGCCCGCCAATATACAGGATTCCACGGTGCAACAACAAAATCACATGACTGTACATTCAAACATGGTAGCTGCTCCTAATGCAGTTGGTAATGTGATTCCACCACAACAGAGTCAACCGCCGCCGCAACCACAACGGCAACCACGGGCTCGGGACGATCAGATACATGAACTTAGGAAATTCCAGCAAGACTTCAACCTGGCGACGACAAATCAACCACAGCAACAACAACAACAACATCCTCCACCAATGGCACAAGTAAAAACTCCAAGCGTATCTCCACATCCTCCCCAACCATCTCTTACTCCGCCACAACAGCAAGTGCAGCAACAGTTGTCTCCGATGCAGCCACCACCTCCCATGCAACAACATTCACAACAACCGCATCATTCGCAACCGCCTCCACAGCAGCAGCATCCACCACCGCAATCACAACCGCACCAGTCACAACAACACTCGCACCAGCCACCACAACAACAGCAGATAGAAAACATCACAGTTGCTTCGACTCCCAAGCAGGCTCAGCAAGTACAGCACCAGCCACCAGAGCAGCAAGCTTACACGAGCCAACCACCTCCACCACAGACACAGGCTCAGCAAACGCAACAGCAGCCACCAACTATCATACAGCCATCTAATCCTGGCATTTCGTCGGTACCATCATCGACTACACCCCCGCAACAGCAGCAACAGACTCCGCCACAACAACAGCAAATACTGAACAGTAGCAGTAGTAACAGCGACCCGTCACCTCCAAGTGTTGAAAAGCCGACTGTCAAGCCAAAGCATGTGCTGAATCCGTCGGCCAAGCCTTTCACACCTCGAAGTCCTAGCACTCCGAACCCGTCGCGACCACATACTCCACAAACACCGGGACCAGCGATGACTCCCAATGTCTATACAGCTGCGCAACACATGTCTGCCACCGGGGCGGGAGGACAAATCACATATGTAATGCCTCCGCAAGGGACATATTCGACTCCCCCACATGGACATGCCGGCGGTGGCCGAATCCGAAGAGGTAAGGATATAATTTATGCATTGACTGGAACCCATCTTATATTACGATCCTTTTTTTGCAGCACCAGTGATCGGTGCATCACAGTTTCAAGTCACAGCTGCAACCGGCCAACCATTGCTCACTACAAATGGCCCATTACCGACCGGTCCATTTTTACAGTATCAGCAAACTCCTTCTCATCCATCTGCCTATCAAGCACAGTACTATCAGCATATGGTAGGTTCTTAGTGATATTTTAAACCTGTCTCTCATAACGGATGCAAATTAGAAAAGGATTTACAACCCGATTGCTTACTGACCACAATAATCAATTCTATCATTTTTATGTATTTACAGATAAGAATGTGTCCAGAACCACCACAGCAGCACATTCAATTTTTAGCTCAGACTCCGCCATCGACAACACCGTCACCCGGCCAACCACACCAACAGTTTCATCCTGGACAACAGCCATCGCCAGCCGGTGGTGGACCGCCAGCATTTGGAGCCGCCGCTCAACCACCATTCTCTGTGATGTGTCTGACGGCAGCGGGCCCGCAACTCGTTCCGAATTTCTATCAGGGTGCACAAACACCACATCACGGTCAGCAATTTCAGCTGATAATGCAGCCCCAGCATCCGGGGCAGTAGGAAATGAAATTCACGCATCTCATCCCCAAAACCTATCCCCCGAATACGAAACAACAGCAAACAATAAGTAACCAAACAAGCCTTTCTGTGCGAATAAAAGTAGGAAGAAAAAAGCGATGGCCGAACAGTAGGGAAAATGTGTGATAGACCGGAGAAACGTCAAAGGATGGAATCAAAGATTTACAGATGGAAAGACATTATTCGGAGACTGCTGTTGTAGGACTAGGTTTATTTCTTTTAGTTTATCTTCAAAAAATGACGATTCAAAACAGTTGCTTTAATCAAATGAACTTGATAGGTCACTATCAACTAGATTTCTTCTTAATCATTTCAATGGATTTACATAGTGTTTTTCCTCAGTGTGAATATCATGACTGTAAACAACCGTATTTCTTATGAAATGCCAACTTAATTGACTTTTTAAAAACTCAGCTGAGCTGGATCTCATGTTTGATGTTAATTTCGCCTGCATTCGAAAGCTGCGTTCGGCTAAAAAAAAACTAAATTACAATCCATGTACTCTTTGAAAATTGTCATTTTTTTTTGTTTCTGTTTAAAGAATGATGGCCGTTAACTTAATACTTTAAATGAGATGATTATGGGCAAAACGACTGAATCAGACAAGATTATTTTAAACGTGAAATAATCATAGTGCTAGAACAAATCATATTCTTTCAACGAGAAAGGAGAACATATAATTGGAAAAACAGTCGAATAAATCATGATACCTCCATGTACGTGAAAAATACCATCACATAATATGTAACAGAAAATCATGCATAGTCAGAAACTGTATCTGAAAGGAAAGTTTAATAACTGTCTTTTAATTCATGTAACGTAGCTTGTTTAGATCATTTTCGTAAATACTTGAATTTCAATTGCATTTAATTTGACGTACAGCACCGCCATGTTGGTTTTGATTCGACAGTTTAAATATATTCACTGTTCAGAAGACAGACTACTCGGTATTTTCAGTTAGTTCAATGAGTAGTAAAATGCAACTATAACTATAGTCTAGTAACTTATTCAAATGATATTCATTTCAGGAAATGCACTATGCACATTTTTTGGTATTTATTTCACTAAGTTGACTCGATTACTTGATTAGATTTGCAAAGAAAAAGACAGAAATGATAATCGTCAACTATTCGAAAGAAATAACTCGCGTAAACCTATGCAAAAATGTTGTTATTCTATCTTATATCAACTAAGGTATAAATTCTAACTTATACCGTACTTTTTATTATTAGTTCATTTTGTTATGGCTCTGTTTTGTTATTTGATGTGATGAAATTTCAGAAGGTTTGTTTGTGTACTCTACAAAAAGATACGAATAAATAATCGGTGCTTTGTAGTAAAAAAAACGAATAGTGACCGGATTTTTTTTGGTTTTTATTGAATGAATGATTCAAGTTTCAATTGGAATCTAGACGGCCTTTTCTTACTTGCAGGCTCTAATTGTAAAATTATTACAAATAAGAAAACATTTTAAGTGTAGATTGCAGCAGCAGCTGAGCGTAATGATGGAATTATACTCTCGATTTAATTGCAGAAAATAAAGAGGATTTGCATGAAAACTTAAACAAGAAGAGTACTTGCAATAAAGTATGTGCTGTCGAATACGAATAGTAAATATGTTTTTAAGGTTCGCAGGCTTCCCTGGCAAACAATAATCTGTTTTGAGAGTGTGTCTACCCATTTTATTCAGTTAAATTTATTTACTTAAAAACAACCAGAAAGAGACTAGAAATTAGCAATGTACACAATTGAAAATATACGTATTTCAAACCTCAACGAATTAGAGGAATACTCAAAAGAAAATATAGAAGAAAGTACAGAATCAAGCATGACAAGAAACTTTGAGAATTGAAACTTTGATTTTAGATTTAAATTGAGGAAACGTTTACAGACAAGGACCAAGCGGAGGATCGTTGTGTTTCCTGGGGTATCCTCAGTGTGCGCGAATGGCAGAGAAAACATTAAGGAAGGTCTAACTGATCGATTATCGCTTCGTTATCACAGTTGATAGCCAAAACCGGAGGACAAGGAACAGTAAAGTAGCTTGGAAAACTAGCACTCAACAAGTAATTGTCGTCGGAGATCACTAAACCCACGGTAAGGGATGTGGATTTCAAATAACAATGAGCAAGTAAACCTACGCTGAACGTATTCTACCGCATTATTAAGCTATTAATGTCGAGGAGATCACACTTGATAACAATATTTGGGATGCTACGAGCAAGGAGCGAAACATTTAAGGATAAAACCGTACAAAAGAGGAGCCTTGGTGGTTACATGCGCAATGTGCCGGTCAATTTTGAGCTTTGGACCAAAGAACACACCAAGGTCTTCAAGCAGCCATAATAGAAGATCCGTACAGAGAGTAGGAATATATTAACCCTAGAATGGTACCGATGAGTAAATTTTACTCACATAGGGTATACATTTCGTCGCGCACCAGCCAGTTGGCCCCTCCGACTGCCATGAGGCTAGAAGCTTTATAATCTTTTTATGTTTAATGATAAAATAATAAATGTGCATAATACTATTGTTGCCATCTTATTAATAAAAACATGTACCTAAAATCATCCAAAAATTTACCGTACCATTCCAGGGTTAAGGGGGACATTCTACATATATAAGGCATTTGATGACATTTAGATATATTCAGAGAGTTTTCAGAGCGTCAGTCGCACAGAGTACACAGATCAATCTGTAGCTGGAGGCGACCGTCAATAGATTCAATTACTCTGAATATCTCGAAGTCATCAGCAAATAGGAGGCAGGGAGAACGAATAACCGAAGTGAGATCTTTGATAAAACTAGGAATAATAATGAACCAATAATCGAACACTGAGGAACTGCGGAAAGGAGACCGAAAGGGGAATAGGTAGTGGAATGCACAGGTACAACCAAAAATATATGACAAAAGAAAACCAGAAACCCCATAACCTCAAAAATCTAGAAGAAGAATCATGTGATCAGCAGAATCAAATGCTTTTGAAAAGTCGATTTAACCGCATCCACTGGTTTCTATTTATCTAAAACAGAAGCAACTAAATTAATGAAGGGTATATTGTTAGAGGTGGGAAATCTACCTTTGATGCTACCATGCTGCTCGGGACCAAGTAATGGATGAAAGATAGGAAGCAGCCTGTTGTAAACAAGTCTTTCAAGAACTTTACTAAAGCAGGGAAGGAGGCAAATATAGCGATATTTGGAAATGCAACTTGGGCCATTAGAATTGTGGATGGGTGAAATATAAGCAAAATTCTAGCCGGAAGAGAAGCGGAGATTAAATGTAATAGACAAGAGAGCACAGAAGGACGATGACAGTGACCAGACCAACAGGATCGCAACCGACATTGCTATCAAGACACTCTAGTAAGGATTCAATTTCTAGAGGATTGATGTGAATGAAAGAGATGGAAGAGGAAACAACATGCAGAACTTCACAAATTGAGAAGAGATTGCGTTGGGAAAAGAAGGAAATACAGAATTTTGCAAAGAGGTCGCAAATTTCTCGTGGATTGGAAGAAGTAGTATTATCAAGGAACATGGAATTGGGGAAACTGGTAATTTTTCAGGAAACGGACATTAAAAAAAAGTTTTTTGTTGATTAGAGCAGATAGAGGACTCGGGGCGTGCAAAGTAATCGCGGGTAGCCTGATTGACGGCAATTTTGACAGCAGAACGGAACCTTGAAAATTCAAGGAAGTTATCATGAGGCTGGAAGGAGTGAAGAAGAAAATTAGATTGGAGAGGAAGTGGTGTTATTTGAGGACATATTCTTCAACAGCCAGCCGCGAGTAAAAGAGAACCAGCTAACCTAGTTGTTTTCAATCCCAGTGCAGTTTGCTTTATGGTAGTTAAGGCGTACGACTCGAGGAGGAGCTTTATTGATCTGAAGCAGGATTGCCAGATTTTCTCAAAGAGAGGGTGCTCAAATCCCAAATAAATGCAGCCCATTTTAAAAGATGTAAAGAATTTGCAATGGTATGTATTCAAAATGAAAGTAAAGACAGAAAAAGTTAGAACAAAAAATACTGTTCCTTAGCCTGAACTTAATCTATTTTAAGATTGAAGCTACTAAAAACAAAAAATAGCCCAATCTGCCATCACTGGTCTAAAGATCACCATAAATTGCGACTGAAAGAAGAGGCTTATGAAAACAAGCTTGGACGTGGGGAACGGGAGCAGCATGAGCATTGATATTGTGAGAGGGAATGCTAGATAGGACGGAATCTAGATTTTAACCATTATATTGGGACAAAGTTGAATTGAGAAAGAGAAAACAATGAAAGAAAGGATGAGATTAAGGAAGAAAAGTAAGGATTCCATAACACGTTCGATAAGTTTAAATCCCAACATATTAAAAACAAGGCAAGGGGAAGATATTGTGTAGGTAACTGGATAGCTCATAAAAAAATTTGCTATAAACTGCAACTGAGAAATTACAAGGAGTATATACCAAAGAAATAATGAGAATTTTGGAGAGAGAGAGAGAAAGGGCGACGCAAAAAGCAATACATTCAATAGAAAGAGAAGAGGAGAAGTCCCAACTGAGTGTTCCCTGATATGATATCATATGAACAGCAACTGACATATCCCCACCATCGCTTTTTCTAATATAGCTCGACCACGATCAAGGCAAAAGACTGATAAGCTCATTCTCGTAGTCAACAATGTTTCGGTTAAGCAGATGATATAGTTGGACAAAAGAGTGTAGGAGAGATTCAACGTGCTTAGCTTTGTCCTCAGGTCACGAATGTTCTGGTAGTACACAGAGATCTTATTAACTATCAAAATTCTGCGATGCTTTTGAGTAACTGATTCTACAAGATCGCGGAATGAACTCCTTAACTAAGGTGCCAGGCAGCCAAAAATTATTTCGGAAAAATTTTGTCGAAGAAGAAATTGCAATCCGGAATGAGGCGATTTTGTTATTGTCGAGGTTATCCTTCGTGAGCTTTTTGCATGTGAGGAGAGAAGGAACTCACTCCAGCCTAGCCGCAACATACGATGTAATTTCTTCCGCTAATATGCTGGAGATGAAACGTAGTACAAATACTTGCAGTGGCTGTTTCATTACCGTCAATAATAAAACGGAGAGTGGAATGTTAAGTGCAAATGAAGATATGGCTGGTGCAGTAGTGTGCATTGCTTCACATTTGCTTCACTGTAGGCTGCGAATTACCGATGACTACGGGTCGATGAGAATACTGCAAGCCTAATGTAAGTGATGAGTAAGATTGATTGATGTGAGAGCTAATATGATGACGTTGCAAATATTGATGATTAATTTTACTGAAGCTATTTCAGTAGTTGTTACTGTTGATGCTGTTGTAGGTCTAACTGATATTCAGATTGTTTGTCCATTTTTTTTAAGACAATGATCACTGATGAGCATGATTACGCTTCGCTACTAGAGAGATGACAGTACGAGCTATCATAGAAATATTTTCTAAATACAATAACTTAATTGTTTGCAAGGTTACTTTATCACAGTTTAAAGTACTCAAAACAGATATTGTACTTTTAGCATTATAATTCAAAAATTTAAATCAGTAAGACTACTTTCCAAATATTAATTAAAATATGAAAAATGCAAGCGAACATTTCAATGCGAAATTACCCTCCTGCGGCAATAGCAAGCCAAATCTGAACAAATTGACCGTTCAAAAGCTTATGCCCATCGTATACATTCACTGATGTAAGTCTCGATATCTATATCGGTATGTACTTACACTCTCGCGTATGCCATGCATAATTTAAACGCGTGGAAAATCAATAGTTCCTCTTCTATACGCGATGGTCACATTCTAGCCAAACAGTCGTCGGTCGTGACCGTCGTTGTGTCGGTAGGTGACCACAGTTCAGTTTTTAAAATAATATGAAGCTACTAGCTCATGTCTGCTCAAAAAATTGTTTTGTTAAAAAACAACCGTCGAAGTATATCCATACCAGTGATTATTATATGATGCAATGTTTTGAAATTGTTTACATAGCTTCGAATTATCCTGAGATTTTGTGAAAAGTGTTAGTGTTACTTGTCTAGCTCTGTTGAAAATGGGACGGCGTAAAATGCTCAATTTATTCTTATAGCCGTATAGTGCAGAATTCGGTTTAAATGTACATACCATCGAAGGATTTTATAAAGCATCGAGAATATGACTAATCAGGCTCGTATAGAGGATATCCCTGATTGGGAATATGCCAAAGAAGGCATCGTTTTTTGGCTCAATAATGATCCTGACAAGGCAGAGAGGCATTTTAAAGCTAAACTAGACAGTAACAAAGTGTTTTCTAGTTATGCTTTCACAACAGTAGTGGTAAGTAATTAATAATACACCAACTTTCATGATACTCTAACTTAGAGAATTTCATTCTTTAAAAATTATTCGCTAAACGGAATTTGTAACTTTTGGGATTAAGATGTTTTACTATTCACGTGTACGCTCTTTTTTATGCTCAGAAAATGACTATATTTACATAGTCCAATACAGTTATATAGTCCTTTATATTTTACTAATTATAATTCCTATGATATTCCACAAATAACGACTGAAATTGTAGTTTTGTTCTGAAGTCACTCGCAGCATTCTGTTGACGAATTTCGAAAGAGACGATATATCGTGAAGCCTCCGAGAGAGCTTCATGACATAAATGCAATCAAACTATAAATTCACATTTATCATTTATATGAAAAAAATAATTTCAAGTTCTGCTAACGGAATCAAAGGTTCGAGTAGGAGCTTATAGGAAACAAGAGTTTCTAGTAAAAAAAACGATCGGTATACAAATTGAGTTTATCGCTTTTTACCATGGGGAAGAGTTCTTGCAAAAAAATTATGTCATATGGAAAATTACAAAATCTTTGAAAACAACAAAATAGTATTTAAATCAATACGCGTATTTTGTATATACACCTGTGAAGTGAGAATTGATCGACTATTTCCGATGCTATAGGCTTTTGCACTAAGCAAAAACGGTGTCTACTTCTCGTTCATTGCATTTCATTCGTTTTTCGCGCGCGAATCCAATAATGATTTATTCATTAATAAGTCTTTCTCTACTGGTTCCAATGTACTGCAGTTTTTCTCCGTACTCACACTCAGTGAACGAAACTTCCAGGCAAATCGATGGAGGTGGTTTTGCAGTTTGGAAGGTTATAAATATTCAAAAAAAAACTCACTAAAATTATATTTTCAAAACATATTTATGAGTGATGAAGAGTTTTGGGTAACAGTATATGGTTATTCACGAAGTTGAGAGTACAGCCATAGAAAAATCCATTTCCAGAAAATTTAAAGGAGCAGCAAAAGTTTGTTGTTAAACTATCTTTATTTTTTGAAAATATTTGTTTTGTTCCACCTTTTGGTCATAGAATAACTAAGAACTTAGTAATTTTCACTTACACAAATTTGAGTACCTAAGTACGCACACAATAATTTTTATGGTTTTTATTCGACAATTATATTTCAATTGTAGCAAGATCAGTTCGTGAACTTTTCTATTTTATGTTGTGCATTAAAGCGAGATTGGTTTGTAATTATATGGTTACCCGTGAAAATGGAAGGTATGCGAAAACAAACAAAAAAAAACTTTGACCGACAAATTTATTGTTAGGTTGTGCTGTATCCAATATGAGCCTTTTTTGTTACGCGATACGGCCCTTCTTTCCTCGGTTGCAGCTTAGGTCGTAGGCCTTTCCACCGACGGGGTTTTTAGATGCATACCTAATCATTTTCCGGAAATCCAGATGAATATCCAATCTGTCGAATCGAATCGCTTTTTCTTCTTTTTCTTCCCTGCTTGTGGTTTAGGGTCTAGCCGTTGCCCCAGCTCCGAAACATGCTCCGTTTTTGTTTTGGGGTCATTTGGTGGTATCCTAAATTCCGATCTAATATGAGGACTTGTACTTAATACTCTCAGACCTGGATGCAAACATCTCCCTTGCTCCATTACACTTTATGTCAACCTCATAGAGTTTTCTGTTCAATGGCTCAGACTGTATTTCTCCCTGTTGCGATAAAATAGCTATTCTTCTCGCGGCTACATATGTATGATCTCCTTTTACTTCTGTTCCATAGCAATTTTTTCATTCTGGTTGGCTTCATTGTTCCTAGATTTAATTTTTTGCTCTCCTAAATCCAAACAGAAACTATGATAACTTAAGATATCCATCCCAAGTATGCACTAATCAGTTATATCCGCTACCAGGAACTAATGCTAAAATATCAAGTCTTCGGGTTGTATCTTGTTGTAAACACGTCTCCAGGACTTCGCGATAATTCTCCAGGACTTCGCGATATCTGCTCTCAGGATCGACCTAGCAGCCCGAATGTCAATGGTGATGGTATAGACTTTACTGTTGACATTCCCCCGCAGACTTAAAGCATTCTCACGAAAAAGTAACGGTGATCGTTTCAGGGTCATCAGTGTTGCGGGTCAACCGCTGATCTTCGAACTTGATTCCTACAGGATTCTCTGCCGTTCTCCAAGAATAAGTACTTATGTTCGGCCGTCTAGACTCCTTGCTTTGCTTATATGTTACTGAGCACCCCTGGCAGTACCTGGGTTCATCCTTTTTTTGACAGACACGACTCGGGTGTCCTTTTTTTCTGCAGCTCTAGAGTCGGGGAGCTCCACTTGCTGGTAAAGTTCCGATTGTATTTCGATGTACACATTCCTGGCAATACGTCGCCATCCCTTTCTTGCGACAATCTCGCTTCAGTTAACCTCTTTATCAACAATTCCAACGTTGAGGAGCGCCAACTCTCGTTGATTCCCTGGCGATATCCGCTCTTTTGCATATATGATTTTTATTTACTTGACAGACTCTAATGTTGCTACGACACAACTGTTTTACCAATTCTTATGTTAAAGCATAAACCAAAGAATCCTTCAGTATTCGTTTGATAGCTAAACGAAGTGCTTATTGAAATTTATCATCACGTACTCGTTGAATGAAAGCATCTTTCGCCATCTCATCCCGATGTTCTGAATCCGACGTAGGGAAGGACGGAAGTGGACGGACGATATCCTGAGTCAGCTACTGCAATATCTCTCCCGGCTTCTGCGCATGTGTTTTGAGCTGTAACTTCCTTAAGGTAGTTTTCGCCATTTCTCATACTCAGAGCGCTCATCAAACTTGAATGGTTAAAAGTACTTCCGCTGCAGGCATTACTTCTTAATGACACCATTATTATTGGCGCACGTTCTCCATCGCTCCAATGGTTTTATTCTGAAACGGCCTTAAGCTACTTCTTATAGATAGATGGTTGAAGAAATTTGTCCGTCGAAAATGGGTTAGTTCAGTGCTCTGCTGCCAGTTGATTCAGTTCGAATGGTTCCTACGGGTTTCACCAGCTACAAATTTGATTTCAGTAGATCAAATTATTGTTTGAGCACTAATAACTTTCGTCCTAGTTTACTGAGCTCTGTTTTACCTCCAAAGAACGAGTACCTATCATCTGCTAGTATATCTAACTGCTGCTTGAGTTTCCAATTGCTGTTGAAACTGTTGATTGATTTCCACCAGCTGCTACTCTCATTTTCTAGCCTGTGTTTTTTTATATCCGTCCAATTGCTTTTTCACGACTATAGCTTTTTGTTTATTGTAATCATTTTGCTACTTTATATCGAAATCCATTTTCAGAAGAAAATTCCTTATCGGATTTTTTCCACGCTGCTTTGTTCTTCCTGAACGTGTTCGTGGCTGATTTTCACGCCCGAGAACTCGCACGTTTCCGGATCTTTGTCTTCCGTACTCAAAGCCAAAGCATCGAGATCGTTCTTCACTTTAGTTCATACAACTTCGCTCAAAAACCACTGTTAGAAGTTTTTTACTTCTTATTTAGTGTGGACACAAATTTACTATAATATATAATATAATAAATTTATTATAATAAATATAATAAATTTACTGTCCACAAATTCACTTGAACACATTTGAGAAATCGCGAAGGCAAAAAAATTCTTTTTCTGACAATAATTGCTGTGTTTTTTCACTGAAAACATGCTTCATGGATTCGAAATTCTTTGCATTTACGAAATAAAACAGTTTGTTTACCGCTGCTAAGCACACTTTTATTCGAAACAATAATTGTCACAACTAAATCACGTCACCTTGTACTGTACAATAGACTAAACTCGCGTACAATATTGTATTATATTATTATTGTTAATATTATTAGTATTTTCTTCTATTTTATCTTTTATTTACTACTTTAAATCGTCTGATGAGAGAGACTTATACATTCTGAATTCTATGCGTTTTTATTTTCTTTCATCTTTTTAAGTCATTTTATTTTTGTAATTGGGCATTAGCCTGTTAAAATGGGTATCGGAATAAAAACACAATAATAACACGAATTGTATACAACAGATATGATATCTTCTGGATATCATATCTGTTGTATACAATTCGTGTTATTACAAACAATACTTACTAACATAAAAAAAAAAGTATTGAATATTACAATTCACATCTTACTTATTTTCGCACAGAACGCACTCATCTCTTATGAAATAGATAAAATTGAAATTGCTCAGGAAATGTTGCGGGAAGTCGAAAGACGTTGTTCACCCCCAACAGGATGGATACAAGCCTTAAAATCACGTATTTTTGGCTCGGATGATACAAGCACGAATGCTACCGGCGGTGATCTACTCGAAGAGAGAATAATAGTTGCAGACGCGTTAATGTGTTCCGCAATTTTGACCTTTCTAACACAGGACATAGGTGGGTAAGTATTGGTTTACTGCTTGAATCCACATGTATACATATCCATACATCTTGTTGTCTACTAATATATTACGTATTCTTACTATTCTTGTTGCCTACTAAAATACACGTATTTTCTATGGCCCAAAACTGACGTTTTGAACATTCTAGTTTGATGAAAGGCAGCTGGCTATTGAGAAGAGCTTGGAAAATTTACGAACAGCTCTATGGCCAAGTATATGACCTTTATATCTCAAGGTTGGGTAGAAACGAAGGTAAGTTGTATTTTAACTGCAAGGTGTTTTGTGAATATTCTATTAATAGGTCTTTCTTTTTCGGATAGCTGAACACACCGTATGTGACCCAGTAACTCCTTCAAGTATTAATGTGAATACGTAAGTACTATAGAGTAGGACATCAATTTCAAGCAAACTGTCAAACTTTAACAAATTATTATTCCATATATATTATAGAAATAGTACATTAAGAAACCATATGCAACAAAGTCGCAGTAACTCGATAAAAAATGGTTATAAACATAAAGCCAAAGATAATACGACCAGAAAACAACGAAATTGTACTAATCAGCTATCGCACTCCGTCTCAACTACATTCTCCTCGGAATTACCTCAACTCCCAAACTATACAATCAACAAAAGCACCAACACAACTCAAAACGAAAATACATCTGAGCATCCGTCCAAAAAGAACCTCTATTTGAGTTTGCCATCGAATTCTTGCAATGAATTAATTCACCAAGTGCCACTATCCTGTCCCTGTCCCCATCCAACACCGAGCCCAATAGCCAGGGAACAAATTACATTTTCGGTTAGGTAAGCTTCCATTATCAGTATTCATATAAATGAATATTTTCGATGTTCGTCAAGTAAAATATCGTGTCGTCTCTTACAGTGATGTAGATTTAAAAACAATCAAACGATTGATGGGAGCTGTTAGTTTTGGTTTTGGGATTTTCCAACTTAGTGTATCATTATTACCACCAAACTTGTTGAAGCTAATTAGTTTTCTAGGTTTTGAAGGCAATCGAACTGTAGGCATAGCATGTCTCAATTTTGCACGCACTACAGAAGACATGCGAGCGCCTCTATCTACGTACGTTTATTTCAGGATTATATAAAAATAGATTAATACTATTTGGGACTCTTTTAGATTGGTTCTATTATGGTACTATACAATAGGAGCACAATTATTTCACAGTGATGATTCAAATTTTACAAATGAAATGGAAATAGCACGCCAGCTATTAAAGGAATCACGTCCTCAGTATTCAACTTCAGCAATATTCTTATTTTTCAATGCTCGTCTGAAAAGATTGCAGGTTTGTATGGTTTTCATTTGACCAGCAGCATTTGGATTAAATCATTTTAATTTAAATCATATACTTTCCGCTGCAAAATGATAGGATACCCTCAATTTGTAAACTATCACAAACTGTAAAGAACGGAAAAACCCAAGCCTGCACTATTGAATTAATGAAAGTTTATTGAAATTTCAATAGAAAAAGAGATTCCTTTAGCCTTTAATGAGTTCGTTAAGATGCTTGACAATTGGCTGCTCAAATCGATAAGGCAATGGAAGGTTAGAAATGAAAAGATTGGATAAGTCGGTCCAACAATTAATAATGGATTGATTTTCCTTGACTTAATTTTTTATTTATTCAATCATCTAACACAACAGAAATATTCCAATGAATGTATAGATCAAAGTTTAGTAACTTAAGTAATAACAAAAATGAAGATTAACATTATTTAAAGAAAAATTAAGTAAAAAATTGCAGATCTGCTAAATAAATGCAAAAATACAACAGTTTTGTTCACGAGCTAAGGAAAAAACTCTAATTTTAAGAACATTTTTGAAGTCAGTATGTGTTTGCGGCTAAGAACCATGTTCAAGGTTGTTATGCATTCTCAGTATGCGTAAAAGCGATGAATAAAAGTATGTATTCGTGCACACATAAAGGACATTAAAAATGTTCGTTGCTCTATTGGAGCGTTGTGGCTCACGAACAGAGATTTCGGAGCTACCATCTGACAAAACGTGGCGGTTATGCAGTTTTAAGAGAAGGCAATCATCAAGGAACACTCTGCAAAATTCGAAGGATGGAATTTTTAATAGGGCTAGACGTTTATTATATGGCACCCAAGGGCAATTAGATTTGAAGAGCAAGGCACCTATAAGATACCTGTAATGAGGACACAACACTTGACAACAATATTCACGGATATTGCAAACAAAAGATAGAAACAGATACATATAGGTACAAATATTATTAAATGGTTTTGAGGATCTGAGAACAAAACCCGATAAACGAGACGCCGCACATAATGTGCTAATCAAATCTAAGCTTAGTGCCGAATACGACCCACAGATATTTGATTTTTTTGACCACACCAGGAGGAGATACAGAAATATAATAAGCGAACTCAGAGGGTAGGTATATGACATTTCGAGACATTTAAAGCGAACGAATTGTGCGGTACACCAGAACTCAGTGCACTTAAGTTATTTTGCAGCTGCTCACAATCTCTAACTCTAAACATTTTAAAGTTATCAACATACAATTAACCAAAAAGTAGAAACAGAAGGGGTCTTAACATTCTAAAATTATCAACATACAATTAACCAAAAAGTAGAAACAGAAGGGGTCTAAGAATGGAATCTTGCGGAACTCCAGAGATTGGATTAGTAAACAACAAAAGATGAGAAAGAATAGACTTCCCTTTAACGAATGCTGTTCTAGAGCTAGGAAGTACTGAACTTGAGGATACAACTTGGTATAAACAATACGTCTGAGAAGTTTACTAAAGAATAGAAGAAGGTTTATAGGACGGTAATTGGAAATACAAGCACGATCACCTGGCTTGTGTATCGTTGCAATGTTCCCTTGCGTCGGAAAAGCTCCAGTGGCAAGGCCACATAAAAATGATAGATACTGGAACACATAAGGAAGTGGAGAGAGATTACACCAAGACATTTGGTATACCATCGTAGCCACAATCAGTGCTATTATCGATTCAACTTCCATCGGATTGATGCAGAGGAAGGGTGAAATACGAGGGAAGGAAAACGCAACGTTATACGAGGTAGATGATGAAGACTAGGAGTAAAAGGTTGAATAATATTAAACAAAAAGCTCACATATTTTTTGCGTTGTTTCATCAAGGAACACATTATGAGGAATGTTAGGAGAACTTTTGAGAGATTGGATGTATCGCCAGAAAAATTTTCGATGAGATGATTGGACCAACGACTCGACACTATTAAAATAATTATGCACAGCAAGTAATTCCAAACCCGTGCACTTGAATTTGCTATGTCTTTTAATTTTAATGCAAGTGCAATTTCAGAGTTGAACCAAGGGGCATCGCTTGACTTATTTAGGCGATAAGTGAGTGTGAATCGTGAGATGGCATTCGAGAGCAATCCGTAAGATCTATGAGTGGTACGTCCAGTCCCCGGAAGAAAGAAGAAGAATCTTTTCTGAAATCGTGGAAATAATCCGATCAGCCATCAGGTCAATCCAGCCAAAAAGATTTTTCGTCGGTAAAAATTACTTTTGGCCATCGCTTTTTTCATGTCATGTGTTCTCGTGCACACTAGGGTCTCTGTTCTTTGTGTCTTGCAGTTAGCAGAGGTATTTTTTCCATTATCCGAAATTTTAGGTGTTCAGCCGTTTTTATAGTTCATTATACGGTCCAAATTTTCGCTTTAGTTCCAGCTTTGAAAGCCAAATTGCAGGGTTCGTTGGATTGGATTGCTTAAAATTGTACATTCGTCCCGTTAACTTAGAGCAAGTAGTTGGCCTGGGCTGTTCCTTTTACGCATAATTTTCAGCATCTCTGACAAGATTATCACTCACATCGACTCCTTTTAATAATGTTAGCGATTTTTGTCACATTATTATTGCATCCTTTCAAATTTAATATTATTTTCATTTCCTCTTGCGCAAGTTTTTTTCCTCAGCCCATTTTTCAAAGAAAAACTTATTGAAACTGTCTTTGCACGTTTTATTTCAAGAGTCCACGCTATTTGCGATATTTCACGATACGAACTCATCAAAGGAAATTCTAAAATTGCAGGATTTAAAAATCTGAATTATCGTTTTGTACCAGCCAATTATTAATGATCCTCCAAAAACTAATTTCAATAACTTTTCATTAGCTCAAAAATGTAGGTACTTGAATTTTTTCGGTCTCTACTGTTTCTGAAAGGTTAGGAAAATTAAGGGGTTTCTTATTATTTTGCAGCGGAGTGTATATTTTGATTATATTCTTCAAAAAAAATTGTTTACAATGGGTTCATCTCGTTTTAATTTTAGGGGAAGACAAATATAGCTATTGATTTATATGATGCAGCTTATCGCATGTCAGCCCTCCGGGAATTGAAAATGTTGTGCCTGCACGAAGTTGGATGGTGCCGCCTTATTCATTTAGATTTCGGAAATGCAATGCTACACTTTCATGAATTGAAGCTAGCAAGTAGTTTTTCAAAAAGTTTCTATGCTTATATGACTACAATCTGTCAAGGTGCCTTCGGTAGATTTGATAATTTAATTAAATTAAAGAATGAATTAACAAACATGCTTAGAAGAAACAATTACAAGGTGACGATTTTTAATCAATTTATCTAGTATATTACACAATTTTGGTCGCCTGCTGTCTTTTTCTACTCATAGGAAACACAAATTGATAAATTTCTCATAAGAAGACTCAGCAAGCTACCGTCATCGCCAAATGATCGTAAGATGTTCGATGCACACTACTGGAAATTTTTCGTCTATGAAATGTTATTTCTATGGAACACATTACCCAATTGTCCCTCAACTGTCATCGAAACCATTATTTCTGGTAAAAGTTCTTCGGTAATAATAATACTCAGATAAATAATCACAGCCAAATGTTTTTTTACAGACTGCACAGCTAAAGAGGCTGTAACAAACGAGCCGTCAATAGGTTTAGCTAAACTCATCTCAGGTGCGTGTAAAATGCATCTGAAGCAGCTGGAAAGTGCAGTCGAAGAATTTCGTGAATGTATCCGGAAACGTATCGATGCAACCGACGATATTTATATATCGGCTTACGCAAATTACGAATTGGCAGCTGTTCTCCTGAAGCAGAAGAACGAGAGGGCTAAGCAAGAAGCTAAAAGCTTATTGTTAAATGTTCAACGACTTTATAAGAACTATGATTTTGAAAACAGATTAAGTGCTCGAGTTTATGATATGCTCAAAAACCTGTAAGATATTTGAAACTATGTGTATATAACAGTAAAATTTATTTCTACAACTGCACGAATTTCGCAATGCATGATATTTGTTCGATCGGAATCACAATGCAGAAATCGCTAGCTTTCATAGATATTAAGAACTATTTTGAAATAAACAATCAAACAAATTATAGTTTGACTTATATTTTTAACCATATACACCAAGACACATTGTCTGCACACAAATATACTACAAAGCATTATTCCTATAATTTCATTTCACATATTAAGCTATGAATTCGCGGGCTGAACGGACAAAACCCGACCATCGAGAAAATGATTCGATTTATTAGCGGCACTGTTGTAACCATCACGGGTACTGAATGTAACAAACCCATATCCGCGAGACAATCCAATAGTCTTGTCAATAACTACAGAAACTTCTTGTACGTGCCCGAATTTAGAGAAGTAGTGTTTTAATTCTTTTTGTCCGATGGTCCAGGGTAAGTTACCAACAAAAATTTTCTGCAGATTTCGTGCAACATTCGACATATTTACTATTATAAATCAACACTCCTTTATCTAGTTATCTCCAATAAATGTATGGTATGACCGCCCATAAAATCGTGAATATTTACCCCAGATACTTTTCCAATGTTCTCTGTATTGATTTTGAAACAACGCAAATCCCACTTCTTCAATAGTGCTTCAATTGACCAATCGGTGCTGCGTTCTTGATACGAGAATATGAACTTGGCTCCAGGATTTTGATCCAAAAGGAACGATATCGTTACGAGAATATCCTCAAAAACTGTTGGATCGTAAAAACAGTCGGCAGCGATTATTAGATCGATAGGTTCTAGATTGAAAACGCTGTTCAGTAACAAACCCCAACTGATTCCAATTACATCAATATCCTGTCCGGGTATCAAGTTGTTTGCTCGACAACAACGTTCGATATGCGCTAATGATTTTGGTAAGATACAGCTATCGCTGAGTGTTACCTGAGCTCCACACTTAGCCGCTAAGATTCCTGGCAAAGCTGTACCTGAACCAATTTCGAGTATACGCTTGTCGACAAGATCGTGCCGTCGCTCCCAAAGAAACCAACCAAGAACAGGTGCACAAGGCCACGTATAAAACGAATAGCCAGATTGTAGAAGCTGGAATAGATAAAAAAAAATTTACGTTAGGATCATTCTCTCATTTTGCTTTATTTTTTGAAAAAATGGGAGTAGTTTGAATTCGAATTCGAATGCTTTAATAAATAATTTCTTCGAATACGGAATAATGATCCGTTTTTAGTTAAGATGAGCATGTTAGTACTTATGCGCACACCATTTTCCAATTTAAAAAATAAAAGTAATAAACTTAATCATAGTATTATCAATTATAGTAGAGCTTATAGTTTATACTGAGAAATTAACAGCAGCACTTTTTATAAAACGCCTAACTAAAGTAAAGTGCAACTTTTAAAATGGGAGTTTGCTGCTGGAACGCGGAGGGCGCCAAGGGCCTTTCGGACGACTCACGGTCTTGTTGGGCGCTCTCGGATGCCACAGAATAGAAAGAAGTGCAGTTGGGTTTATAAGTGTTCGCATCTCCGCAGAGCACCTTTTTCTTCCCGACTGTCGTCTAATTTTTGCCCAGCCTTCCTATAGTTCCAAG
This sequence comes from Nemotelus nigrinus, assembly GCA_947369275.1. Taxonomy (NCBI): domain Eukaryota; kingdom Metazoa; phylum Arthropoda; class Insecta; order Diptera; family Stratiomyidae; genus Nemotelus; species Nemotelus nigrinus. The sequence continues at coordinate 31,569,742 of OX376372.1, forward strand.
TAGGTACGGCTGCCGCGGTCACCCCTAAAACTTCTGGGTCCTGATAATCCGAGGATTCTGGAGAAAATGCTTGCAATTCCGAAGCTATGCGGCACCTGCTGAGGTCCGATTCGAAATTATCCACCCAAACGACCAGGACTTCCGAAGTCAAGTGGTTCTACAGCAAATTCCGTTTAGTCAACTCAGTCAGTTTATAATCTGTCATTAGTTGTTCTAATTGGCATATTAATCGCAAAACATCGTGTGAACCTCATCAAAAAAATCATGTGGACGCTGCTAATGAATTTACGTAAGTTCAAGTCTGTATACCGATTCCCGAAATTATCTTTTAAATCCGCCCAGATCTCCGAAATTACCTTTTACAGAGCTAATGGGAAACGCTGCCGCAGCAAAACGAAATTTCCTCCGAGGGTTTGTCTTGTGAGCGCTGACATTCGGTATATAAACCTAGGTCGACGGGAAAAAAATTCTTACAGAGAACTGCAGGCTCTCCCCTCCTCTACGATGCTGCACGATCGGTCGTGGTGGAAATACACTTGTTCTCCTCGAGGCGTGTGAGATAACGTATAAATTTAGATAACGGAGACGAACGCCGTAACAGCCAGCGGCGAAGGCTGCTAGAGATTCACCCATGGTGCCATCGAAAGGTGTGTCTTTCCTATCATTCATAATGCTCTCTTGTACAGGTACCAATTGCTACTGATACATTCCCATTACCTCTTGCATCATTTATCTTACTAAGGTAGTATCCGTTTTTGCCGAATGGGAGGTGGTGAGGGTCCAATACCTGGCTGTGAACTCGTGTTATTGCGAAATGATCGTCCTAAGTGCCCACCGCTTTAGACTGACGCCCCATTCCCCTTGTGTGTGGTCCTGCTCCCGTTGTTTTTTATAAAGCCCCTTTGCTTCTCGGAGGGTCGTAAAAACAGACCTGACCAGGCATCTGATGAAGGCGGAGTACTCGTCCGCAAACGGAGTACTTTCCGTTACCATCTATTACTCACAGTATGGCTGGATGAACTGGTGTCCGCATGGGGTCGTTAATACTGGCTGAGGTTTAAAGAAGGTCTGCTTACATATAGAGTATTCAACCCCAACCCTAGTCAGATCCTCTTGACTATGTGTGATTGGCATATTGATTAGAAACTTTTAATTTTTTCTAGGTCTTTTACTTCTTCCTTCGGCACAAGGAACCGCTTAGAAGAAGGAATTTGCAAGGAGATAGCGAAACGATCGCCAGTGTGCAGGCATATTAAGAGATTAAAGAAAAAAAAAATTCCAAAGGTATTCAGATGAAATAATATGATCTGGAAAAATAAAAATAATTTTAAACGTAACTGTTGTTTTGAACATTCAATATCATTTTTGTTTATACATCGGTTCGTATAAATTACAAGGAGTATCACTGGCTCGGTTTAGACTATGCAAAACTTAATACAACAATCGAAAAACGATTTAAGTACAACGTGAAAAGATTTCAGTTCGCAGAATCGATGATCAGCATTCCCAAAGGAACTAGAAAAATAAACTCCCCAAGTTCAAGCTTTTGTGATCTGATTAAAAAAGCAAATTCATACACGAGCACAATTTTGGATCACTAAGTTTGAAATTAAAGCATCGAACCGAAAACGGGTTGCTTATAAAAGCATAAAGTAGAATCAGATTACAAAATCAAGAAGCTGATATATATCTATGAAGAAGGAATTGAATCGACTTATAAAGGAGGTCACAATAATAAACATTTCTTTAAAAATAGGTTTGAATATTCAGCCGAGAACCGATCCGGATAATGGAAATTCTGTTGAGCTCTTATCAAAAGTACAAACACCAAATGATCAACTAAAAGAATTATCAATGGATGGAAAGTCTACAATAGATCCTAAGAATCACCAAAAACCACAACCTTTCCGTTTCAGTATTCATATTAGAGCTTCTAGCCATTCTAATTAACTCTGCACTCAAAAGGCACTTGTCACCGTGAGCGGTGTTAACAGAAAGGTTTAGTAACTTTAGTTTACGCCCGTTATCTTCTTGTAAGGAATGATCGCAAACTTTCCTTAAATTTCAAACAAACAAACAATAGGGTCAGCTTCATTGCAGAGCCTCTTCTTCCTAGCAACAGTAAGCCGCTTAGTCAAGAAACAAGCAATAAGAATTATCATCATCTCCCGAAAGGAAATAGGATAGGAAGGGAATCCAAAACCACACTCTGACACATTTCATTAAGGAATAAATATTCAGTGGTAATAAGAAAACATCAATAGTAAATGGAAAATAAAGACAAAAGACAAAGTTAGTTGATGGGAAGTTAGTGGAAAACATGAAAAAAGCATGCAAAGAATAACTCATCCATAATTTTAAAAAAAAAAATTGATTGAGATATTTTGAAGGAAAAACAAAACGAGTGAAACTGCTTCCCATACAGCAACAAAGTGCTGGTGTGAGGGATGCTTAAATTTAATAAATTTAAAATCGGTAATCGGTAAAACTAGTAGTAAGTAGTACGTAATTTACTTTACATGGTTCTAATGTGATTCTCCAGAAGCCTTTTAAAATCGGGAAAAGATCTAGCATCCTTCAAAGTATTGGATAAACTGTTGAAGATTTTTATAGCTAATCTAACAGGATCTTTATGTTTTCTATTCGTTCTAGCGAAATCATGCCTGAGATTATCTTTAAATTTTGTGTGATAGCCGTGATTTCCTAAGGTAGTCTTATAACTTACGTTTTTTTACTCTTCTATTGAAAACTGGTTATAAAGCACGATTGAAAACAAAAACAATCATTTCCCAGTTTGTGTTTCCAATGCTACTATCCTAACAAGCTCGATAGAAGTGCAAAAAACGCGACTAATAAGATAATGACACCCGTATGGGGATAAATGAATTAAATTTTTCTAAAATTCTTTCGCTTGACATCATTGAATTCTAATTGACCATCTCTTGTGAACAATGTTTTTTCAATTGGGGGACTTTTTATACATTAAATAATTTCAATTAAGCGGCCAATATTGATTCACAGAATTACAACCATATAGCTAATTTAGTTTTAAATAAAATTCCAAACCCAACATAATTGCGAATCTATTTTTATAACCCTATCATTTACCGAATTCAATTCCTAAAAAATAATTCGACAAATGGTCTTATATCACCTATTTTATTCTCATTTTATTCTCATCAACAGATAACGCATCGAACACCTGTCATATTACTGTACATACCTCTGGAATTATAATTTCAACTTTTTCTTCCGGTGTCGAATTATTACCCCGTGGTTTGCTCGAAAATATAAACTTCTTCACATGTTCGGACGACCCATCGGACATTTGAAAGCGGCCAGATGTCATCTCAAACCGCATCGGGATCTGCGGCTGCGCGATTTTCCGTGAAAAAACACGCGAAGAAACAGAAATACAAATCTTCGCCGATAAATGTCAGAAGTCACGTCAAACTTGATGGAAAAACACTGCCAAGTATAAATACCAAAATTTTTAGTATATCACGCATTATCAACTGAAAACGAAGGTGTAGAATGATTCAATATTTTTTTTTATCAAAATGAAACTTTTATCAGCCGTATTTCGGTAATTTTCAATTTGCATTCTACGAATATCATCACAAAAAAATAAACAAAAAAAACTATACTCACTTTCGGAACGCATCACCTTGTTATTGTACTAAAACTTGCCATTGCCCATTGCACGCAGGTGCGTGCTGCGTGCATCCACCGCCATTGATACATAAACAAAACAAAAAGGGTTGCCGTCGTTTGTCGTCATCATAAACAATTCAACCTGTCAGTTGCAATGTTATTTTTATTTAACTTACGAGTCTTTTCATAAAATTTATATCAGATTGTGGCAGTGAATCAACGTCGTCATCAATACAATTAGTAAATCAATTTAAAATCCACGGGGATTGTGCGAAAATGTCAAATCGAGTGAACCGATAACAATACCATGTGCAAGCGGCCGCATCAATTAACAGAGTGATTATTTCCGACGTTCCGAATACAAAATGGGGAAATCGACATCAGATAAATCATTAAAACTTGAAACTTACATAACTAGACGTAAATTGAATCCCGCTAAAGAAGATAACGAGAAGCAAAAGCGCAAGGATTCGGTTCGAAAGGTAACTGCATGTTAATAAAATTGATATAAATTGCTATTCGGTTCAAACTATGCCAAGCTAGTCAAGCCGTGAGGAATGTTACCGAAAACTTAGCGTGTTTATTGAATTATAAGTGGTACTATAAATAAGTTGGTTGTAATTAGTTGAGATGGTCATGCATTGTTTTTGCGTTATTTATCTCGGGAATATGAAATGATAGTATAAATTTGGTCTGCAATTTGCGCCGGCTTGATTTCTTGCCCTGTGTCATGTATAGATGAGGAACATGTTGCTCTATAAGCTCATTGACTGTCCAAAAATAATCCGTAGAGTGATTACTAGTTTTATCATAAGACACCTCGTGACAATTTAACTAAATGTTATGGGGAAATACAGACTATGTCATTTATTAATTATTTAATGGTTATGTTCAATTGTCAATACGACTTTCTGATTTCATACTCAGTGCTGCCTTTGCATTAACTTTCATAGTTACAAACAAAAAAGATTAAAAAAAAAACAATTATAACAAACTACCTTTAATTTGCCATCACCGCAACTAGCTCTATTAATTATCTAAACCTGCTAATTGTTTACCGGGCGTATCTCTCTTTTATGATTTAAATGTGTATATACTGTTTTGTTTTTTCACCACATTGCCACCAAGTCCAGCCAGATACTGGCTTATGCAGATGATATTGATATCACTAGCTGTAGAACTAGCTGTACGAAAATCCTTCATCCAAATCACGAAGACTTGAAAGAAAACTGGGGCTGCACATAAATGAAGGAAAGACGAAGTACAAGGTGCATTAGTTGCAGGAAGAACACCTAGAGCTGTTCAAAACATTGGCGTAGTGGAGGGTGAATTGGAAGTAGTGCAATGCAGCAACTACTTTCGGTACCCAGCAAAAGACACTCTGATCTTTTAACCCGGTTAGAAGTTTTTTCTCACCCTGTGAGAAGAAAGTCTGACTGAGAATCATTGGCCCTATATGTGCGCTACAAGCATAGGTTGTACGCTAGAAGCAGATCTTTGTTTGTATACTGAATCTTGTTTGACTAGGATTAGGTAGGCTTATCACGATACGTATCAGCCATCGCTTCGATACCTCAGACTACTGTTATATCTTATAATTTCTCAAAACATATTTTTTTATTGCATTTTGTAAACTATAGATAACGTTAATAAATAATAAAGATAGTGTGAACATCAGCACATAAATAGGAGGCATATAATTAAATTGAGTTAGATGGATAAAAGAACCTAGTAAGTCAAACTTCAAAAGCTGTCATGTTCTAAAAATATAGCATCTTAGGCTCGGGACTAATCTCTTTACTAACCTTACACTTATGGGAATATGTTATAAGAAAATGTAAAGTTTTTTCTCTAAAAATATAAATTGGCCCATTTTGTTACCTAGTAATAGCGGGAATATTTTATTTATATTAGTGTTATTTGAGATCACAACGGTATTATCTTAGTGCTATTTGAGAAAACAGAAAGCTAAAATTTTGAGTTTAAATGTCTGTAATTTAGTCTAACTGGTCAGGCAGGTTTATAATTCATTACAAATGTTTATTTTTACTAAGGAATATAATAGCATGAGACTAAGCGTAAGCATTTTTAAGATCACATGCAGACATTTTTAAATATCTATCTTTCTTAGCTCAAGAAAGCTGGCTGCTTGAGTGATGTGCTCTTTGTTTTATTGATATAGTCTATAACGTTAGAAAATCTGATCCATAATGTTGGAAAATCTGGTATTTATACCTAATGCTGATGAATCCGGAGCAGTGATAAATCCGGTGATCAATATCATCCTTTCGTTGCAGAAGAGCATTTCGTTTCATCTGTGACCTTAATGCCGAAGAATGAGCGCCGATCGAAGCATTTATTGTTGATTTGCTTCGTAATGTTACTGCTAATGTTGGTTTTCTTTGACCAAATCTAATCTCTAAAGCTTAAATAAGTTTAATACCGGGTACATTGTCTAAATTTGCCAACTTCCCTTCCGTAATTACTCTGCCAGTCATTTTTGATCAGGACGAAAATGTCATAAATCGCCTTAGCATCATTGTCCACTAGGTCCATATCTTTCATTTTTTTGTATCCAGGGATTTACATAATCTTTACCTTAACCGGATGCGCTCACCCACATACACACACTGTAGACTTTGGTTTATGATTGTTTTGTTCACGTAGGTGTTGGCAAATTCTAAACAGGCTTGATTGGAGTCGGTCAGTACCAAAATATTATTTTTTCTTTTGTTTATTGTGAATAATATCGCAAGGATTATAGCGGTTAATTCAGCAACTGAAATATGTGGGCTGACGGCAAAGATTTCCGAGGACACACAGTCTGATACTCTAAAAACACAAAATGTGAAAAAAATTTAAAAAAGCTAATGTGAGTAATGTGCTGGTTTAGGTTGCTGGCCTTATTTAATATATTATTGTAATCCACTAGCAAATTTTCGACTTGCAATTTCTTTACTACTTTAAAGCGGCCTTTATTTTTTACTACCTAAAGTTGTAGTCAAGTCTAATCAAGTTTAGAAATAGATTTTTATCAGCCATCTTAATTTTGATGAACTCCAAGGTATATTTTAGAAATTTTGGTTTTTTCTGCATCAAAGCTCTTTAGGACATACACAGGAGATTTTGTCTGCATAGGTGGAGAAGTAGCTTTTAATCTTCGCGCTTAGGAAGGTTTTCTGGAAGATAAGCCAGTTTTGGTTCCTGTGAACTTTATGGCATTTATTTCAGGTGGAATAGCAATAACTTTCATGTTTAGAAAATCTTTGTCTGATTAATTATATTTAATGGTTCTCGCTAAAAACTTTATATCAGTTGCCCACTTGATATCTCTATAGTCCAGTTTAATCTTTAGATTGAAAGTTTGATTCGTATTCAACAGGATTCCATGTCAGGGCTCCTTGTCAAGATTGAGGGGAAGTTTTAGGCGTTTAGACATCTGAAAAAACACTATCCTAAAGCAGATTGGAACAGACTTGTTTATTTTTGTCGGCATAATAATGAAGTCATCCGCATATTGAATAATGTTTACACCATTATTTGTGTTATAGTGAAGTTTGGTGGTATATATACTAAAAGGTAGTGGACTCAGAATATCCCCTTGGAGGATGCCATTACTGATCTTAACATTTTTTCAGCCTAACTGCAAGCTTCTGTAGCTGAGGAAGGATAGTATCCAATAACTGCACTCGGCCGGAATGTTGTATTGATTAAGACAAGAACTGAATAAGAATGTATCTACACAATCATTTTGATATGTCTAAGGTCAGGAACGTGCTACATTGATGGCTTGATTTCGCCTGTCCTGCCTAGTGACCTGTCGTTCTTCGTATTTGCATGAGAGTTGGCAGAGAGTTTGTCAAGGACTTTGCAATGGGTTCTCAATCTGTCGTTAACGATTTTATTAATTATTTTCATAAACAATTGACCACGACGTTGAGCATCGAAATTGGTCTGTAGCTTGGCAATTCCTTGAGGATTTTCCCAGGTTTTAGAATCGGAGAGATTCTGATTTTTAGGAGCTCTGCTGGAATCTGGGTTGATCACTTCGTTTAAAGCATTCCACAAGACTTTGGAGCTGATCATATTAATTGCATTTAACATGTCATAAGTTATATGGTTAGGGGCTAGGTGCAGACTTTTATTTGTGCATGCTCAGGATTTCTCTCAGTTCTTGCGGAGAAAATTAATTCTCCGAGTGAGTTTTGGGATCACGTCAATTCTTAGCGAACTCGGAGGTCTTTTATTTTTAATTATGGTTAGGTATTCCGTTTTTGGGATCCCAAAAAGGTAGAGCGATGTGAAATCCACTTTTTGTATAATCCCAGCGAAATTCCAGAATTCCTTTATGTTGGCATTGGGAGTAATTTCTGTTATTTTTCTCATACAGCTATTTCTTCTAAGGTTGATGGCAGTGATAGCAACAATTTCAAGCGGAGAGTCTGATTGAAACTCATAAAATTTTATGTTTTTATTTACCAGTAGACAGATTCATCCACATATGTTACTGGATCTACTCCTATATATAACAATGAAACCTTTTATTGGGCTCTAATTTTTTTGTTCATTTGATAGCAGAGTTTCTGATATAATGGCAATATTTTAGTTCTCATTATTCAAAATGCATTCTAGATTATTTTTATTCTGATACAATCCCTGAATATATTTAGCTGTAGGATTTTCATTTGGATTAGGGGATGATTAGCTAATTGAATTTTCTTCAGTGCATTTAGGAGAAACTCAAACATACTATTAGAAATGATTTCTTTGTTCTGAAATGATTCCTTTGTTCAGGTATACATGCCCGGTCAGGCGTTTCCGATTCAATACAATTTTGGTTATATGCAAAAATGACAATTCTAACTTAAGACTAGTGTAATGCATACGTACGTTTGCTGAATTTTATGCAGTCTGATATATTTTCGAATATACAGTTTAAAACATATTTGATGTAATAAAAAAGTATAGCGCATCAGAACCGCTAGAAAATTAATTTTCGAAGAAATTATCTTTGAGGGATTTAAAAATGTGTGAAGACGTTATACACTGCTTTCTAGTATCATATCCACCATTTCTTACTCAAAGGAACAAATACCATTTTCTGACAGCATTTCCTAGAACACAAATGATGAAAATGTTCAGTGCTGGCAACATTTGTCCAACACAGCAGCAATAAGTCTACCATAACAAGCCCGTGCTTAATCAACCTATCCTTTGAATTTCGTTTTCATCCAAGGATATCATCGAAAGTTTCAGCGATTAAATTAAGTCTGGGGCTGCTATCCGAAAAATTTTCAAAACTCGGAGAATTTAAATATCGGTTGCTTATTTTATTGTAAATGCTTTGCTTATGAACACAAAATGAAAGCATCTGTTGGTGCAATATTTACGAAATTGTCTGGTGCTGGCAATCATGTGCTAACACCATAGCTGCTTCACATAGTGTTAAACCCACCCTAAGAATTTCGTTTCGATTGAATGACTGCGCTGTAAGTTATAGGAATGAATATAATTTTAGGGTTACCACCGACCAAACTTTTTAAATTTTTGAAACGTAAATATTTCTTGTTAATTGTCATTGCAGGATCATTCCCATTTGGAAATTTTATGACAACATCGCTCGATAAAGAAATGTAAATTAATTACGAAATTCATAATAGCTGGCAACCCTTTTACGATTTTTCAACGAAATTCCTACAGAATTAGAAATGCAACAAGATCCACTTATTACATGAATTTCGTTTTGATTTCGTTAGTGCATCGGAAGTTATAGGGAAAAAACTTTTATTTTCCTGAGCAAATTTACAATATTTAGGAGACAAAAAATGCCATAGCTGCGGACCCTGTTCTAATTTTTCAGCCAAATTTCTATGAGATCTATCTTAAAGTAAGGTTCACCTACTGCGTTATTTATATATAAGTTATAGGCCAAAAATCAGTTTTTTTTCTCAGCGATTTTTCCAAATGGCACCACTGCCACAGTGTTGCCCGTATTTCAAAATCACTTCTATCAGACCTGGTCCTAATTAATACTAACATGTCCTGTAAATTTCATATTGATCGCGTTATCCGATCGTTAGTTCTCGTGAACCGAAGTTTTGAGTGCTGAAAATAGAGGTAATTTGATCACGGGTTGCCGTTCTTGTTTACCGCGGAATTTTGAAAATTTTTATTTAACTTGGTGGACAAAAGTCAAAATTAATCAATAATTTGAATTTATTTTCAAAAATAAAAAAATTTTCAGGAAGGTCGATGATTTGTAGGATTTTTTTTCAGGAGTCTGCTGTAGTTACAGAGTTACTCGCACAGTCTTCAAAGTCCATGTGTGTTAAATTCTAGTCTACATAAATACGCTCTGAAAATTGAACGATGATCCGTTGTTTTTCTTAGAAGTTATGACAAATCGAAATTTGAAAAAAAATCCTCGTCTACTTTTAGGCACTCAGCGCCTACACAAGGCTCAAAATTACCAATTCTTTATCATAAACAAATTAAAAACATAAGTTTTCATTCCTAATACTTTTTTTAACAAAAATTTACACCGCTTGGAAATATAGGAGTACCTGAAAATTGACCAAAACGCCCGCTGCTGCCAAAATTAAAATATCAGATATTTAAATTAAAATATTCAGATATTTAAAATATCTGAATTCCAGCAAATCATGGACCTACCCGCTATATACATCTATGTCCTTCGAAAATTTCAGCTCAATCGGATTGGCCACTCCAGAGATTATCTCCCTTAATTATTTTGCTGATATATATATATATATATATATATATATATATATATATATATATATATATATATATATATATATATATATATATATATATATATATATATATATATATATATATATATATATATATATATATATATATATATATATATGTATATGTGACGAATTTTCGGCGAAGCGAGTTTAATACATTTACGTACGTATGTATGTTAGATTTACATATCATGAAATTATTGATTTATTTATATTATTGATTGAATGAATGAATATTGATAGAAAGAATGAATATTGATTGATTTGAACAGATTGAATGATTGAAGGAATATTGATTATTTTGAACATCATCAATATCAAAGTTAATATGGATGTTTTTCAGTATCCCATACGTGAAGAAAAAGTGTTAGGTATATAGCCATTTAAGTTGTATTTAGGTAGAACACACCCATCAAGCAAAGTGTTAGCGTCTGCTGCCTCCTTGAAAATAATCGTAATCTTTCCAAACCCCTTGTTCTGGATTTTTCTGTACTGCTCACTTTCTCAACCATGACCGGATACTTCTTTAGTAAGTGAATATCTGTTCGTCCGTCTATCTGTTGCAGGAATGGCTTCTGTTGTGGTTAAATCAACAACCAAAACACTACCGGTATTATTTTCTTTACCTGCACTTGTTAGGGCAGGACTCGTATGAACAATCTACTCCATCGAATCAGAGACTTTACCTCAATGTTTCTCGCATCACAAGTTTTTTTAAATAGGATAGGACCGAACCCCGGTTTTAGTGCCGATGAAGGTGAAATGGTTTAAAAAATTTATTTTTATATTACATTATTTTACTAGTTATTTAAAACATTTTCCCACTAGTTTAATACTTACAACTATTTCTCTTTCTTCTAGGTCTCATTGATTCTACGAAAATGCGAAACATCACGAACGCCCGAAGAAAAGCGTCTTCTCGAAACTTGTTCCGATATAGCAAAAAACATTTCCAAACGAAAGGCCCGTAATCAACTCTATAAAGATCGCGTTATCGAAAAAGAAGATCCAATCGAAGTAATCGAACGTAAATCCGAAAGACTAGCTCAAATAATTTCGCGAGCAAAGCATTTAGTTTGTTACACGGGTGCAGGCATAAGTACGTCAGCGAGAATACCAGACTATCGAGGAAGTCAGGGTATTTGGACTTTGTTGCAACAAGGCAAAGAAATCGGACAACATGACCTTTCGCTAGCTGACCCGACTTACACACACATGGCCCTCTATGAATTGCATCGAAGGAAGATGTTGCGGTTTGTTGTTTCGCAAAATTGTGATGGTTTGCATTTACGGGCGGGTCTCCCGAAATCATCATTATCTGAGGTCCATGGTAACATGTACATCGAGGTTTGCAAGAATTGCAAACCCAATGTAGAATACTGGCGGCTCTTCGATACAACTGAATTGACAGCACGATTTTACCACAAAACGAACCGCAGGTGTCATATTTGTAATAAGCCTTTGAACGATACGATAGTGCATTTCGGCGAAAGGGGTAACTTGAAGTGGCCATTGAATTGGGCCGGTGCTTGCAGCCATTCCGAAAATGCCGATGTAATTTTATGTCTCGGTTCGAGTCTGAAAGTTCTCAAGAAATACTCATGGCTCTGGCAAATGGATAAGCCACTGAAGAAACGCGCGAAACTGTGCATAATCAACCTACAGTGGACACCAAAAGATAAGCTGGCTGGTTTGAAAATTAATGGAAAATGTGACGAGGTCATGCAGAAAGTCATGAAATACCTAAATATTAATGTTCCCGAGTATACTCGCCATCGAGATCCCATCTTCTCACATGCCACCATGCTGTGTACCGAGGAATTACATACCGTCTCCCAACCGATGCTCAGAAAGACACTGAAAAAGCTTGAGGGCGAAGAAGACGACGCAGACGACGATTCTCACGAGGTACCGTCAGAACACAACGAATTAAACGCATTTACTAGTAGCGATAATGATTCAGCAACAACTATTGATAATTTGGATTCGGAAAATAGTAATACTCCTAAGAAAGTCCTTGAAAGTAACATAAAAGATGAAAGTATGAATGGCGAAATCATTAAAAAATCACTGACGCCCGTTAAGCGACCTAAGCCAAGCCCTTTAAAATTGTCACCGGCTAAAACGGTTTCTTTTGTGAAAACTAATTTGAATTCGAAGCATTTAATACTGGCCGATGTAGAAAAATCATGTAGTAGTGAAGAAGACGAATCGGAAAAAGGTGCGGTTGCGATAATTAGTTCATCTCCTAAGTCACATTTTGAAAAGGATGCTGAAGTCACTGAGTGCTCGAATGAACTAAATATGCTCGAGGTCAAAGAAGAAAAAGTTGCAGTGGAAACTGAGACGGAGCCGACAAAGATAAAAACAGAACCGATTGAAAGTAACAATAAAAATCCAGTGCAAACACCTGGCGATTGTATATTCGAAGAGAAAGTGTCCGGAGTGCAATCGAAAGAAGAGGTCCGAAATATGCCTCCTTTGTCAGAATATAGGCCTGAACGAAAAATATCCAACGAATGGACAAACCCGATGTTGACGAAAGAAGGTTGTGATATATTCCAAGAAAATGGTACTAGTGCTGCGTATTTCTCTGGAGCGCGAGATATTAAGAAATCAAGCGACCAGTATTCTTCTAGCAATCCTTTTAAACCTTGTAGTCTCGCAAGAGTCTACGTAGAAAAACCTGTACCAGCACTAATTCCTTTCAAACTAGAAAAAAGAGATTTACAAGCCGGAACTACAAACAGTAAGCAGCTAGATAGGAAAATTGACGTAAGCGGCATCGATTTTACAGACAGTATTAGTTCTAGATTTATAGAAAATAAACGAAAAACCTCCACCTGTGATAGCATCGACAGCACAGCAAGCTTAATTTTTGGGTCTATTGATGCAAACAAACATTTACCTAGAGCAGCAGCAGCAGCATCGTCGATAGGCAGCAATGTAAGCACTTTAATAAGCAGCACATTTCATATTGTCACCAAACAAGGTGAGCTTTTTAAGAGCAGCTATAAAAATATGGTTGGACTTGGTCAACGGCAGCTTTTCGATATCAATTCAATAGACCTGTCCCGTCTTGTTAATTCCGAAGAATATTGTCGTAATTTTTTTGAATATTGTAAGGCAGTCGAACAAAAACTGCCGTACTGGTACGATGTAGGCTACGCTTATTCTGGTTTGCACAGCATCATTCAACCTCCCCCGCCCGAGATTGACCTATGGAGCTCGAAAATCGTTCCAATCTTCAATATGAACAAGAACGAAGCCGAATGTGAATTCTGTTTTGAAAATTATGCTGAATTTAAGTGTCAATTCTATCGCAAATATAATCCTGAGTTTGCCATTAAGAAATACCGTAATAATAAAGTAATAGCGTGCGAATGTTGCGATTATACCGATGAAGATGAACGCGAGGACAACGATAACGATAATGTCGAAAATTTAGACGAAACAAAGTCTGATTTCAATGAAAAGCGTGCCAAACTCGATATGCAAGTGCTTAAGGAACCAGTGAAAATACAAGCCGGATGGTATGGGAAGGGATATAAGAAGAATTTTCGGAGAAGAAGGCGTTAAAATGGTGTGTAATTTGTATTCTAGTTATTTTCTAATTTTCAGACGATAATGATGATTTTTTTACTGTTAGGACGATAAGGATTGCATAATTCAAATCATGGTTTTTTTTTTTATTGTAAATTCAATGCGAGATTTTATTGATATAAATGAAGAAAATATTTTTAAGTATAATGTCCAAATAAATTTAATGATTTTTGTGTACTACATGCGTTTTTGAAAAAAAATATATATTCTTTTCATAATACTAATACTTAGAGCATAGCCCTTTGAAACTAATTGCATAGCTACGGCAGTTGAGCGACACGCATGGAAAAAGCTGGTTAAATTAAATCTGATAAAACAACATTTGATAAACTAAAAAAAAAAACGATTAATAAACTACTGCAAATTTATTTAAAAAAAACAGCAATATGAGTCATTCGGTGGAAAATAAAACTTGGATGAAAGTATTCAACTCTGGGTCCGCTTCCTTGAGCTTTAAGTATATGAGACTATCATAATGCATCAAAGTTGAAATCCTTACACAAAAAATTTCGCGCATAGGAATCGCTAGAAAGACTGATTTTCGAAGAAAAGTAAAGAAATGGTTTAGATTTTGAAGGCACGTTCTATCAAACGTTCTCCTTATTACAACCAACCTGTATCGAAGGTCAACCTGTATAGAAGGATCCGAAAATTACATCGAAATACTTAGGTTAAAAATCTTTCCAGTTTTGCTACTCGTATGAGGTTCAAAATTTATGAAAGTAAAATACTTGCCACTTATTTTCATTATGGGATGCTGATCATATGAAAATTTGATGTTGGTATATTTTCATTGTATATGTTTGTCATATGAACATTTTATGCTAGTATCTGTTGGGTACGAAAATAACGAAAATGCCTGGTGCTGACAACACTTTGTAAACAGTACAGTCAAAATTATACTAAATCTGCTTCCCGTTAAGGCTAGCCCACCTTGTAAATTCCGTTTCGATCCAATGATGACTTTGGAAGCTATCGGGGTAGAGAGAATTTCAGTGCTACCACCCGTAAAAAATTTGCAAAATCTTTAAGATTGAAAAAATGGTTCTGATTTTCACTAAAATATTATCTGAAAATTGAATGGCAGCATTTCTTAGTTGGTTATATTAGATTAAGCGGCTGCCTCCTTCAGACAGACTCTTGAGAATGCACACCATTGAGATATCGCACTGCGTATTGCACAACCACTACTCAGTTTCGATCCACCCCGGACCTCTTTTTGCTTTCAACATCCCCCACGCATCTACAGCTCTGGCTCCTAGTTCTCATATGCAAATATTCACTCTGAACATCTGATTACATAAGAGCCAATCGGCCGCTTCGAGGATCGCCAACACCTCCTCCTGGAAAACACTGCAGTGGTCCGGCAGGAAGGAAAACTTCGAGCTAAGATCAGTGGAAAATAAACCACAGCCCACACTCTCATTCAGTTTGCAGCCATCAGCATATATTTCCACAGCATCTGTTCCTAGCGTTAGCACTCTCGCCCAATCCTCTCTGCTAGGGATTTGAGCTCCAAACCCCAGAGACAGAGATGGTTGGGCAGCAGTATAATAGATAACCCATTGAGCAGGCATCCCTTGCACCAAGATTTTAGTATGGCCCAAGTCTCCCCTTGTCTTTTATTTTAATTAAGCCTTACCGTTGCGCGCATAGCTTATTGCGAAACGAGCAAGACGCAGGAAACCAATAAACCAGTATCAGAAGTTCCTTCGTTGGGGTAATACGAAGATCCCCTTTATCAATAAAGCTGCTAACCTGCTTACTCTTTACAGCATTTTCTGATTTGCAACCTAAGGGATTTTTCAGCATGCTCTCCCAGGGTAGGCAGCACTGTTGCATAAACATGCTGTGATTTTTAGATCAGAGTAGTTTAAGACGCTGGCTAACCAATACCCCGCAACCCTGTCTATAATCTTTAATAGAAAGGAGCTTAAACAAATTGGTCTAGCTAACAAATGAAAAAAATTACCATAGCTAGCTGCTCCATCCTATTTTATTAGCCAAGCTTCTATTTAAAATAATAATGAAGCAAACAATGCACGATTACTTTGCTAGTTGCAACACTAAGCCTTTTTGATCATGCATCCGTTTTCTGAAGAAAAATACTTCCATCCTGAACCATGCTACTTTGAACGGATCTGCTTCCTCAACTCCGTAGGATGTATACGAAGACAGTTTGGCTGCTTTGATTCACCCCTTTCTTGGCTTTCTTCGTACCTTAGTAATCGTGCGTATAAACTTACTACTAACAATCTTCCCTCTTCTCCTTTTCACCTTCTTTTGGTGTTCCATAAGGGTTTATCCTTGATCCATTACTCTTCTTGATTTTTATCAATGACCGCCCTTCCGTTATCAATTACCTTTGTTTAGGTCAGAATCATTAGGTGTCACAACTAATTTGAATGAATAAATGTTTCCTGTAAATTCCGTAATAATCTTACAATTCAGTGGGAAGCTATCGCAATTCGAAATCATGAGGCTAAAAAATTTCAAAACAAAACAAAAATTTCTATGCTGATGCTCCCCAAATATCTTGTTTCCATATAAATATGGAGTTACTTAGAAATTCACTACATCGTCCGCTATCGCCTAGGAGTTAGAGCTATTTAAAAAAAACCTATGTCGTATACACCAATGTCTCCAGAAAATTTCAGCTCAATCGAATTATGAGATCCGGAGAAACCCCCATTTAAAATCGAAGCAAAGGATCTTAGTATAGGGAAATCAAAATGAGTCAAAATATGTGGGAAGAGCTGGACAGGCGGGTGCGAAAGCATACAGTTTCTAATAGAAAGCAGTTGAAACAAAACTTCCAATCAGAATGGCACACTATTCCGGCAGATTGTAAAAGAAAAACTTGCCCGGTCAATAACTAAACGATTAATAACAATAATCAAAACAGAAAGGACTTTCAACAAAATATTAATCCAGCACTGTTAATTCCAATTTTTACCTGTGTGCTTAACTGTCATAGTAGAAGGAATATAGGAATAAATTGTAAAGGTTACATGGAATGATGTTTCATACACACAGATAGATTATACTACTTGCATTTATTAGCATGTATCTTTCTTGATTGTAATCCGTCTTGTTTATAAACCAACATACAAAGGTTCAACACAATCATAATTATCACAAATAGTTTCAATTTATTATTTTACAACATAAACTATAACTATAAATCGTCAATTCCCATCTGTTCATTAAACTCTTCCTCTGTGATTTTCTTATTCTTCAGTTTCTTAAACATTTTCAAATCGTTCGCCAGCTCTTCTATATCTTCTTCACTAAACACATGTTTCCTCTTCTTGGGTGCATTCTGTTCGTTTTGTTTTTTAAGCTTCTTCTTCTCACGACGTTCGTTCTTCTTTAGTTTAGCCTCTTCTCGGTTCTTCTTCGAAAATTCCCATGATTCGTTTTTCTTTTTACCTTTTTTCAATCCCGGCCAACTTCCAGTCTCCTTATATATTTGCAGCTTATTTTGTCGCGATGTTTCTTTCTGTTTGTTCTTGTACTTAATTCGATTGAGATCAACAACAAACTTAGGACCTTGAAAATCATCTGCCTTTAGTTTCTTCAGCTCCGGCATTTTCGGCATGCTTAACAGACCGAAACTAGTTGCAACATTTCCCAGATTTAAGTCTTTCAGACGTAGAATAGCACTGCATTCATGCTTAACGTATGCTTGAATGTGTGAAACAAAAGCTCGCATCGCTTTGTCAAAAAGTTGCCGATCTTTTATCTGCAGCTTATGTATTTCCGAATTGATCTCTTCCAAATTTAAGTCCGAATCATCTACTTCATAGGATTGTAGCTCAACTTTTTGGTTGATTTTCATGAAATTCACATAGGCATCCTCATTTGGCAGGAAAAACGCTATCGAACTTCCAGCTTCGCCTTGACGTGCTGTTCTTCCAACACGATGAACAAATGCAGCTGGATGAGATGGTGGGTCCCACTGTATCACCCAATTTACTTCAGGAACATCCAAACCTCGAGCTAGGACATCAGTACACATCAAAATCACATTGTCTTCATTACGAAATGTGTTAATAATTCTCACTCGTTTATGCTTCATCTTTCCATGCAGTCCTAGAACCTTCTTTGTTTTTAGAAAATGTGATAATATGTCAGCCCAGTAATCGACACACGCACATGTTGGCATGAATATCATTCCTTTCTTAATTTCCGTTTTCTGTAAGAACGAAAGGATCGCTAAAAATTTCCTGTCTGGTTCTACTATAGTGTAGTAGTTCTCTAGACTTGCTGGTGTACTAACTGATTCTTTTTCTTTGACTGACACGAGAACTGGATTTCGAAGACCAGCTCTCACTAGATCTGTGACTTCTTTTGTTTGGGTAGCTGAGAAGAGACCAGTGCGACGCTGTCGAGGGATGTAACTCAAAATTGTGTTAACTGCTACTTTGAATCCTAGATCGAGAAGACGATCAGCTTCGTCCAATATTAGGATCTCCTGAAAATTGGGTTAAAATCAACATGGATATTTTAATGAAATTACTAGTTGAATACAATCTGTAATTTCATATTGCATAAATATGGTGAGATACCGATCTGCTAGTACAAACTTACTAAGGTCTTTAGACGTCCTGCCAAATTCATTGCGCCTTTTCGCTCCAACAGATCGCATAAACGCCCCGGAGTACTGACAAGTATTTTCGGAGAGTTCGCTTTTAGCAGGCGCATATCTTCTTCAATGCTGTTGCCGCCGACCAGCAACATATGTTTAAACATTTGCAAATCTTCATGTTCGAGAAATTGAGCAAGGACATCTGAAATTTGCGCTGCTAATTCTCTTGTTGGCGATACGATAATCGCACCAATTTCTGCTGGTTTCCATGGGTCTTCTTCTTGACGCCTGATTAAAATTTCTAACATTGGTACTAAGAAGGCTAATGTCTTTCCTGATCCCGTCACTGCTTCAGCGGAAACATCTTTTCGTGATATTAAGAGAGGAATAGTTGCGGCCTAAAGTGAATAAGGATAACATTTTAGTTGGTGCGGATATGTGCGATGCACACTGTGTTACCTGAACAGGTGTGAGTGTTTTAAAACCAAATTTTTGGATCGTTTCGAGTATGGGTTTGGATAACGGCGTAGATAATTTTGTCCAGTCGGTGTTTGGTATAGACATCGTCAGTTTTATTTATTTGGCTTACAGAAAGTGGGTTCTTGCGGTTCTCGCTGCTGCCAATGCACTCTGATGACAGCTACTATGACATTTACTAGCACGTGCTTTTGTATATAAGTTTTTCAGTACTGCCAGCAGCATGAGGTGAAAGTGTAAATTTCAGTAGCTGCATTTAAATGATTGAAACGATATAATAGTCTATTTATTTGGTAAAAAATAACTTGTAGCCGGGAATATCTGAGAAATAATACACAAAGAAATAATACAATCGAGAATGAAACAAGAGAAAAACACATGAACAAACAAAATAACACCCCCAAACACAAACTAACTTTATTTCTACCGGTAAAATTATTTAACGCCTACGGAAACGCGTAGTCGAGTTTAGCCGAAACTTTTAAACTTATCTGGCCTGGTTTAGGGGGCCTTGATCAATCAGAATACAATTAGATGGTCATCCGTTACAATCCACCTTAAATGTCCACAAAAACTATTTGCATATGGTAAGGTAGCCATCAATTTCCGAAATGTCATAACAAACCTCCGTCAAAAACATATGTTTAGAACAATATTGAACTACCGGTCTTTAAGTGGATTTAGTATTAGGCCGTGCTCGAATATATTTCCAAATTGCGGATATTTCTAAATCAATATGGGGTCCAGCAGTGAAAATGAAACTTATACTGACATAAATATTCGTGCTATGAACTGTGAAATAAACCCTCTTACGAGATCAGATGGATCTGCTATGTTGGCGCAAGGTATGCTAGTAAACCAAAAAAGGTTCCTTGGCTCTTCAATCTCAGAGGCTAGTGTTAGTCAGAGTTGTGGAGTCAACTTCAAAGTATTCGACGCCACAACTCTGACGCCACAGCCCTGATTTTAATACTTACTTTTTATACGAAAATTGAAAAACTTAAGAGAAACTTATTTTTTTTGTAGGAGACACTGTTGTTTTAGCAGCTGCCTATGGACCAGTCGAAGTAAAAACACAGAACTCACAAGTCGAAAATGCATATCTAGACGTTTGCTACCGACCTAAAGCCGGACTTCCAACCATAGCTGACCGAGGGCGAGAAAATGTTATAAAACGGATCAGTCAAACAGCGATTCTAACAGCCTTGCACCCTCGAACATCGATTGTTATCGTCGTACAAGAGTTGGAGAATCGAAGTGGAGTAAGATGTGAATGTTATTTTTCCGTTCAGCCATTAATATAATAATTTATTTTCCAGCTGGAAGCTTGTGCGGTAAATGCAGCATGTTTGGCACTACTCAACGGTGGCATTGCAATGAAATTCACAGTTGCAGCGGTCCATTGTATTTTGAAAGAAAACGACGAGCTCATTGTAGATCCTGATAGTAAAGAATGTAATGATGCCTTAGCGCATTTCACATTTGTTTTTGATAGCTTGAAAAAAGACGTGATCGCAGTTAATACGCAAGGAAATTTTAATATGGCTCAGTATAATGATGCTCTAACCGTAAGTAAGGCCGCAAGTAGTGAAATTTTTACATTTTATCGAGATATTTTATCAAAACGACCTGTATAAAATATAAATCATTGAAGGATGATTCGTTAAATTGTTGTTTACTTATTTGTGGTAGATGAAGAAAAAAAACATAAAAGCGAATATTTCAGAAAGAAAAACAGAATTGTGTTCATGGAGAACTTGCGTAGGTAAAAGACTTTCAATACGTTCATTATCAATAAGTACCAGCTGTAATGTTTTTTTTTTGCCCCCATCCGTCAATCAGTATGCATATTTTCCTCAAATAATTTGTCATAATATCCCTCTCATAGTACACTCCCAGACAATTGATATATTAGTAAAAGGAAAGCACAATCATCGGCACTTAATTGTAATCAATTGATTGTATCCTTGTCTTTATTGATATCATCTTTGAGACAGCTGGTTCTTACCGTAAGTCAAACCTGGGTCCTGTATCAACAAAAATGGTAAAACTCGACTTTATAGTCCACAGCCGAGAAATTTTACCACTAGAAAGCGAATCGCAAGGGAAATTGTCTAACGGCTATGGGGAAGACATAGCCAAGTTCGTCCGCGAAAATGTATTAAACATTTTTTTTAAAACTCCCAAATAAAATGATAGAAAGTAAGGGAAAATCAATCCATGATTAATTGCTAAAATAAAAAATATCTGTGCACCGAAACATCCATTCTTTTTATTTCTAACTTTCCAAAGTCCTATCTTTTTGTAGCAACCAATTATCAAGCATCTTAAGAAAGAGAGTAGTTAAGGAATCCTTTTTTCATTGAAATTTCATTAACCTATCAATTGTTCAATAATGCAGTTACTTGGGTTTTCCGTTCTTTATAGTTTCCGTAATGCGTAGTTTCTGCAAAAATTGAGGAACATCTTATTATTTCGAAAGCGGAGTGTAGGCTTCTTTGAAGTTGATGTTTCTCTCTGTTATGATAGTTTTCGAAACATTACATTTTCCCGCATACAACGGGACGTTACACAAAGAGGACATACATAAATGCTGCTAAAAATGTATGCTCAGCCTCAACAGGATTACAATAAGCAGAGATTGCTGTATCTGAAGGTTATCGGCGTTTTATTAAACGTTTATTTATTCATTTATTTATTTTGAATTATTAGCGGTATATTATTGGCTATCTGTGCACTTTTAAGCGTATACCTATGCTTTCTAACATTTTTATAATAGCATAAAAGTTAAGAACCAACGAAAATATACCCAACCAAAACTAAGTATTTACTTTCCAAGATTACCAGTAATAATAAACATCACAATTAATAAATGCGAACCAATAAACTTTGACTAAGAGACGACACTACAAGTGATCCTAGTTGCTTACTGTTATTTAATTGGGGTGATTTGGGAGAAATGAAATTCCATATTTGTAACTCAGGTCGATAGCCACCAGCAAATTGAAATGATATGCTTGTGTGTGGCTCCGTTTGTCAAATTATTAGAAATGTTCTACGAATAGTCCTTTGCAATTTGGTAGAGCGTTATATGTACGCACAAGTCTTCATATTAATCCTGTTAGAAAAAATTCCGAAGCATGATCCTGACGATTATATTCACTAGGAGCTATCTTCGATGTACAAGAGACGAAAATACAATATTTGTTGCACTATTATTTATACCATAGAAACAACAATTAGCAATACTTAATTGGTCCATCTTAAATAGGTCCTGTTTTTTAAATAAAACGAATCTCTATTTTTATATAAAAAATATGGATAATCTTTTCATTTTTTATTTCAATTTCATTATTTTGTTGATCTTATATTAATATTGTAAACTTCGTTTTGTCCCTATGTCGTCCAGTATTTGCCTTAACTCCTCATCTTCAAATCGACCTTCCAACGACGGTATAAGTGCTTTCGCTTCTTCTGCCGCTTCAGGACATAGGTTTCCCAATGCTGCCAATTCAAATTTGTGTAGTTTCTTTTGCATAAGCAAACTGAAATTAATATAGAAAATGGAGTAATGAGAAATGTATATTATATTTATAGCTAAATAATTAAAAATTTAAAAATACGAGCCGTTCAGCCCAGTACGCAATAGGAAAAAAATGCTAGATTTTTCACAAAACATCCAAAATGGTCGAGATTCCCCTCAAATTCGAAATTTTACTGTTTAAAGGAATTTCAAAAAGAGTTTCACATACGCTTGAAGCATTTGTTTTTGTTGCAAAACAATGTAACACACGTAATTTTTAAAAACATATCGATTAGTTGGTCAATTCACCTTCTTACGGCCGCAATCGTCTCTTTATTTTTAAATTTACGAAACGTATCAGTGTAACTGTATGTCTTCATGAAAACTTCTGAAAACTCCTGTTCTTCATCAGCGGACTCATTTTGCTTCTTGCGATGATCCAACAACATGTGTACTTCACTAATAAGTAATGTTTCTGCATTTTCGAATTCTGAAAACAATAAAATTAGTCAATTAATCGACAGAACAAAAAGTTAAAAAGATAATTAAATTAAACAGGAAAAATAGAGTGATCATTCACTTATAATATGCTTGGCATTTTCCTGATATACTTTGCATTTTTTTAGATGTGCTATTTATTGGAGTAGAATTTCGTATTGTTGTGTAAGCATTGCACTTGTAAATAATTCCGCATCAATACACTTCAATACACTCATCTATAGGTCTGCTCCCGTACTACGATTAATTGCAATTAATTGCAATGAAGCGTACTAAAACGGAGTACAAAAAACGGAGTACAAAAAACGGCTTCATTGTAATTAATCGCAATTAATTGTAGTACGGGAACAGACCTTATATATGTTCTGAAATATATGTGAGACAAAGAATAAATTGTGGGCACTATAGATTATGAAAGTAACAAGTTCTTGGGAACTAATTCATATACTCGAAGAGATGGTTTTATATAGTTTGGTTGATTTATTTATTTACCAAATAATGCATCATAAGCAAAATAAATTCAGTATAAATACGAAATCAGTAAAAATACGAAAAAACATCAATTCATGCATTTTCATGCCTAAGAATAGGTAGTTTCGAGGCGATGTACGAGGGTTGATCCAAAAGTAATGATAATCAATATAAACCAAGATGATTAAACTTTAAAAAAAATATTTATTTTTCAACATAGTTTCCTAACAAGTTAATACATTTAGTCTATATTTTTTCCAAACCTAAGATACCATTAGGAAAAAAATGATTTGTCTCTACTCTCCCAAAACGCCTCAACAGCGGCCATCACTTCGCTATATTCCTCAAATCTCTTGCCCCGAAGGTGTTTCTTGAGCCGAGGAAAGAGGTAGAAAAGGGCGGATGTTCAAGCAGTTCGAATCCTGTTTCTTGAATTGCAGCCATCGCAACGGCAGTCTTGTGAACCGTTGCGTTGTCTTGATGAAACAGCACTCTGGCTCGCAGTTTTCCGCGTCAATTTTTTTTAATAGCCTCCCTCAATCTTTTTATTTGGCCTGCGTAGTGATAACCTGATATAGTGGCCTTTTTTTTCCAAATATTCCACCATAATAATTCCTTCAGCGTCACAAAAAAAACTGATACATAGCCTTCCCTGCCGAACTGGACATTTTGAATTTCTTCGGCGTGGGTGAAGAGGGTCACTTCCAGATCATCGATTGCTGTTTAATCAAAATTATGTATCCAGGTTTTGTCTATGATCACGAAACGTGACAACAAATTCTTCTGGTCTGCCTGAAACTTTTCGAGATTCACCCTAGAAATGTCGGCTCGTTTCTTCTTTTGCTCGTCGGTTAACATTCTCGGCCCCCAACGCACAGAGACCTTCTTCATATGTAATTCATGCGCAACGATTCTTTGAACACTGCCATACGAGATCCGTATAACCTTAACTACATGCCTGATAGTCACTCTTCGATCTGCCAACACGACATCTTCGACTTTTTCCACTTTGTCTTCAGTGAGGGACGTGGATGGACGTTGTTCGCGGTGCTCAACTTCAGTGAATGTTCTTCCCAGATTAAACTCTTTAGCCCAGGGTGCAACGGTGGAATATGGAGGAGCAGAGTACCCTAACGTTTCCACCAAGTCGCCGTGTATGTTTTTTGTGGACATTTTTTCAAACACAGGTACTTAATGACAGCTCTAATTTCGTTTTCTCCATTTTTCTCTTCGACGATTCGTATTAAAATGAAAGAACCTTCCTGGAATCGGGGCCTATTTATGTTTTTTTATGCTGACTTTTTTTTTTAGTTTAATGCGAATTGGAATTAGCCGATTATCACATCTTTTGGATCATCCCTCGTACATAGTGGATCGAAGCTGACTGAACGCGTGCAGTAGCCGGATGCAATTTTCAAGCGATAATGACCAGTGATACCGAATTTGACTACTTCTTGCCATTTGGGCTACCTTTTGTTTCATTTAACAACCAAAAATTATCAAATGGCTACTGCTATAATTTGGGCTACTTTTCATTCTTTTTACGATTAAAGCAACAGTTACAAATTTCGTCAAAACGGCTAGTATTTTTTCAATGATCCATCACAGCTGCGTAGAGCTAACAAAGCGGCACACTAGCATCAGTCGAGGTTTGGGCTAAAGGCTGCTCCGCTAATTCGGACGAGGGGCTTTCACGGCCATTTCTAGAGTAATCTGGTCTCGAGGTACTTCTTTGTTTATTTGCCTCTTGATTGCTCGCCATCATTTACCTTGCTTGGCAGGCACTCTACTGGGTTTCGGTCCATTTGAGGTGCCTCCAAGCATCGCCATTAGTTTCGATTCT
Organism: Nemotelus nigrinus; assembly: GCA_947369275.1. Classification (NCBI taxonomy): domain Eukaryota; kingdom Metazoa; phylum Arthropoda; class Insecta; order Diptera; family Stratiomyidae; genus Nemotelus; species Nemotelus nigrinus. The sequence continues at coordinate 31,595,178 of OX376372.1, forward strand.
ATACAAATACCACATCATAATGGGGAAATATGAAATTTTTCACATCGAACATGTGCCATCCGAAAGCAAGAGGACATAAGTTTTCACCAACGCTTTTGTTAGGGATTGTTTTCAAAAACTAAGGAGTATGATTAACGTCTTGCCTGTATCATTAACAAAAGTATTTGATTGATCATTTTCGAATAGAAAAGAAACGCTCCAAGATATAATTTAAAGTACAGCTTTGGTTTTCAGCAAATGTGTTTTTGTAAGTCATATCATGTTTTAGAACACATATAACTATTTGGATTGAATGTGTCAAATATTAATGAGAGTGAGAATCTTGAATTGAAAAATATCCTCAATCTTTGAACAATTTCCTTTAACATGAGCCATGCATTTTCTTTTGTAAAGAACAACCTATTTTCATATATACTGTATAATTTTTTCTTTCATCTTTAGCCTAATAAAGCATTCGGACAAAACGGTTTATTTTTATTTAAGCACAACTGCAATAATTTTTATGCAATTATTCTTCAAAGATTGAAGTTGCTATTAAAAATTTGTTAGTTCGATTGCCAAATTATAGACATATCTTACACTTTAAAGAAATTTCAATTGAAAATCCATGAATACGCTGCATTTATCAGAATGATTTAAAATTAAAATTAAATTGGAAAACAAGAACTGAGAAACATAGCGCGAAAGCAAAGCTATCAAAGTTAAAGCAGGCAAAGTTGAACAACTATTTGAAGGAAACGAAAATCATGAATACTTAATATGTTATGCTTAGTACGTATTAATACTTAATTTGTTACATAACCGAAATGAAATACGCGGCGGTTTGACCAAAACCTTTAACGAGAATAAAAGGACTAATAAGACACGTCCGACGCGAATTGACACATGCCAAATGCTTCGGTAAAATTACCGCGTGTGTCATTGCGCTAAATATGTTTATGCAAACATATGCAAATGTTTAAACAAACTATAAGATCTATTTTTCACACAGAATACTATGTTCAAAATATAACAGCCTATAATGCATTATGTTTTAATGAATATGAAGTTTATATTGCTTTGTTATGCCGGGTTTCCACCAAAGATACAAAACAAGAAACACGGGAAAAAAATGTTTTTCTCAACAAAAACACGAATGTTTTGTAAAAATTGAACAGTTTCGAGAACATTTTTGTCTCTGAAAACTGTTTTAGTAAACAAAACACCTTCCCATCGCGAGTCGGTAAGATCAAAGGAAAACATGTTTGTTCGCAATTTTTGTGTCTATTTGGTTGGAACATGCATTTGTTTTCTTCGAGAACACTCAGTATATCGATTAATGTACTTTGGTTTTTAAATTTGTTTTAAATTTGGTTTTAAATTTGTATTCCTGTGTATTTCATATTTATGTTAACTGAAGAATTTTTCATATTTGTGTAAACTGTTATAATGAGCTCAAAAAAAGTAGTCACGATGATCTCATTTCTCCATTTAAGCCCACGTCGTCAGTAGATAAATCTTCCAATAATTCTTCCGTGCTATAATCAACTCTTCTTTTTAATTGAGAATTGGCCCAATTTCTCGGTTTTTTTCTTTTTTAATATTATTTATAAAAAAAACCGTCTTCAGACATTTCTCGCACATGATAAACAGAACTGAAAACAAAACCTGTCTGTTCAGTTGAAACAGTCTGTTTACAAAAAACAGAACTGTTTTCAAAAAACAAAACAAGTATTTTGTTTTGTTTTTTGAAAACAAAACTGTTTTTCAAATTGTCTCTTTGGTGGAAACCCGGCATTATATTTTATTATTCGTGTTTTTTTTTTGAATGCAATGAATATTTTTTATATTACTGGAAAATATGGTAATCAGCTTTCTGCTGTAACCTGGCCACCTGATTAACTATGAGAAGTTTCTTATAACTTGGTCACTTAGCCAACTATGAGAGGTTTCTCACAACTTGGCTGATTCCGTAAGTTTGTCAATATTAAGCGTTTTTTTGCTCTCTCTATCCATAACAGAACAATGCTATTCATTACCGGCGGATCGGAAACACCAACAACTCTCCTTATCCATAGCAGGAGTTGTTTCCAATGCATCTGTTCTGGATAGTATTGTTCTGTTATGGATAGGGGGAGAAAAAAAACGCCTATTAACTGCACCAGCGGTGGCCAACAGGGACAAGTTTCACTGTAGTAGTCAAATAATCTATTTAAACTACAGAAATAGTTATTTTTGCAAATCACTTGTTTCTATATTTATACAATATCAATTTAACTAGCACATAAACGGGTTTATTCGAAAATTCAAATGTACGAATTGTTTCGAGGTAAATTCATTTCGGCAGCTAAATAGAATTTTCATGAAAAACCAAAGGGTTCAACTTGGAAAGGTTAAATATGTCATATTGAGTTTTATGCATGTACGATAAGGTTACAAGATTGGTCAATTGGTGGTAGATGGTCAACTTGTAAACACCCCCTTACATAGCATTGAGAACGAATTGAACTAGGAGTAATCGGTAAAATTATTCTGGTAGTCAGCGTCACAGGCTTCACTGCGTTTCGGTACAAATATATGAAATTAAGTGCGCACACTCAAGTATCCGAAACCATTCACATAAATGTGTATAAATTAGCCGTAATGAATCGAATAATTGTGCATTGCTTACTTGAAAATTGCTTTAGTGAAAACATGATTTTCTTCTTAACTACGCAAATGTTTATTTATAAATCCATGCAATAGCAAGAAATCATAAATTTGTCGTGTTTTATTCACGTCTATTTTAATTAGACGTCGAGCGTCTGCTAGTCTCAAATATCCGATTTTTGAATTTTCAGCCATCAAAATATTCTTATAATCGATATATGAAGTCGGTATTATTCGAACTTGACTACACAAGTTCTTTTCATCGTCAGTTAGCTTATCATATCCTGGCAGACCTGAAATGCCAAAGTCATTAGGAACCTCTTGTCACTAAAAATTTGCCAAATTTTTATACCTATGATTTCTAAAGGTGCAGCTTTGCGTCGAACATTCGTACTACCTATCCCATTCAGGGAAAATACGCTACCGTTATTGCCTTGTGACGCGCTCGGGATTAAACTGCGCCAATCGAGGAGTTTCTCAAGCTGTTCATTCTTTTTGTTTCGTATTCTCGAAAGGCGTTTACTTTTCAGTTTTTCATAAACACGAGCACCGTTGAATGTCCGTATACCATTCGCACGCAAATCATACAGCCTAGAAAAACATTAATTTTTCTACTGTGTATGGGGTTTCGATTAGTTTCCGACTTACTTGAAAAGATATTTCTTTAGATCGTGAAAGTATTGCATTGAAATAACAAGGCTATCGAATTGTTCAGCAGACATGAGTTGCATGAATGCTATAAAACGCCCGGTTGCTGCGAATTTTCCTGCTGGTTGAGATTGGTCTAGGGCTTCGGAATATTTCGAAAGCCATCCTAACGTTTTGCTTGCTACCAGAAGGCCATGTTCTTTCATAATCTTATATCGACGTTTTCGTTCTCTGTGTATTCGAAAAACACTTTAGTCTGTGAGCTGCTCAAGTGAAAACCATTTTTTTGGCTGGAAATCCAGAATGCTCGTCTTTCTTCGCATTCTGTCAATCCAGATTACACCAATTCCATACTTACGCTAGTCTATGATTGTATGCATTCAGCATAGCGATATGCATCGTGTCCTTAACGTCATTCATCTCTTCTGGCCATTCTCCCATATTCAAAGAACTTAAGATTGTTTCAGCCGAATTATCGTAGGGTGTGTCAAAATCACCGCGGGCACATCTGTATCCAGCCATGTTTGTGAAATTTACTGAATCTATGTCATGTCGTGGCGGATCCACATTTTTCATTTTAAACAAGTATGGTGTTCGTTGAGGAATGTACTCATCGTTAGTCAAACCAATAACTTTCTTGAACAATCCGTCAAAATAGCAACTGTGATAGTGCTTTTCGCATTCGTTGGCAGAACGTGTACGCATTCCTTTTGCGATTTCTTCCCAGTTACCGTGACCGTACCGGGAAATTAAATCCAGTAAAAGTTTCTCTTCTGAGGCATTCCAGTTTGTATGCGGGAAAACTTTAACATTATCATGCCTTATGATATACGAGTGTGTGTTTTTGTGGTACTGGGTTTCTGCGCCCTTTGCGAAACATGGCAGACATAGAAGACTCGAACACTCTGCACAGCAAATATACGGTTCTTCAACATGATTTTTGCAATAACAACACTTTTCTGTTGTCGTTTCGTCCGCTTTTCGTGAAGTGTTGGGAACGTAAAATTGCGTTGTATGCTTAGTTTGTGCGCTAGGTAAAATGTCAATGACGTCAACGTCTGAAATATATTTTTTGGTGTTTTCATTATAATGCTCTACAGGTTTTTGGAGTTATTGAATACAATATTGAGGCAGATACAGAGAAAAATAATGGACCTGTTTTTTCTTGCTCGTAGAAAATATATTATAGCATAAGCTCTATTTCTTATATATGTATGTTAATTCTTTGAGGATGAGTGTAATTTGCTCATCTTTCCCAACCACTTTTAATTTTCCGCGTACTCCCGAAAGTCATACAAAGAATACGTGTATAATTTGTGATCATTAGATGTAAGAAACTGTTATATTTTGAAGAGCAATGGAAAAGCATTGAAGAAAACTTAGCGAGGAATAAAATTAAAACTATACAACCTCACAAAGTAGTGAAAAGGTTCAGGAGCGGATAGCAGCCTAAGACAACAATCTGAAAAGACAAAATTGGCAACATCACCGCTGAAGATAACCAGATTAAAGAGATATGGGATTGGTATATTAAAAAACTCCTTAATCATGTACATGGTTCAATAATATCTGAGCCTATAGACGTCTCTGATAAAGTCCTAATAGCCCTTTCAATGCTGGAAGAAATCGAGTCTACCATAAGAAGCCAGAAAAATAATAGAGCACCGAAATTTCAGCTGAATTATTCAAATGCGGTGGAAGCCATCCAAAAAATGATCCAGCATATCGGATCAAGAGCAAATATCTCAGGAGTGGCGTAAATTTATCATATGAAAAAGGAGACAAAGTACGATGCGAAAATTACAGCGGCATATTGCTTTACAAAAAAAACAAAGTATATTAGTTTGAACGCATTTAAATTACGGATATGCTACAGGGCATGGAGTTTGAAGAGTCTAATATTGAGTTAGAAATAACACCCGACTACCGCTCGTCTGTAAACAACCAGATCCTTCATCCATATAAATTACAGTACACCAAGAAAGTAATATAAAAGCCAAGAACAGCAATATGACAAGGATACTTGCTGATAAAATTGAAGATGAAGTCGTTAATTTTTTGAATGGCTACTAGCAATTTGAGCTTTATTTTGGACAACTGGTTGCGTCACAAATAAGAACACTAAATAAGCGCAATCAAGCCATGGATAAAAATTGATTTCAAAACTAAATTTTTGAATTGGAAACAGAGGAAATGAACACTAACTCCATTTTAAAAGAAGCTACTAAGGGTTTATCTAAACATTTCAAGAATATAGTCCCAAAATTTAAAGTCAATCACAGCAAAACTCTCGATGATATTGAATGCTTAGTTCCATCTCCTCTATCATAGTTGCTCCGACAGCTCGGAGTTTAGAAGTAATTTTCTCAAAACAATTTTTTTAAAAGTCCGTGTCCACTGCCATTTAAAAACCACATAACCGATTCATTGTAAAATACTTTCCTTCAACGATAAGTTTTAGATTTTTTTTTACATAAAGGGGGTTTCCCACCTACAAAAAGGTGATAAATAACAATTTTAATCCTGAAAAATAGCAATTTTCACTTCAAATGACCACTAAAAATTTAAAAATCAAAAAAATAGAAATCAGGGACCGTTGGGGAGAGGATTTGATGATACTTTGACTAACTTTTAATGTTCTTTGATTTCCGATAATTTTCAGCTGAGATACAATGAGCACTGCAAATCGTCTTTTTCCAAAGACGTTCTTGAAAAAACTTTGTCACCAGTTTGTTTGTCGATATTTTCGCATAAAAAAAATTACAAAATGTTATTGAAATGATAATCAATGATGTACAAAAGGTTTAAATAAATTTGCTTTATCCATATTTCTAAAAAAAATGTTTTTTTACGCTGAAATCCTTACCCCTCCCTTAACAAAATCGAAGTATTTTTTTGGGTCGCAGTAATGTAGCATTGCGGAAGTCAAATACAACTGAGTTATTGTGTTTTTAAGTAGGTAGAATCATGAGTGAAAAGTTCGACTGACAGTGCTGTATGGTGTAAACTGTTGCAAAAAAGATGCTCAGCGTCACTAGTTGGACTAACCACTACTTCGTCATAAGCATTTGTGAACACAAGATCTAACCAATTACCATTTTAGTTAGGAGGTTGAAATCATTACCATATAAGGCACTCGCAAGATTGAAATTGTTGGTATCTACAAGGTTTACAGCGAGAAGGTAAGAGTCCTTTTCATCCGGAACAAAGCATAGATTCGGATGATTGAAATCTCCTTAAACTATTATTTTGTATTTTTCGCTAAGTGATGTTGCTTACGAAGATATTGTACCACATAAATAGCTGTAGACAGATTCGTCAGATCTGAGCGGGATGTAGACAACAGCGATGTAAACCGATTTGTTATTAAAGGAGATCCGAACAATTAAATGTTGGAAAAAAGTATTTAGGGTATCTACGAGCTCACTTCAAAGAGTGTTGCTAACAGCAAGTAAGACACCACCTCCCCGCGACTGACCCGTAAAACAATAATCACGGTCGCTTTTGTATATAGTCCAACTACTATCAAGAATCTCCTCATTCTTATGAGAGGCATTAAGCCAAGTTTCGGTGATGGCGAGTACATTAAAATGGCATGATTTGGCGTAATTTGCTTAGCTTGCCTCTCATACCACCACAATTGTGGTAAAAAAAAAGTTTGAGGCTTTTCTAATTTAACAACCAGAAGTAGCCTGGTATACAAAGCTAAAAAATGTAGCTGAGATACAAGATTCCTCCACATTGTGACGGGCTTGAAATGAGCATTTTAACTTTCAAAGGTTTCACCAGAGCTAAAATCGAAGCCCAATTCACCAGCTTCTCTTCGGTACCGAGCTATTTCTTCAAGAAGCTTGAATCGCCCAAAAACAAGGCTTTGAACAAATGTCTTGGTATTCCCCAGAACTCTCCTAACCTCTTATCTTTCGCTATGTCTAACGAAATGCAAGGCTGAGAGCATTATGGCTAACGGGAAGAGAAATATTCATACAATTCCACCCGGTCAAGATCAACACCATTATAAACAGTGCGGCACCTTCCAATAATTTCACAGTCTCCAACTTATTTAAGGAAAAATTTGACAGCACCATAATACATGGGGACATATTTTTGACGCATAACTTGAAAATCATAGAAAAAGAACAAAGTTTTTTCAAGGACTTCAATATAAACAACAAACAAGGTTGAAATACAAACATTTCTGACATAATAGTTCTCAAAAGGCAGGAAAGTTTTTAATTATTCTATGTTGGGTCTATGCGGCAATTATTCTATGTGATCGGTCTGTGGTGCGGTTTTCGTAATCCTACACATGAACCATTACTTCAAACTATTTAGACATAGATCATCCTCATCAGTCAATAGCTGTGAAATTGCTGCGATTTAAGAGGGAATACAGTTTATCATTGACCAAAAACTCACGAAAACCTGCTTCCTGAGTGCTTGCTTCCAAAATGCTTGTAAGGAAATTAAATTAAACAGCAGAAAAAGAAGCAAGCTAAACAAAATCTATAAAATCTCTAGCAGAACTCCCTCCACAGTCATTGAAATCATTTTGATCACTGGTCGCACTGGTAAATTATTTTCCAAAAAAAAAAATGTGATACAGGATTCAAAAATGTCCTATGATCAGGAAGCTGACGAAGCTCTAGACCTGATAAAAAGAAAGATAGCTTCCATATGGAAAAACGAATATCTGACTGACATCAGAAGGCTAAAACAATATCCTTGGATTATGGCTTTCTTGGACTTTAAAAATTCCTTTTGGTTGATTTGGTTTTGATGGGAGAACGATTAAGAAAACAAATAGATTAATTGTCAATAATGCATTAAACAATAAAAATAAAAATCGTATGAAAATAAGAGATGACGAACTCTGTGAAAATTGCAATAAAGTCTTCCACTGTACAAATACACAAAAAACTGGGAAAAAATGACAGTTCTCAGATATAAACAGTATAAGGCGTGCATCTAACGCATTCATTGCAATGCATACGGTATTGAAAACGATATTGAAAGTTGAAGACGAAAACGCACTAGTATGGAAATGCATATTCCAATGTTTTGCCAAGCATGAGAATGTGGCGCTCACAAGCAAAACATCTCCCTTAACTTAGTTTATACTTTGTTATTATATCTTTACAAAAGATGTTTGCTTGGATACAAAACAAAATAAGGACTACATCTACAAAATTAGCTGCCCGATGAAATGCTTGAGTTAGTCGAGCTCACAGCAAGAGTTGAGTATCGCTATGTCGGCAATCGTAAGAATAGTAGCCTAGCTACACCATTTAGAAAAAAGTGGATACTTATTCCACTGCCCAATATACACTTAAATTAATCAAGCATATGCCGATGCGACATATGCTACTGTATGGTGCAGATATATAGGCCACTGCCTTAAAATTTGAAAAGTGTCGGGCTAGCTTGGCGAGCGTTCAACGCAAAGGAGCGCTACAATTCGAAAGCATCTACCGTGCGGTAACAGGAAACGCCGTAATGGTCATAGCAGAGATTATCCCAGTTAATTTACTGGCAAACGAGCTTCGGAAGGTCTTCTTGTAAAGCTCAGAAGTGGGAAGAGAGGTAGCAACCGCTCAAGCACAAGCGCGAATTCTTGAGCTTTAGGAGGAATGCTGGTCTACAAGCACATTGGGAGCAAGGACGATTAGGCTGATCTGCGCCATAAAACTGCAGTGAAATAAATTTTTACCTGAGCCAATTTCTATCAGGGAACGGATACTTTAGGAAATACCTTCATGGAATAGGAAAAGTCAGGACGGAATACTGCAAATACTGCACTAAGAAAATTAATGGCTGCATTGCACATTTTCTCCACTTCATAAGAGAACGAGAAGCGCTCTTCTTTACAATCGGCCCTGCGACACCGAAGTCGACTGTGGAAGCGATGCTTCATTCAGAAGACACTTGAGTACGTGTTTCGTATATGTGTATATGTAGGCTATCAATCGCGATCACATAAATTCAGCTATATTCTTAAAGGTGAAAGAGCCCCTAAATAAAATTGGGGCACAAAACCATCTAGAGATGATATGGATCCACGGCCATGAGGTGCATCAAGGAGACGAGGAAGCTGATGCCGAAGCCAAAGAAGAAACAATAATGCTGTTCACAGGTCGTTCTCCGTACAGAAGCTTTACAAAGGCAGATACGGGCGAGGAAATTAAAACTAAGAGCAAGAAAAAGATCGAAAGCTACTGGCTTAATCTTGAGGGTTTGAAAAACGCTAAAAATATCTTGGCTTCGATGGCAAAAGAAGAAGTGGTTCTCTTCAAAAGTGGCATAAGAGCCCTATGTGGAGCATTGACAGGTCACATTCCTTGCAAAAAGTATCCCAGCAGAATACGACTGATGCAGATGTTGTGGAGATATAGCAGAGTATTTAGAACATTTTCTCATACACTATCCAGCACTAGCGAGACGAAGATTAGAGCTCTTTGGCTCTGCTTTTCCGTCTACCAGGGACATAACAAATGTCCCGTCGAGGAATATATCCAAGCCTGGACATCATATAGGACATAACGCACAATAGACCCACTCCAGGCTATCAATCAATATGTAGAGACGGTATTGCGGCTGACAAGAGAAGGATGCCTTACAGACTCCTCCTGATAGAACGAAAGTAGTCGCGGGGCACCTGATAGATGCTAGTGGCACGGCTGAGTCAATGCAAAGCGAATGTGATCCCGACTCGTCAGCGGGTGATATTTTTTAGTGAGTAAAAATCTAAAATAGTAGTTCATCGTTGTTTATTAATATTTTTTTGATAAATGTTAATCAATTCAAACTAGGTTTCACATTATAAATTTTCTATTGCACTTATGAGTACGTTCAAACTTTTAATACGATATACAAATTATCGGTTTGCTTTAATACATATATCTCAACGTCATATCACTTGTTTTAGTTTAAGTTATTGGTAGTGCGCAGAATAGCATGACAAAGGGGAGATATTTATGCATTAATGTTAGCTTGATTAGGTTTGAAAAGTAATGGCGGCTGTTTCTCTCTGCTTCATTCAAAAGGTGGTTGTTTTTTAAAAAACTAAACTGAAGAACCACAAGCAAGCGGCGAAGCACATTGGCGATGATTCCGCTCAAGAGCATAGATTATTTGTGTTTGTTTATAGCTCGACCGCTATCATATTCTTTGTTCTTTGACCAAGAGTTGTGTGCAACGTCAAAGCCAAGGAACCAAAGAATAAAACGTTGCAAGTCCGAGGAATAAGCTGCCCTAAGCTAAAGAATACTCACTTTAATGCAACTTGCTTAGTGCCGATGACGGGCGCATGATTTAATTTTCTCCGCCTGATACAATCGTATCTGTTGCTATGGAAATGCTTGCAAACTAGTGGAGCTGGTGCAGAGCCGTCCTACTGTGCCATTTCGGCATTCGAACGTTTAATGCAAGATCCTGTCGATATATTTGAAGGAAGATGAGGATAATGTTAGAGATACGATATGTATTATTGAAATGATGCGGCACTGATTACAGCAATGGATCGATTAGAAGGAGAACGAGTCGTAATGTAGAATTTGCGGGAAACTTCGCAAAAGTATTCACCTTTAATGCTATTATATTAACCAGGAAAAAAACAACAATTAAAGAAACGGTCTTTTCACACAGATACTTGTTCCAAGTGTTTGTCCGTAAAGATATTTTTGACTTTATAATTTTGTTGCTAAGACAGTATTTAATGAGGGGCAACCGAAGTTTTGATGTTTTAGAAAAAGCTTAAAGGCAGCATATCTGTGATGATAGTTTCCTAATCGAGTTTAAATTGCTGTGTAGAAAGAGCGCGCAAACACCTCATTATCACTTGAACTTCTGAACCTAATGAAGGGAATAAATAAAAGACTTTACGACGACGCTCGTTTAACCTATTTTATTAGGGAGAGACTTTCAATTGCTTATGATCCAAAGCCATAGGTTCTAATTGAATCCCTCAGCATCTGGGTCCAGAAATTGTTCGTCTCTGAGTAGCGCTTGCCAATAAATAGACAATCATGATTAACACATTTACACTAATGCTACGAGTTTTCATAACTTGCATATTTCTAAAAAGCACCCTTCAACAACATAATTTGAGCAAAGAATATACGTCAGCCTTAAGCTCATAAATTAGTAACATTTTACATAAATTTCTATAGTTTGTCCTGATTTCAAAGTTTAGTCATTCTAAAAGCATTTTGTTTACCTTTGGGAAATTGAAGATCCGCCGCATCCTCGTCAACCAAATCGCTGGGATTGATGAAAGACATGATTGCATTCGGTTTAACCCTTACGATTTGTTCTTTACTTTATTAAATTAAAATATAAAATTGAAAACTCCACTCTCTGCCTTACATTCACAAGCCCAATGCACAAGCCACAATCCCTATCCCTAAATGGATCCCTATCATCAAACTGAATGGCAAGCTGTCAAAAAATCCAAAGAATTTCCTTTACGATCTTCTTCTTCCTAGTTCTTATAAGTAAGTTCTCTATTGTATACCCTAATGGCCGCTTGGTGCTTATCTGTGCTTATGGTCTCGAAGAACCGCAAATTGAAATCAATCGTGACTTCGCTTATGAATTGCTGCTTGCGACTGCATTGAAAACATTTTCACAAGGCAGGCTTCAAATTCCACCGAAAATTTAATATCAAATATATCCAAAACAAAGCAAATTAATCTCACTTTCAAAATAAATCCGCGTCATTCGTAAAATTTCCCATTCCCATACAGCGGCTCATTACTTTGAAATCAATCCCCACTACCTTAGCGTTTTGTTTTTAATTCAATTTTCAATTTTGTAACCGCAAGAGGACGACATCCAAGTCGGCATTTCGCTTTTTGTTCGCTGTCGTGAAATTTTGTACTATCAATAAGTAACGTCGTGTAGTAATTTGATTATTCGTTCAATAGCTCATTTATATTTGTCTTTTCAATTTGTGCTCACACGTACTTGCTCAGTAAAGCAAGAATAGTTTCGGTTCGTATCGTAGTTACCACTTTGAGGAAATATTGCGATCGTGTAGTCACGGGTGAAATTGGAACTTTGCGTATATTGTGCTTGAATTCGCTTGTTGTATTCGTTTCGTGATCAAGAACTAAAAAGGAAATTAACATACAAAATGTCTGGACAGTTTACGCAAGGATTTACCGATAACCAGAAGCCATCAAGCAAGTAAGTTTTCCAGACATTTGAATTTTGAGTCAAAGATGTTAACAAGCATCGTGTTCTCACATGCAATATTAAATTGGTCAAAGACCCTAACGTTTCTATACGTATATTCTCTGTTCGATTTCTCGTCAAAGAGCCGGTTTAGAAATATTACGTACATGCAGAGCCGTTAGAAAATTGAATCTGGTGGTGTGTTCCATTTATTATTATTCATGACTTCTAGGAGTGTCGTGCTCTTTGCTCATCTACATAGTTATCAGGAATACTCATTGCTTCGAAAGTTTGTTTCTGTCTTTGCAGAATAAGAAAAACATGCTGGAATAGAGTGAAATGAACATTATATGGCACTAACTCCGATAAGCAAACATTCCTTGCTGGCCGTAATTGCAGTTTGTAAGCCACCGGGATGCGGCGGAAGTAATAAAGTTAGTCGCCGATCGTTGCTCTGTACATTGATGACTGCAAGTTCCGAAGCCTTATGTGCCTACATTGAGTGTGTTTTCACTTCGTTTTTCGTTGTCTCCCCTTCTCTGTCTTTGCATTCGTTTCTGCTGCAGATAGTGTTTGTCTGTACATATGAAGACGACGGGCAGGTATTATCCAGAAACTTGCCGTGATATGAGAATTCTTTGCCGATGACCCCCATAAAGTTCTTTGATCCACTAAGACTCTCACTCTGTTAAGTAAATCGCACAGCAGGTAGGAATGTAGATCAAAATTTGCATCAATCGAAGCTTGAGCTATCATATGTTCTGGAAGGTCTGAAATGGCATGGCAGCCGCCTAACCCATGACTCACACTCATTCCACTAAGATACAAAATACTTGCAACAAAAGGTCTTTGGACTCATTTCGTTATCGAATGCGCTACGATTGTTTGTAGATAAAGCAAGAATGAATGCCGGGTGATGTTAACTAACAGCTGTGTTAGAATTCTATGCTGAAACGTTAACCGGGCAAAAATTCATACCAAAGTCTGAATATAGAAAAGGTCAAAATGTCTGCAGGTTTTATCATCGCAATAGACCCGGGGTTGTCGACGGTAGTAAACAATTTGTGCTGACGAATTTTATTCGATATCTATGAAGGCTATTGTGTGTGGGGTAACTTGAAATCATTTCCACGTGGGCAATCCACTTTTTTCCAATGCGTCTGAATTTAGATGGGAAACGTAGGTGAGTTGTTTTGAATTGTTTGATTAACATTGAATAATGCAGGCATTGGTTCAATCTGCAATTTTCTGCAATTGAAATGAAAGTAAATAATAGGCCATGTGCATAAGCTTATTTGTCATTTGTGGTGTTGAGCTTATTTGTATAAGCTTATTTGTCATTTGTGGTGTATACCCAAAAGAAAACACAGCGGAAGAATAATTAATTTAGATATTGACGTATTTATAGCCTTAAAAAGTAGACGGATAATATGCAATATCAAGGATTTCTTCATGTATATATGTATGTAGTATTTCAAATTCACAAAAATTATGGAAGTGTAATATGTATTGTTCATTTGAGAGATGAAATATAAAGCCATTCATGGCTAACAAACAAAGCTTGCAACTCGTTAGCTAGCTAATTATAAAGAAATTCGAGCTATGCACTTATTTACCTCCTTCACTCTCGCTCTCTTTTTATTACAAATAGGACTTCTTCAACCATATCCATATACCTATGAATAGACAAATTCGTTTAACTTATTACCGAAGAATTAGCATAAGCAATTTAGTTTTGAAGATAAAATTACTCGCTAGGAGTATGATGATTATTTTGCTTTATTAGCACAATAATTTTTAGAAAAAATACCACACCGAGAAAAAAAATCAAGACGAAGGTTTCTTAAAGCCCCCACTCACGAGCAGTCCATCCGCCCAAATGGCCTGAGGCCAGGCCAAAATCTCACCGTGTGTGGGAGAACTTGGATGGACTTATGGACTGAAACAACCAATTTGGATTTCCAATCAATCCAAAGTCCATGGACTAAGACCATCGGGCCTTTTTTTGGCTCGACCGTATGTGGGAAAATAGTAGGGCGAATTCGGACAATCGATAAAATGGGCTAATCGTGTGTGTTGAAGCCTCAGTCCAAACAACGTGGCAGTCTTGCTTTGCACGCTGACCTGTGACAAGCTCATTGACTGTTTCTGTGATTATTTTATTTAATCGAAAAATTCAGCATAATGGATAGTGGTTGCCATGATTTTGTTTTCGAAGTTATCGAATAATATAGGTCAGATGAATGTATATTATATTACTTGACCCAAAGCCTGCAACCGCTTGCTAAGTACCGCAAAGTTGCGGTCAATCTTTCGTGAGGAGTGATAGTTTGACTCATATTTGTATCCTTTCGTTTGATAAATGTGGTGACCAACTATAGCAACGTGCTATATGTCGTATCATCCATTCTTAAATAATTTTGCCAATCAGAAGGCTCAAGTGTGAGTTCTTTTACCAAATTTTACAATTTTTGCCACTTCCTTTTTGGCTATCGTTGCTTTATGTAGATGCAAGTTGCAATTTAAAAAAAAAACTCCTCCATATGCTTCTGATCCATTATTAAAAATAATTTTTTCTTCAAGTTTATCTTTTTTTTCTAAATTAATGACAGAAAATGAAATGACTGAGTAGATCGAGGCTCTATCGTGAGTGGCGAGCTAAATTAGACTTAAACCAAACGGACTCAAGCCAAATGGACTCAGGCCATTTGGACTGCTCGTGAGTGGGGGCCTTTAACGAAAATGTCTTTATTGTGGTATCAGAAACACTTTGTGAAAAGTCTATTGGCTTTATGTGAATTCTTCGCGTATATCGCACGTAAAATTCACATCCGAGTAGTCGTTCTCGACATATAAGCATAAGAAAACTTCAAAATTGTATTGCACTTATTGGCTATCTGCATCACTATGCATTAAAGATAGTCAATTTTATGGGAACTTTTCTCAGCCTTATTGAAAATGACAAAATAACGAAACAACTCCCCGGAGTGGAAAGAGAAGGTTGAAAATTACTTGAAATTTACTTCAATTTGGTTGAGTGAAAGCGGTTTTACTTTCAGAGTGAAGAACTTCCAAGCTATGGGAAATGGGAAAATTCTTTATCATCAGTGAGTCATTTATGGACACATTAAAAAGGAAACTTCATGAAGAACTCATTTCGCCCGTTTTTCCTTCCTGAAATTTCTGCTCAGGGTGTTTTGTCCGACCAGCGTCACCAGCAGGACGGCCACTCTAGCGCGGTGACATGCCTCCGCTTTTGCTACTGCCCCAACAACCTCTAAGATGGCATCGACTGTTGAATGTCCTTTCGGGAAGCAGTGCTGCCTGTCAGAAAGATCACCGGTCCATCTGACTGCTGAAAGCAGACTCGGCTTTAATAATCCTTCGTAAAGCTTTCCCGCAGTGTCCAGCATATCAAGCGGACGGTTCGCTGATCGGTTGCCCAGGTTCTCTTTCCTCTTGTGTGCAAGAGCCAGTCGAGCTGCTTTCCATCGTGACGGGAAGACCCCCCTTGGCTGAACATGAATTATACAAATCCAATAATACGCGCGATGGCTCTCCTCCACGACTTTAGGTGCCTCGACCGGCACTCCATCAGGCCACGGAACTTTGCGGTTCTTCCTCCTGGCCACTTATCGTCCGCAAAGAGAGCCGAATGCGCTGGGATCAGCGAACTAACGATACGCTCAGCACGCATCGCATCCATGACGATTTAAGGTCGCATGCAGCCGAGTCGACCGGTGACCATTTTGTAGCAATCTCCCCATCAGTCTGAGTTGACTTCGTGACAAAGAGTCTGCCATTTGGCGTGTTTGCTTCTTCTTAGGGCCTTGCTCAGCTCGTACTTTGGTGCAATGTGAGCAGCAGAAAGTTCGGTTCCCTCGGCCTATTCTTGGCTCGCTGCGCCTGCACACCAATGTGATGCGTTGCAGTTCCGCGATTTCATCTTTCCATCAGTACGCATTTTTCCTCCTACGAAAGGGTTTCCATTTGGGCATTGAAACCTAACAAACGCTGCGAATCCACCCCATAGTGCTGTCAGCAGTGGCCTCTTCAAGCTCGAAACTAGTGATGTAACCATCTTGTCCCTGTTAGATTTAGCAGCTTTCCATTCTAGTCACTTACCGAGTGCGGTGGCGTCTTTGCCTTTGAAAGGTGGGGTAGTTGTGATCAGTCGCTGTGCAATGTTCCATAACCCTCCGTGAGCGATTGGATCTTTGAAAAGTTGGTGTCGATCCCGTATTCAGCACCAACAAACCCAACCTCGATACCATCTCCATTATGCGCCGTCCGCAAGTGTTTTTGTTGGACATGTCCCACTACAATGCTGTTCGGGGACAAGTAACAGCTCACGAAGGTGACCTTTCCGTAGCCGCGGCTACTGATGCGGATCCTCTTCCGGTCAGTGATCCAATTTGCCGTGTACCCTGCCAATCAAGGACGAGTTCTTCTACCAAAAGGGGCTCGCTGATCAATACGATCTGAGCTCTATGTTGGCAGACTAGCTGCGTGAGGAGTTCATCAGCTGCTCTGCAGCCCTGCAGGTTTCCTTGAAGGATTCTCATACCCTTCCTTGTTTTTTCTTGGGATCGAGGGCATCTCTGAACACCCAAAATGCATTCGATCCTATTAGGCACTGCGCAGAGCAGTCTGCTGGCCGGTGGTAAACCTTCGGCCCGGACCCTTGCAGTCGCTTTCTGTGGTTGTAGGCCAGGCACCGGTAGCAGCGTGCCAGGTCATTCTACTTTTGCATTCGGGCGTTTATCATTCTTATCCGGACCTGACAAGGCCTGAGGATTTTGGATGCTAGTCGTCCATCAAGCTCCATCGCGGCTCTCCTCTGTTCCCTGGTGTTAGGTAGAAGAGCGTGGTTTTCACCTCACCGGCTCCTTCCTCTCTAGCCTTGCGTTTAATGACGGATCGCACTTCTTCGTTGACTGTGAAACAATCGAGGTCCAGAGGCTCGATCTTGGCTCTAAGAGTCACAAGCTTCTCGTCGTTCTGCCCACCTACGGCGGTCCGGATCGAGTCCTGTAATTTGGCGTGGTCATTGCAGCGCGTGATTCCCAAAACGACTCTTAGTTCTGCAGTCTTTCTGATACGCGGTACTAGCGTACCAGTTTCATCTAAGGAAACTCTTTCCTGGAGCTGGTTTTCGGATGACAGTGTTATTGTCTGCTTTTTTCCTTTCTTTTCCCCACTATTTATCTCTTCCCGCTCTATCGAATGCGGTGTTTCTGAACAATTTTCTTCTTGATTCAGTGAGTACTTCTGGCGATTTTGTAACGTTTCTCTTTATGTTTTAGTTAGTGAGCGTCACCCTCTTCCTGAAGTCAGATGCTGGAACCTTTTTTCTTATGTGAACTTCATGGATGTTATCAGGGCTTGACTCTGCCACTCGCCTATTCTGTCGTTGCCGATCAAATACTGGGGCTTCTGCGGGAGTGCCCGCCTTAGTGGTGTGCCCCTTTAACACTTGCTGTTACTCCATCTCTATCCGACAGTCGAAGGTGACCTCAATGGCCAACTCCAGCATGCCGTTCTTGACGTGCGTAGAATTGTTTTTCTGCACGTTGGCTGCTTGGGACATTTTGCGGATAAGTTGACACGTCCTCATCTCCCTCCCCCATGTCCTATCTTTACCCTGTCGTCAGTCTGTCTAGTTTGTGGATTTTGTTGCTGTGTCATTAAGGTTTTTGGGTCCCAACTCAGAGCCCCTATCTCTGCTCGGGTGTATAGACGTCATGATGACCAATGTAGGGAGGACACGCGAGGGTTGGCATCAGCCCTCATGAGGTCTGGTGATCAGAACCAGGACAGTGCAAATGGGAACAATGTCAACTGAACCTTCACTACCAACTCTTACGAAGCATAAATATATTTTAAAACTTATGTGACAGTTGAGAAGAAAATACCCCTCTACACTACAATGCCTTTTTTAGTCGAAAATCGATTTTTAAATTTAATGTGTAGGTCACTATTCATATTTCGGGATTCTTAATCGACTTACTTTATTTCATTTGGAAACATAGAAAGTATAAAGATAGTATAAAACAATAAAAATCTATTTGCTCTACAAGTGTTTTTATAACTATATCTATAAATACTTCGAATGAAAATTTCAGTGTTAGACGACAATTCACCTTATCACAGTCAAATTGGTGTTACATTTTCTATTACCTTTCATTTTCGAAATAATATTGCTAAGTTGTCTCTTCCAAATTTTTCAGATTAAGTAAATACAGCTAATGAGGGCAAATCCATTCATCCTCACTCAATAAAGTTTCAAATACGTAGGATGAGACCTTGTACCGATCACATCAATGCCAAAATTGCATTTCTTTCTAGGCAACCAAGGCCACATACTACTATGTATGGAATGTAGATTTGCGACACAGTATATTAAAATATAATTTCGTGCCGCAGTGATATATTATGAAAAATCTTGTAGATGAGTTCAAATTTCAAAATATGGAATCGCAAATTGTATTATATAAATTGTATTCGAGTCGATGAGTCAAATATTGTTTTATATGCACCATATGAATGTTAGCTTCATAAAATGATACATTGTAATGATCAAAATTACTAAACCATTGTAATAAAGAATCACAAATTCAAAAATGTAAACTAAGCGGGAAATAGTACAAATTTCGTTACAAATTTTGCTTCAATGCCCATACCACTGAAGCAATCAATGTGCCAAGTAGCCGTATAATTCAAGTAAATAACAAATATCTATTCACATTTCCTCAAATATCACTCTTAAGAATACCATTTCATCCAAAAATGGTATGACGCATTTCATTTTAACCAATCTAGATTTTGCAAATGAATCATAAGCAATTATCCGAGGTTCATTAAGTCTACATAATAGTGAATAAAGTACACTTTGTGAATCACTCACACGCATAACATACTTGCAGATTCGAAATTCATATGACTAACTACGATTCGTTATTGTGATGTCTCAAGATAGCAGACTCTTTCTTGACGATGCAGGCAGAACCGTGTCTGCATTTTGAAGAATTCTTGTACTCGTAGTTGAATTGTTTGATTTGTGATCTTATTTGCTACGATCTATGATTGTGTCTGCATACACAATATAATTTATGACAATTGCGGGCTGGAGTTCAGTTGAAAGAAGAATTATCTTGAAGTCGTGCTATCTATAATGGTAGATTGGATATGTATGTAGATTGTTAAGACCAGGGGTTTTCTCAGACATTTTTCTTGGGGGGTGTGTTCAGAATTCTAAGAGGGGTGTCCCTTTGGAACAAAGGACACAAAGGTCCCTTTGTGTAGGAAAATTGCCCGTGTTAGGGGGGGTGTATGGACTTTCCAGGGGGGGTATTAGGGGTGTGTTAGGGGGGTGTAGGAAAATCTCTGGTTAAGACCGATGATTATGGAAATGAAAAGGATTATATTTCAATCTAATTTAACAATAATCGAATCAAAGACAAATTAAATATAAGCTGTTGAAACGTAACTGATATTTCAGAATTCTGCTTGAAAATTGGAAGTTTGATTTAGTTCTTAAATTAATTATTTTAATTATTTAAACAGCTTGCAAATTCATAGTACCATTATTCCAAGTAAACGATTTTATATCTATTATTATTTTCAATTAATTGATTTATTTATTAATTCAATCATCTAATACAACAGAAATATTCTAATTAGCGTATAGATTAAGTAAATTTAACAAATAAAGTAAGTAATAACGAAAATTAATATTATTAAAAAAATCGTTTAAAATGGTAGATCTACTAAATAAGAAATAATATAATAGTTTTGTTTACGAGCTAACTAAAACTATAAAACTGTAATTTGTACAATATTTTTATATAAGCGAATAAGAAATATGATAAGCGAACATAAATGAGAATTTTCTATAGGTATAAGGCACCTTATGACATTCCGTGACTTTAAAGCGCGAGAATTGGCGGTACATCAGATACTCAGTGCACTTCGCAGCCGCTCGCAATCATGCAGCTAGTTGATTACAATAAACATTTTGAAATCATCAGCATACAAAAGGCAAGTTGAAAGAAGGAAGAGAGGTCATTAGTAAAAAGTAGAAACAGAAGGGGGCCAAGAATAGAATCTTGCAGAACTCCAGAGATTGGATGGAGGAAAATGAAGAGCAAGAATTGACAGTGAATGCACAGACGCATAGGAGGAAAAGCTTCCAGCTGCAAGAGCAGTAGCTCATGGTCAAAAGAATTGAATGCTTTAGAACATAGACATATAAAGAATGGACACGCAATCACAATGCATGAGCTCGTACGTGAGTGAAGCAATTTTACTACACATGCAATCTTACTCTCTGTAAAACAGCTTTCCCCTCAATGCCGCACGCACCACCCCTCAGCGCTGTAGACTCTCTATGTAAACATTCATTTCAATCCATCCAATCTACGGGGTGGTTGGGATAACGGGGAAACTAATACATTTCAACAAATTTCCAAATACATCAACTTTTCTGCATGAAATTTGTTATTGTTTTATACAAACACATTGAGACCAGAGGTCGAAAATTGCTTCATTTCTCTCGGCCCATTTCGTATCCATTCTTCTTATATCTATGCTTTAGAAAAATCAGTGTATAAAAGATATACTTGCTAAAGCAGATGCAACAGTGTTAGTAGTCGACCAAAGGTATGCAGCGCTTTTTGCATTAGATTGCAATCTCTTGTATTCAATCAAATCTAATTCCATACCCCTTGCGCTTGAACTTTCTACGAGCTATATCTTTCAACCATAGATATAAGAAGAATGGATACGAAATGGGTCGAGAGAAATGAAGCAATTTTCGACCTCTGGTCTCAATGTGTTTGTATAAAACAATAACAAATTTCATGCAGAAAAGTTGATGTATTTGGAAATTTGTTGAAATGTATTAGTTTCCCCGTTATCCCAACCACCCCGTAGATTGGATGGATTGAAATGAATGTTTACATAGAGAGTCTACAGCGCTGAGGGGTGGTGCGTGCGGCATTGAGGGGAAAGCTGTTTTACAGAGAGTAAAATTGCATGTGTAGTAAAATTGCTTCACTCACGTACGGGCTCATGCATTGTGATTGCGTGTCCATTCTTTATATGTCTATGCTTTCAACTTTAATGCACGTGCAACTTCAAAGTTAAACCGGGGGGTATCGTATGATTTATTTAGGCGATAAGTGGGTGTTGGAAGAAGACGGATAGCTTAAGAAAGATTGCAAATGTGTATTCAACCGTTTCATCTTCACCTAAAAATAAACTCTTGTTACATTCAAGACAATTATTGTAAAAGTTTCTACTTGTTTTATTTCTTTTCTAAACTTGCATTAATCACTACAAGGTAAAATTAAGATACGAATGAAAAACTAAATTAAACCTAAAGCATAAAAAGAGCTGACTAAAACATAATGCTGCGAAAATGATCAGCTTCAAGTAAGGAAACTGAAATGTTATTTTGTATTGAGTTGATTGAGCAAAAACTTCAAGGGGAAAATTCATAATTGTGTTTTGTATCATCATAAAATTAAATCTATAAATTCAAGCAGTTCATACACAATCGTATAATTAAAAATAATGTTTGTTTTATATGCCTTACTTATGCCGATTGTTCGCGTATCGTACTGGTTTTAATCAAGTCTTTCTTAGGCTCGTTTCACACATATGAGGTTCCATTCGGTTCGGTTCGTTTTCGGTCGCTGCCGACTAGTGTGAAACGATGATTCGGTTTCTATTCGGTGCCTAATAGAAACCGTATAGAACCGAATACTCCCTGAGCACGAATAGGTTTCATCAGGTTTCTATTAGGTGTGAATTCGTCTCCAGGAAACAGAAAGCAATCAAGCGTTCACACAAGCACGGTTTAGTTTAGGTTTTAAACTGATTGGATCATTTGAATTTTTTTTAAATTTATAAATTATCATATTATAAATTATATATTGGGCCTTATACTGGACTCCAAGATTTTATGGACAGAAATTAAAGCAGAGAGGGTTCGCAAGGCACTAACGTACTCTTAACAGCTGTAAAAAGGCTGTAGACAGATTACATTGTGGCGACCCTTGGACAAGGTCAGACCTTGGACATACTAAAATCTTGTTGCAGTACATGTCTGCTCCAGCGGACATCGATTTCACTATTACCCAGCCATCTCTGATTCAAGGGTTTGAAGTTAAGATCCCAAGCAGAGAAGAATGGGCTAGGGGACTATATCTAGTAAATAATGCTGTGGAAATATATACCGATGGCTACAAACTGAACGACAGAGTGATTTCTGGTATATTTTCCACTGGTCTAAACTCGAAGCTTTCCTTGCACTTGCCGGATCACTGCATTGTCTTTCAAGCAGAGGTGATGGCGATTCTCGAAGCAACTAATTGGCTCTTATAAAAAGTGATCCCAAGACAACCCTCGTACGGGTTTTGGGGTTGAAGCTGGTAGAGAGCCTCATTACAATTTTTCAATTAATGTAAATTCGAGCGTGGAGTGATTAGTTCCATAACACACTTCACCCCTGATTTAAATAAGGTACTTAATCAGAGCTTGGTGAACTCAAAGCTTGGTCCGCGGACCCTCGTCCGAACCTGGATTCGAACCAGGGAACCCACACGCTAAATACCAGTGCTCTACCCACTAGTCTAATCAAGCTTCAATTGGCTCTTATGCAATTAGATGTTTGGAGTGAATATCTGCTCTGCATTTTCATTGACAGTCAAGCGGCTATACACGCAGTCCCTTTCTCGAGTTTTCACCTTCTCGAAGTTGATCCTCCAATAACATACATGTCTTAACGAGATGTCGAGACAATCGACTAAGCAGTTATTCTGCAGCCATATGGACATTTAGAGGAACTGTGAAGCGGACGAACGCGCAAAAGTTGGCACGCTTTTGCCGGAGTCGCACTGCAGTTTCCTAATTGGCAACCCGATGACTTCAGGAGTTCATTAAGGACTCGGACTGGCTTTCAGCTTAATAATTGTAATGCGGTATTATAATGGGCTCTTGTGTGCCTTCTTCACCGCTAACTGGAGCAGGTTGAATTTTTTGGTGTGAATAAGAACAACGAGTTTCTTTCGAGGGCTTGAAAAATTGGACGTGTTTCGTAATCTAAAAGGCAAAACTGTCTTTTTGAATCCAACCACTTTTATGATAAGCAGCAAACGATCCAATTGATGGCGTCATCGAGTTGTTCAGGAGCAGTGGGGAGTTTCATCGGGAAAATGAATAAACTATCCAGCTGCATTCACGCGAATTTCCACGGTGACAAATACGCCTCTTTCTGTTCAGTTCAGAGCGCCGATTTGTTTTTTTTTTTCCACGGTGGCTTATGACTTTTGACGGCTTATTTGAAAATTTTTTGCCTGTGATAATGATGTAATGACGTGGCAATGTGCTCTTCGAAACGTTGTATAATGTGTTGTTTTTTGCATTCCATTTCTCTAAAATTCTAAATCATCTAAAATCCTTTTAATCGCATCTTCTATATCTTGCTGAGACCAACTTTGTTCTTTGGTGTTCTTGTTCGTTTTCATGGTATATTTCATGTACAATGATAGAGAAAATATCATACACCCCTGGTAAGGAAGGTTAAAAGCTCCACCTTCATAAAAAAATTGAATTAAAAAAATCATGTAAATTTCAAACAATTTTATAATTTTATTCGAGAATAAATCGGAAACTTTTTGATGAATATCGAACCTCGATTCGATTTTTTCGCACAAGATTCGCAAATTTTTTTAATTTTGCAGTTTGGTGAATTGCAAATATCAAAACTTCTACAAAATTTGTGATTGAAAACTGATTGTTCAAATTATGAACATTATTTTTGAAAACTGGTAAAGTACACAATCTTACAAATAAATTATATTTAGGAGTACATTGACAGTATAATACTTCTTCTCGAAATCATGACCAATTTTACCCGTCGAAGAATGGTCCCATTTTACTAGAGGTCCAATTTGGACCCAATTAAACAATCATCCACATAGGCCAAAATCTAGCAGATTACATTAGTTGATTAGATAGAGATTGCATTGCTAACTATTGTTTAATAACACTTACAGCCGGCATCGCATTAGCCTCTTGTTCGCATCATACCAGTCATGCATCGACTGATGCATTGTGAAAGGGAATCCATGTCAGTATCTTATTATCTTTAACGTTCATCTTACGAAAGTGATAACTTCGTAACGACCACAAACATTAACCAAAAACCTATCAATCTACGCTCGTAGTAGGATGGGTAGTGTGCTATGAAATTGTCCAATCAGCTACATGGCACTATTGCAATTGATTGAAATTGCCCGCCATCGAAATTTCCATTACTTAGTCATTCTCATTCAATTCGGAAATGAAACATCGTGACAAGCGAAATTTCAGAAAAATTATCAACATTTTTTTTTTTTGGAAAAGTATAGCCCTTAATCGATAGAAAGTCAATTCAATTACTAGATTGCAAGTATCGTTAAAAAAACTGAATCGACTGGGGAAATAAAAATCGAACTATCTACAGAAGGCTTTTCGAAATCGCATTTAATTGAAAACTTCCAAATTAGAAGAAGACATTTTCGTAAGTCGCGCCGGTCCATAGGAGTCGTGTCTGTTTAACAATCACTACCTTAATCAACACGCAATTAAATTAAAAGTTAGAAAGTTTTGTTGATTGGAAGGTCTTAGGCAGGTGAAGCTAAAAGAATTATGATGTTTGTTAAGTGTACACTTAGGTGTGAAACATTGGTATGAATAATGGTCATATGAATATGTCAACAGATTGATGAAGATGAAGAATGTGATGAGAAAGGAAAAAAATATGGGACACTAATTGGTATGCGAGAATGTTATGTTTGTAGGGAAACATAATGAAAAGATGCAATTATGTTATCTGTCTTTGTTCATTGTTGCTCTGTTGTGTAATTTTCGTAAAAAGATAATTACCTACAACGAATTCTTACATCACATAGATGAATATTGCAACTTTATGGAGACTTTAAGCTGGCCAAATATTCGATGTAGATATTTTAGAATGGAAAATTGTCCAGCAAGCAGTTCTCAAGATAGTGGATATATCTGCTGGAAAACAGAACCATGCTGGCGGGGAGGAAAAAGCCTACCTGTCGTTCGATGAATGCAGGTAGATGCGAGTTTCAGATATAATGTCTTTATTTTCGAACCGTCCATTAAATAGATCTCGAAGTATCCCTTCGTGCAAGTAGTTCGAAGTATCCCTTCGTATCCCACCTAAAAAGGGACTGGACACATCTTCAAGGGTGACATCTGAGGATGAATCCGAGGTGGAATCCCTTTATGCAGACGGGGTTAGTATCGGGACTACCTCCGAGTTGGGTGGCTGCCTGGACCTCATGACTCTGGAAGCAGAGGAAGAGGCTGGGCAGACATCTATGTCAGACGGGGAGGACCTGGATCTAACCATCGTCGAAAATAAATGATGGTGAAGGTATTGCAGATCAACCTTCACCATTCTAAAGTAGCATCAGCTACCCTGCTCCTCCGACTGTCTAGGACAGAGGAGGAGCTGATTCTAATCCAAGAACCATGGGTTGCCAAAAACCGGGTTTGCGGGTTACGCACCGATGGATACAGACTAGTGGTACCCGACGGCTTACATGAGCCACGTGTCTGCATTCTTGTCAAGAAAACCATAAACGTCCTTGTACTACACAATTTCAGTGACAGGGATAACATGGCTATTGCAGTGGAAATCGACCAGAGATCCTACTGGTTTGTTTCTTGCTACATGGCACACGATCATGGCGACAGCCCACCTTGCGACATTGTCAAGGGTGTTGTGGCTGAAGCCACAAAGATTGGTGTGCCTCTTATTCTAGGGGCTGACTCCAACGCTCATAATGAAGTATGGGGTAGCTCCAACACTAATGGCCGAGGTGAAGAACTTTTTGACTTCATCTTGGCCCACGACCTTTTCATCGCCAACACTGGTAGCGATCCAACCTTCCTTACCTCAAACCGCAGGGAGGTTCTTGATGTTACCTTGAATAGTGGGCGGCACTCGCATCTTCTCCGTGACTGGAGGGTTCTGCAAGAGTGCTCATTCTCTGATCATAGGTACATATCGTATAACGTGGCTGGCCGCAGCTCTGCTGGGCAGGTAGCCTTTATCAACAGAAAGAGGACAGACTGGAAACTTTTTCATTCTCTGGTACGATCCTCACTGGAAACTGCTCCTAGGAGCATTGACTGCTACCATGAATTGGATCGGGCGGTAGACACCCTTACTAATTCTCTCAATTCCGCGTCTAGGGAAGCATGTAAGCCACCCTCGGCCAGGGGCAATCCTAAGCCTCCCTGGTGGAGTATGGAAATCAGCATCCTGCGGGGAGAATGTAGGAAGGAATTTAATAGCTCGAAAAGATCTAATGACTGGTCGGCGTATAAAACGAAGCTGAAGGCGTTTAAGTATGCCATACGCAAGGCTAAGAGGTCCTCATGGAGATCTTTCTGTGGAAACGTAGAGAGTCTCAGCGAGGCGAATCGCCTTCGCAAGGTATTAAGCACGACACCAAAGGCTATGGGGTGCATCATGAACCCTGAGGGCATTTGGACTAATTCGAGCGCAGATACTCTAAACGTTCTCATGGACGCACACTTCCCGGGCAATTATTGCCCTATAGGGACAGTGCACCAAACGGAACTAAATTACGGTAGAGCCCCGCCGTTCAGAATATCATACTCTCAACTGAGGTGGGCTATTAACTCTTTTGAGCCGTTTAAATCCCCGGGCCCTGATGGCGTGCTTGCGGCTGACGTTCAGCAGTCCATGGAAGTATCGCTACCATGGCTCAGAGAGATTTATAACGCTTGCCTACGCTTCTCGTATGTTCCCACCAGCTGGCGGGAAACAAGAGTTGTGTTTATCCCCAAAGCAGGAAAAGTTTCTCATGTTAGGCCAAAGGACTACCGTCCAATAAGTCTTAACTCAGTCCTGCTTAAGATTTTGGAAAGGATCATTGATTACCATATTAAAAGATCAATTGATCCTATGTTGATCTCGCAGTCACAACACGCTTATACCAAAGGTAAATCTGTTGAGACTGCTCTTCATGTCCTTATTGAGCAAGTTGAAAAATCTCTTGTGCTTAAGGAATATACGCTTGCCGCCTTCTTGGACATCGAGGGGGCCTTCAACAACGTAAATTCTAACGCTATTGTTGAGGCACTCTCGGTGCTTCATGTGGACGAGCGGCTTATTGCTTTTATTGTGCAGCTTCTCAAAAGTAGAGTGGTTATCTCTTCCCTGGGGGATGCCAGCGTAAGACGAGGAGTCAGTACGGGCACACCTCAGGGTGGAGTCCTCTCTCCCCTGCTGTGGAACATCACGGTGAATACTCTTCTAATGAGACTGGACCGCGCTGGCTGCAAAGTGATTGCTTATGCAGACGACATAGCTGTGACAGTGTCGGGAAAGTATTTATCTACGCTATCGGGGAGGCTAAATCACTCTCTTGACATACTTTCACGTTGGAGTCGTGAGTGCGGCTTGAATGTGAATCCTAACAAAACGGAGCTAGTGCTGTTTACAAGGAAGTACAAAGTTCCGTCTTTTGAGTTACCCAAGTTGAATGGGGTCTCCATTAACTTGAGCCAGAGGGTCAGGTACTTAGGGCTGATCCTTGACTCGAAATTACTATGGACCTACAATGTAGCAGAAAGAGCTCGGAAGGCTTTCAATGCACTTTACTGCTGTAAAAGGGCCATAGGAGCGAACTGGGGATTACAACCTCGTACTGTTGCTTGGCTATACACTGCTGTGGTTGAGCCAATTCTATTGTTTGGGGTGGTGTTCTGGTGGTAGGGTGCTATTAAGGCTACCTGCAAACGGCAGATTGAAAAAGTGCGGAGAATGGCTGCACTACTTGTAACTGGTGCGCTTCGCTCCACCCCTACTAAGGCACTCTTCGTGCTACTAAATTGGCTGCCAACCAATCTACTTATCTTACAGCAAGCTAATCTTGCCGCTGTGAGACTAAATTGTATCTCGGCTTGGAATAGAACAGATTTCGGCCATGCGAGGATTTTGGTCGAGGGAGTTCCCGCTCCAGCGGGTGTTGACTACATCGCTCCGCAGTGCCTACTAGATTTGGAGTTCACAACTCGCATTCCTGGTAGGGATGAATGGCGTGATGGTGTCACCCTCGAAAGTGGGCTTATCCATGTGTACACTGACGGCTCAAAGCTAAACAATAGAGTCGGAAGTGGTGTATACTCAGATGAGCTGAATCTAAAGCTGTCCCTCCGTCTACCAGACCATTGTAGTGTCTTTCAGGCGGAGGTTGCGGCTATTTTACAGGCAATCGACTGGCTTCTGTGTAATCGAATATTCGGGGCTAATATTGGCATTTTCACAGATAGCCAGGCGGCTATTAAATCCCTTGCTGGTCCTTGTACAGTTTCCATGATTGTTGCTGAATGCCGTGCATCTCTCAGGGAGATGTCGAGACATTCAGTGGTTCAATTGATTTGGGTACCGGGACATAGGGGTTTTCAGGGCAACTGTGAGGCCGATGAGCTAGCAAGGCTTGGAACCTTGCTACCGGAGGTCTCCTGCTCCCTCTCCATAGGTATACCGATGTCATCGGTCAAACTGGCCATTAGGCAAAAATATCTCGAGGATGCTAAGACGTCCTGGGCAGATGAATCATCCTGTGCAATAGCAAGGCAGTCCTGGGTATCCATGGATGCGCGTCGCACCAGGCAGCTTTTAGGCTTAACTCGAAGCGCTCTACGCTGCACAGTGGGAGTTCTTACGGGCCATTGCCTCATAGGACGGCATGCACAACGATTGGGAGTGCAGTTTAACGATTTCTGTCGGAGTTGCGGCTCTGAGGATGAGGAGGAATCCGTCCTCCACCTCTTGTGTCAATGCCCGGCGTTGGCAAGGAGAAGGCTGGCGGCAATTGGTGCTCCCTTTCTCTCAAACCTGACCGAGTTATCCCTGGTTGATTTAAAAGGGATAACGCGATTTGTCAAGGGAAGCAGATGGTTTCCCGATTTTAGTGAGTAAGAGAGAGTCACTAATTAGTGTGGTATCACAACGGGCCTCTTTTGTGCCTACGTGTGTCGGACGGCAGACCTCTGTAGACCGGCAGCCACTTTAACCTAACCTAACCTAACCTATCCCTTCGTGCAAAAAATTAGTTGCTCCCAGTCAATTTTACTCAAAAAGAATACTTCATGTTTTCTCTCGAAATCAATTAAAATTACTCCCTCCAAAGATCTCATTCAGATCGTAATTGACTGCCAGTGTCAACGGCCACTTAGGCTTGAAGTTCTTGTTGCAGGAAATCGATTAGTATAGACCACAGGGACGCATCCGTTGTCGCATTCGTTCTTAAGACTCAGTCGGCACTAGCTTCCGACAGCAACAACATCTGCGTCAGCTACGTTTGCATCTATTTAACTAAACCATCGACCGCGCCATGAACTTCCGTAGCTTCACATAACTCCGTGAAAAGGAGCGCAGCTAAAGGCCCCTTCAATAGCCACAAATATCTCCATCGCGTACTCCCCATCAGAAATTACTCCCTCAAACTTGGAAACCAGTGGATGATGGACTTCATTTAAGGAATAAGAGTTAAGCACCCTAGTGCGTACGTGTTTCTCAACAAGTCTCTTCAACACAAACGATGTTAGCCTAATATCCCTAAGTCCTCAACCTTTTCGCGTGGTCTGTGACTTTCATCAGTGGGATATTTCTATGGATGTATACCCAGATTACTTTGACCATCATTTCCATCCATTCGTATGCCAAAACGTATGCTAAAGCATCTTTGACTGTCCGCTTATCCACTAGTTGAAGTGCCTGCTAACTTTCCTCATCTCGTGCTGTCTGAATGAGAATGCATCCTCCGCTGCTTCATTTTGGTGCTCTAGATCTAACGTAGGGTAAAACAAAAATGACAGACGTTCGATGTTCTGACCCAGCTATTGTAACTTTAACCCTGGTTTCTGTCCACGAGTTCTAAGTTGCAAACGATGAACCTCCTGCAAGAGATCTTTAACGTACCTCACATCTAAAGGTGAATGGTTTGAAAAATATCTGCCGCCGATCCTCCTAGTGAAATCGTTCATGTGGTCACACGGTGTCGCTCGCACGAACGACTGCAGCCTGCAACAGCCTCAAATTGTTTCTTGTAAATGGTCCGAGTTGCCTATCCATCCACAAATTGTCAATTTCAGTCCTCTACTGCCAGTTGATTCAGTTGGACAGTGCCCATAGTTTTGATACGCTCCAGTTCCGATTTCAACAGATCGATTTCTTTTCCAAGTATTTTATAATTTCGCCCTTGCTTGTCGAGCTACGCTTTCACTTCGACAACTGTAGTTTCTATTTCACTCCCGTGGTATGAGAATCTAAATGTTGCAATTGTTGCATGACTTTCATCATCTGTTGCTCGTTTTTCCCAGCCTGCTGTTTTTTTAATGTTCAGAGCCTGCTGGTAAGTTTCCTGGTTCAGTTGCTCCTCGATGTCGACGGTTTATTGGTCCAGTTTTGGTCAAGTCTGTGGCCTTATTGCTCCAGTTTCTGAACGACGTCCAGGACGTTGCCTCTTATCGAAAGCCATTTCGAGCAGTTCTTTCTTGTTCGTCCTGAGCGTGTTCTTGGTCCGGTTTATCTTCTGGAAATACAAACGTGTCCCGATCGATGCCTTTTGTTCTCAAAGTCTACTTCTTTAATCGTGATAGTAAAGCTGGTTTATTCCCGGTTGTCAACAAATCGCGTTTCCGGCACTCCACTTTTGACTCCGCTAACGTTAAATCACTTGCTAGCTTCGGCTGTATCGCTTGCTAACTTCGGCTTTTTCTTTAAGGCTACGCTATTTTACAAGAAAATCGCTGATACTTACAATTGTCACTGTGTCTGAACTTTTTCACAATTTCTCCGCAAGAGTTCTTTTCATGTATATTTATGTTATTCATAATTTTATGCTTCACACATCCGTTAAAATCACTTATGAAATAAATGCATAAGAATCCCACTTCTGACACCAATTGTTGTATTTGGCCTGAAGCACTATTCGTGGGCTCGTGATTGTTTGAGCTTCTTAGAACAAAGCTGTTGCTTTTGGAACTGAACAACCTTTTATTTTAATTAAAGTTCAGCAAATGCTCTACTGCTCTACTTTGCAGTATTTTAGAATGACAAATCTCTCAAGTAAACTTTGGATCGCGGAAGGATATCTATCCTTCATGACGGGATCAATTTCATCCATGAATTGAAAATGCAAAATAAGACGAACCAAACAAAATTTGTAATATTCAAGGTTATGGATTTGAAAGGGTTATGGATTTGTTGTTCCAGAAGTATACGAGGAAACGCAGGGACAAAATTATCGACAAGGTGATTCGTAAATCCACAACCGGTCAAACCATTCCTAAACAAAAGCATGTCTTAAAATACTATTCAATTTCAGTTTTATTGCTTCCTACTTGTACGCAACTCATTTGAAATCCTGTTCACCGTACAAGAATATTCATTTCAAATAGTTCATTTTTCGTAACGGAAACATGATATTCACGTGAGTATTTTTCGATCTCGGATATCGAATTTTCATGAACATCGAACGGCAGCAGTGTCGTTGCGGAGTTTCGAAGTCAATTAGAAGCCCGTAAGCACCCATCTGTGTCACACATTACTAAATCCAACATACCAGTCCCGCTACTACCATTATTGTCGCTTCTATAATCAAAACTATCTTTTGTCTAACGTCCGACAATGCAATGGGGTAAACGTACTTGAATCGATAAAACCTGTAATGCAATATTGCAGATGTCGATATTGTTGTCGGGCTTGTGTCCACACAACAACAATCTCCTGCCGTTTGGTTGCCAGTGTTGTCCATTATACCATGTGCTGAACGCACCCACTATTTCATGTCCCGCAGAACATGTCAGTGTATCATGTTCAGTTTCTATCAAATAATAAATCGGCCGGTATGAAAATTCACATTATTACAAGCATTCGGAGGTTTTGCAAATAAAAACCAGCAACACTCGAAAACGACAAGATGATAATTTGGTTTCATGCTAATAGAAAACACGATGTTGTTGCCTTTATGGATTTATGTTTTCCTAGGTCTTCACTAGTCGTTCCTGGAGTACTGTATTTATTTCGCGTTACCACTTCACTCTCTTTCCTTGTTTTTGTAACTTCGTATACGATTCGCACCATTGGTTACTTGTCCTACCTTCATTCAATCCACATCTGCTGTTTGTATGCTTATATCGTATGTATATGAGGAGAATAATAGTATTCATGTGTGTATTAGATGGTCATACCATGGCTTCGCTGCTGCAATCCTAGTCTGGCCCGAGCAACGACAATAATACCCCCGATAAGTGGATGGGATTAATGTAATTTATCCTAAGGCGTGGTGCTTAATGTCGTCTACGAGTATTTAACATTCTTATTTTCTAAAGTGAGAAACTGTGGATTTCTTTTGAATTTTCGCGACTGCACGGAATTAAAGTGGACTGAGTTTGCAGTTATTTTAATTTATCAAAATAGGAATGATATCGGATGAAAAATATCGTATTTAATAATTAGCTTTTTTTCAACGATCGATTAATTAAAAAAATGACTCCGGTCGTCCTCTCTGCATGTCTTATTGCGTCAGTACTGTTATTCTTGACCGGTTAACGATATCCTCGCTATATTCAGCCTCTTCAGCTTGTGTCTCTTCCATCGGAAAAAACCCAAACGATGGTAGAGTTCCGTTCCGTCAGACTTAGGGGTTGCAGCAATGAACCGACAATCTGTCTTCCGCAAAATTTTAAATCGCTCCGGAACTTAAGTAGAAGCCCCAAGTAGGATTGAACCGCCAGAAACGATCACTAAATAAATCAGACACTATTAAACCGTTGCTACGATGGAAACTAAACGGCTGGCAACTCAGATAATGAAATAGATTCGAAGCCAGGTACTGGACATAAGAAAGAACATAATATTTAAAAAGGCTAGTGCATCAGAACCGCTAGAAAACTGAATTTCGAAGAAATTGACTTTGAGGACCAATAAATTTGGAAAGACGTTATACACTTTTTTGTAGAATCATATCAACCATTCCTTATCCAAAGCAACAAACCCCAACTATAACATAGATGATGAAAATGTTCAGTGCTGGTAACACTTTTCCAACGAAGCAGTAATAAGTTTATCATACCAAGCTCATGCTTAAATTAACTTATCCTTTGAATTTCGTTCTCATCGCAGGATTTCATCGAAAGTTTCAGCGGTTAAACTTTGTTTAAGGATGCCATCCGAAAAATTTTCAAAACTCGGAAAATTTAAGGAATTGATTCCTTATTTTAATTGCAAATGCTTTACATTTGAGTATGTAATTTGAAGCATCTGTTGGTGCAATATTTACGAAAATATCCGATGCTGCTTACCCTGTGTTAGCAGCAAAGTAAAATACTCGTCTATACCAAATCTGCTTCACGTTAAGATAAACTCACCCTGTGAATTTCGTTTCGATTGAATCAATGCGCTGGAAGTTATACAGGTGAAAAGAATTTTAGGGCTACCACCCTCAACACTTTTCAAATGTTCAAAACGTTAATATTTGTTGTTGATTTTCATTGTAGTATCATTTCCATTTGCAAATCTAATGGCATAATCGCTTGGCAAAGAGATTCCAAAAAATTACAAATATTATCATAGCTGGCAGCCTTTTCATGAGTTTTTTTTTACGAAAATCCTACGATATTTGGTTTGCATGAAGGTCCATTTACTGCATGAACCTCGTTTTGATTTCATGACTGGACCGGAAGTTATAGGGAAAAAAGCTTTATTTTGCTGAGCAATATTGCAAGATTTTTCTACCAAATTTTGACCAAATGTTGTCTGAGATAAGGTCCAAATATTGTGTGAATTTTGTTGAAATCTGACAGCTGAATCGGAAGTTATAGGCAAAAAAGCAGTTTTTTTTCTCAGTGATTTTTCAAGATAGTGCCACTGCCACAGTGTTGCCTGCATTTCAAAATCACTTCTATCAGACCTGGTCCTAGTTAATATTGTCCTGTGAATTTCATTATGAATGGATTAGCCGGTCATCAGTTCTCGTAAACAGAAATTTCGAGTACTAAAAATAGAGGTAATTTGGTGATGGGTTGCCGTTCTTGTGCTAACTGGAATTTTGAAAATTTTGTTTTGACATGATGGATAACGGTTAAAATATATTAATGATTTGAAGTTTTTGTCAAAAAGCAAAAATTTTTCAGGAGTGTCGTCGATTTGAAGGATTTTTTTCCAGGAGCCTGCCGTAGCTACAGGGTTACCCGCACTGTACTGCAGGAACCAGTGAATTGTTAGAGTCGTATTCATTACAGGTTGTTCAAACCGCATGTTATGGGTTTCAAGGCAGTACATTTTTCTTTGTCAACGGAGAAAAGATTCTTTCTAACTGGCACTGAAACATCAATCAAAACCAACCAACCGAAATCACACATCCGTTTTTTAAACTCTTCTACGAGTAGTATTCTCAATGGAATGCATTTGGATGATGCAGCCACATGATGTGTGTGAACTTTTTGCTTCTTACTTTTCCTCTTTCTTCTCACGAAAAGAAAATCGAATATACTTGCGAGCTTTTTTCGAGAACGCAGATCGCAAGAAAGGTTCACAGAGTCACATCTCCAAGGGAAGTTTTATCTCCTCTCTTGTGGAAGCTGGTGATAAATACAAGTTTAAAGAGATTGGAGAGCAAGGGACTTACAGTTGTGGCCTTAGCCAATGACATTGTGATCATAGTCTTAGGTTCCCGCATACCCTTGACCAGCTCACGGAGTATGCTCTGGGGGTAGGCAAAGACCGTAGGCATCGACTGGGGTAAAACCGATCTTATACTCTTCGTTAGGAAATACAAGATTCCTGAAAGGTATCCTATCAAATTCGCCGTCGCTAAATTGAATCTCAAGCCGCACACTAAGTACTTGCGTCTGATTCTGGACTGCAAACTCACCTGGAAAGTGAATCTAGAGAAAAAAGCAAAGAGGGTAAGCAACACGATTTAAACCAGCAATAGATTTACACGCCGATAGCAAGCCCGATCTTTGCGTACGGCTAGTGGCCGGCAAAGTTCAGCCAACAGAGCTCAGTAATTAGTAGCTCTATGTACTGCGGGTCCTTTAACAATGTCTACTTCGTCTGAATTCAATGTTCCCCATTTGTTAGAGGCGCTGCTGCAAAAGCTGCTGTTATGCTTAAGGAATCGGGACACTACGAGTCAAGATCGTCTAGTCACAACAGTCCTTAGCAACCACACCGACGGATTTAAAACGATTGCAGGGTTAGATGCTGCAGCAAACTCTACAGTCCGCGATATAGATGTAGGCCTTGTGCTCTCTCATCACTGTAGTATTTTCCAGACGAATGTCTTTGCGGTACGAAAAACCTTAAAAATTATATAAGTTAATGATGCTAAAAATTCTTGGACCAACGGTAAAAGCATTAATGTTTCACATACATAAATCGAAGTACGTCCTCGACTGTATTCATGGCTTGAACAGGCTAGGCAATAACTTAAGAGTCAGAGTCTTCTGGCTTCGAAACCATAAAAGCAATTATGGGAATGATAACGCGGATGCGTTAGCCAAGCCTGGAGCCAGCTGGTCGGCATCAGTACTGACCACTGTCTTGTCACATGCCAAGGAACTACGAATCTTAATCAGTGACAAAAGTAGGAAGTGTCCGGAGTCGGAAGTCTCAGGAAAAATTCAAAATCTCATGGGTCACTGTTCGGCGCTAAGAAAACTGGACAGCACTACTTCGATAATCATTTGCCGGTGGACCTAATGTGCACGTAACGGAGCAAGGACTGAAAGAGATCCTTCAATACGCAATAAGATCTGCGGCTTTTGATGGCCACTGAGACTGAAATCATAAGCTCCAGGCCTTCTTTGGTATCGCTATAGATCGATACGTGTATGCGTGGTCTTGTGACACTTAGGAAAACCTAACAAAACTGCGCGTGTACGAGTATGGGCTGATTTTGAGGGCTATCATCCTATCATCATCAAAAATTCAAAAATTTTGAAAATTCAGATATTTGTTGCGTTTGTCCATTACAGTTTGTTTATCATATGAAATTTGATGCTAGGAGAACAAAAAAGAGTGTGAAAAAAACTCTAGCGCACCTGAACCGCTGGAAATACTAATGTTCGATGAAAAATGGAAGAATCGTGCAGATTTTGACTGCAATTCTAGCACACGTGCTCCAACCTGTTTCGAGTGCAAAATCACTTTGATCTTAACAATGCATTTATACTCATAGGGCGGAAAACATTTCAGGACTACCAATTGCATGAGCTTCCAGATTTAGGAAAGCCAAACACTGCAAAACTTTAAAGCATTAGAACATAGCATAAACAAAAAAAAATGCTTGCAACACTTTACCAGGACTGCAACTAAAAGTCTCCCACAATTGCCTCACGTCAAAACCAAATAACTCTATCGACCTCGATATTATCCGATGATTTCGTCGAAAGTTACAGAGATAGCAAAATGTTTGGAAACAAAAAACGAAAGATGTTTGGGACCGAAAAATTTCTAGAATTTAGAAAATTTAAGCATTGGTAGCTTATTTTCATTGTAAAAGTTCAAGCAAAATACGTCCCGCGCTGGCAACTCTTCTAGCATTAAAGCAAAAAATATATCACACCTGCCTCACATTGAAATCAACCTACCCTCCGAATTTCGTTTTGATCCGATGACTGCATTGGAAGTTATAGGAGTACAAAGAAATTTAGGGTTACCAGTCGCAAAAGCTTTCAAATTTTCGAAAACTTTATATATGTTCTTTATTGTCACAACAAGATAATTACCCTTTGAAAATTTTACGATAAAATCGCTTAATAAAGATATTGCAAATATATACAAAATCAATAATAGCTGGCAACTCTATCATGGCTTTTTAACCAGATTCCTTCTGAATAATGCCTATCATAAGTTCCATTTATCATATGAAATTCGTTTTGATTTTATAACTGTACTGGAAGCTATAGGGCAAAAAGCTTTATTTTCCTGAGCGAATTTTCAAAACCCAAGACATTACCATAGCTGGCAGCACCAGCCGAATTTTTCAGACAAATTTTTGACCAAAGTAATTTTAATACTAATGTTCTTCTTCGAACATAAGTAATGACAAATCTTCGACACGCAACAGTCTATCAGGTTTGCCTCATTTTGAGACCAAGCTACTCTGTGAATTTCGTTTCGACCCGACAACTGATTTTAGGGTTACCGCCCGCCAAAAATACAAAATTATTCAAATTGCACCATTGGCTGCTAATTTCGATTCCAAGATTTTTTCATGTAGAAATTTGACAGTGGCATGACCTAGCATAAAAATGATCAAAACTTCCGAAGCTGGCAGCTCTTTGTTAGCACTGCAACCAAAATGCTATCAGATTTGTTTCAAGTTTAGGTTTAGGTAAGCCTACTTTTTAAATTTTGCTTGAATCAGATAACGGCATCGGAAGTTGCAGATGCAATAAGATTTTAAGGGATTACATTCGGAAAAGTTAGACAATTTTTAATAGTGAGTGGTTTTTTGTTTATCTCTGTTGGAGATTGTTTATCATACAAAATTTGATGGTGCCATCTCTTAGTAAAAAAATGACAAAAATTACCTGTGTTGGCAACCTTATCCTATTTTTGCAGCCAAAAGTATACAAAATCTGCTGGGCGTTAGGATCAACCTACCCTGTGTTTCGTTCAGATTCGCAAAGCTCTTATTTTCTTTTGAGCTATTTGAAGATGGTACCACCGCTGCAGAGTTACCAGCATAATCATTAACCTTCGGTATACAGCGTGGGGTTATTTTAGCCCCAAGACTTAAAAGACATAAAGCTGATTTTGTGGAAGAAGTATTGGTTTTTTGATGATGATTTGAAGAGTTGCGGGCTTTCATTTTTTTTTTCAAATAAATTTATTGGAAAAAGGTAACTTTAATTTCGCAGAAATTTTTTTCTTTTCGATCACAGAATGATTAAAATAATGTTTGCTTTTCTCAAGCTCCTATTTGAGAAGACAGGTTCGGAAAAATAAAAATTGCTAGTTTCCGAGTTTAATTTTTTTAAGCTACTTGAAAGGAGGGGTTATTTTTACCGCAATACGCTATATCCACATTTCCATTTTATAATTGAAATAAGTAGAACAACTTCACAAAACCATAAAATAAATCATTCAGTTCTCCCGCTCGTAATACGAGACTTGAAAGAGTTATCATCATCACCTCCTCACAAGTAATTAATCGAAAATCACGTTTTTTCAATCCCCCATGGCGCTGCTGCTGCTGCCCAAGTGCTTTCAAAAATACTTTCAGCTCAACAGTCGGTTTATTGTTCAAAGCGAGAGTACTGCTTTAGATTCTAAGAATCGTACACCAGGCACATGCATCCATCATATCTTTCCATCTTTTTTAACTGTCCATTATTTAGATTTTCAATTGCATCGTACCATTGTGATTGCATAATTCATTTTCGGCCTTTATTATTTCAAAACAATTACGAGGAATTAAAGTCGAGTTAGGCGAACACTATACTTGAGCAGACGCAAGCTAGTCACGTGTTGGGCGTACCTGCCTGCCTGATTGTATGCGCGGAGTACAGAAAAATTGAAAGAGCTGTGAAAAGAATGCGTTCAAAAGCTTGATCACATAATTTCCATCATTTAATCGTTTCAAACTGAACACATTTTGTTCAAATCGGTAAGCTTGGATCTAGAATTTAAAAAGTAACTTGCCTTTGAACCTTCTTAAAATGACATTCAAAAAGGTGCATAATACCGCACAATGTATCTCCCATTACCGTCGTAGAACCGACGGTGATTGATGATGAATGCAATGGACTACACGTCACGTACAGGTTGGAGAAAAAAAATGTGACCAACTTCTGTTAGATTACTATATCATATCAAAGTTGTTTTGAGGATCCAGTTTCATGCAATAAAAAAAAATTTCAAAATAATCGCTCTTATCTTTCATCTGGGTTTGTAACGCTTTGAAAATGAAACGATATCAAAGATCTGAAACAAGGTATTTTCCTGTAATGTAGATAAGATACAAATATCAGGTTGATTGATCGAATAGATGCAGCCAATTTAATGATGAAAATAGCATAGCAGTAGAGCGACTAGACGGTATTAGTATCGCTTTCAATGAGAAGCTATAAGTTACCCACTGTTTTTGTTACTATCATTTTGGAAATGTAATGGAATTACTAATCGCGATACTAAATCTTAATTTGAGTTTATCGCCACACACACTTGACTGCCCTTTAACATATCTTCAGTGAGCAAATAAAACTTTTTACATTACTCATAGGATCACCACAAACAATTTGATGAAGCATGAGGTTTTTCCAGAGAGACAAATACATTATGCTTTGATAAACTAGCAGATACAAAATCGTACTTCAAGAAAAACAGCAAGCATAAATACATAAATAGTCTTGTTCCCTATTATCAGCTTTATGAAAGCAAGCTTATCATATTACTGGAATGTAAAATGTTTATTTCCGTTGTTTTTGATAATTCTTGGTTTGTGGCGACCAATCGACTTATCAATTAGTCAGTTAAACATGTAAATTAAGAAAGTTTTATTGTAACACAAGTTACTTTACAGTCGTATAATTTTGGGGTATCACTCGATGAATGAAAGATGTTTTGGAAATCTTCAAAATTATGTAACAGTGAAAATTTTTATATTGTTTTTTTTAATCCCAACAACAGCTTATTTGATTCAATTTTGTACTACTTTATTTCAATCCGACATCAATTCCATAAACATTATCTAAGCTATAACACATAAAACAAGCAATAAAAATATTCAGTTTATGATTTTCATAGGCATCAACGCAGTCTGGGACTTATTTCCCTTCATTGATGTCCAAAGCTTAATTTTATTGACACTGTGCCTATTCCATCAAGTGATCACTACCTGAAGAGAAGTCAAGTTATTAAGTTTGAGGTGCATCTGATTTGTGTTTCCTCGAATTAACAAAAAAAAACTTGTAAGAAAAGACTGGGGGGCCAATTTTCTATATTCAATAGAGAGATATTAAACTAATTGTTAAGAGCGATCTAATGAATTATTCAATTCAAAAAATTTAGAGGACTCGACTGCTAGGAAACTATAACGCGCATAAATTACTTCAAATCAATAAAACACACCAGGCTGTGGAGATGAAATTTGTATGTATGTATGTATTTTATTCAACCGTAATATTTACATTGTTCATATTAACTTCACAAAAACTATTTAAGAGATTGAGCAATAGCTCTTGCAACTATAAAAACGTTAATACCTTGTTTTAGCCAAAGAAAATGTTTATATGAGTACCAATGTCAAACTTGATTTCATTAGCAAGAGGAAACTCGGAAAGAAAAACCTCTTATGCACTTTTTTTTTAAATAAAACTTAACCTAACTTAACTA
This sequence comes from Nemotelus nigrinus, assembly GCA_947369275.1. NCBI lineage: Eukaryota > Metazoa > Arthropoda > Insecta > Diptera > Stratiomyidae > Nemotelus > Nemotelus nigrinus. The sequence goes on from OX376372.1 coordinate 31,636,099, forward strand.
ACTTAACTAAAGGTTATTTGACTGTTATTAGCTCCAAATTTTATTTCCGAAAAACATCGACGAAGGAAAGTTTTAGCTCTCTAATAATCTTGATAATAATGGATTTTGTGCCAAACGGCAAGAAGTTTCAAAAGTTTCTTTGCATACTTCAATTTTTGTGTTAATATTGATTTTTGAGAGGCGGTGGAGAGCCGACGTAGAAAAATAAAATGGTAGATTTAACATCATTTTTAATATTTTATTCTGCTTGGTTTGCAATTTGTTTATGTGCGATATGGCACAGGTGCACCATGCGGCTGCAGCGTATAAAAGTACTGGCTGAAAGATAGTCATATAAAGCAAGAGCTTATTTTCCGATGACAGCGTCGATCTTCTATGAATTAGAGGATAAAGAATTTTAATCAGCCTGTCACACTTTTTAATTGCAGTCTCAATATTTGTTTGGAAAGTCATTTTTTTTTTTATCAAGAGCAACCCTTAAGTATTTTATAGTGCAATTGTCCCAATCCTTTGTACAGTTATTAAGCACTAAAGGGCTGGATGGCCTTAGTTCCGATTTGCGGTTTCTTGTGAAGAATAGCGCTTCCGTTTTGCCTGCATTAGCACGAATTTTCCATTTAGAGAAGTATGTTGTTAATACATTGAATCCATCTGCTATAGTTTGATATTTCAATTTAGAGGCTTTGGGATATCACTAATAAAAATGTTAAAAAGAGTAATCAAAAGCTTTTTCAATGTCAGGAATAACCATACCCGTCGATTTCCTTGACCTGAAATTCGATTGTACACTTTTTTTTCACCCGTACAATTTGATGGACGGGGGGCTATGGTGCTTCGTTAAACCAAATTGTTCGTCTGGCAGAATATTATTATCCATGATAAATTTTGTGATGTGTTCTTTCAATATTTTTTCAAAAACTTTCGCCACAGTACTAAGAAGACTTAATAGTCTGTATCTACTCAATTCAGACTTATCTTTGCCGGGTTTGTGCATGCATATTATTGATGCATTTTTCCAAAAATGGGGAAATTATGATAAGCGGATGCACGTATTTATAATGTGGCAGAGATATATTGCGGTTTTTTTGTACATATTTTTGAGAAAGCACATTGGTATTTTGAAATTTTATTTTTGAACGAATTGAAGTTGAAATTTGACAGTTGAAATTTTATTTTTGAACGAATTTATGGTCGAAAGAATAGTTTTTAAACTAATGAAAAGAGGATCAATGCGAGACTCTTTGATCCTCTCGATTCTTGAATTTACCATTCGTTCTGTCTCATTGTCGCTCATATTAAAACTGAATAAATGTTGCCTGGAGAAATGATTGCCAAAAGCTTTGACTTTTTCATCATTTGATATGAGAAGCTCGTGGTTAACTTGGATAGGAGGGATATAGTTGCTTGGTTTTTTAGCGCTTTTGACACGTTCCAAAATGATCTGGAACCTTTTTTTTTAGAGAAGAGAGCTTATCTTGCCAATCTTTGTTCTTTAGCTCATAAATTTCTTTGATTACTATGCTCTTGAGCCGATTAAATTCTTTTTTGCATTTCTTTGCTATAATGACAGGAGTAAGCTTTATTCGATCCGGTCTCTCATTTGTGATCTTGGGGATCGATTGCTCAGCGGCTTCGAAAAGAATTTTCTTATACCCGACAGAGTTCAACTTAAATTGAGCTAAAGCTTTATAGTTCAGTAGTTTTCCCATGCCCAAAGTGTTTTTCACTAACAGTCTAACCACTGCCTATGGTTAAGTATTATGATTGGCTCCGGTGTGGTTTTTTTAAGCATTATCATTTGGAGTTCAGCGAGCCATGTTATGTTTAATGAATCCAAAACCCAAAGCTGTCATCTTTCACCCAAGCTTTATCATCTTACTGTTAGTCAGACTATTTTCGTTCACGGTGTGTTTCTGATTCACCCTCACTAAACATATTCAACATCTCCAGCAAACTTAGTTGGACTGTCCACATTTTCCAAATTACGGAAAATGTAATGAAATTCCTGGGCTTTCTTCATAGAGGCATCCATGGTGACGTTTATCCATGGACTTCGCTCTGCAAAATTGGCTGTTATTTTGATTGCTGAGCAAATTAGTTACTGTTGCTGAACTGTCTTCGTTGGCTACGCAAGTGCGCGATCGTTGCGAGCCTTTGTTGCAACAAACTGACCATGCTCATCAGAATCAATTTCAACCTCAAAATAAACTTCAGACTCATCTACCAGTAGCAATTTGGCCAATGATACCTTAGCAGTCTTTATAATATATTCTAGCTTGGATTAAACACTCCAATGTTGAGCTAGGGAGTATCCTTTTTCGTTTGCTGATGCTAAACTTACCCCGTTGTCTGTTCGAACATGTAATCAACGTAGTCAATAACTATAACTGTAACGCTAGGAAGGTCATCGTTCACAACAACTACAACATATTCATCCAACAACTTCACTGAAAATCACTGAGCCGATTCCTTCAGTGTTATCGGCTCGCAGTCAAGGCGAACAAAACCACCCACAACCAGTGTTGCCAATTTAGCTATTTTGTAGCTAGATTTAGCTACAAAAAGAACCTGTTTAGCTACGTAATTTTTCATTTAGCTATTGGCTACAAATTTAGCTACAAATTTATAGATTAAAGATAATTTAAATTTTTGCTTTGGTTGCATTAAATTACACTAGTTTATTAATATTTAAAACACTCAGTGCTTAAAAATAAATTCTTCAAATTTTAAGGTAATCGCCAATGCTTTGGGTAGTACAATAGTACTACTACTATGTACTATGTCTTTCTAGGCATAGAACAATAATAATCTTTTACGAACAGTTTTATTTCTTTTGTTCGGTGCGAAGAAAAACCATGAGTTTTAACTCATTAGGAATAAACTAAAATAGATAAGATAAACGAAAAATGTTTAATATAGAATACACATTATCTGCCTAAATTTGAAGACAAGAACCAAAAAATTCAGGCGTAGACATAAAATTGAAATAAAACGTAGACAAAGTGTTCGCACAACTCTAGAAGACATTAGAAATCGTGCTCAGTAGTAAAATCAAACGTTAGAATTGTGCTAGCTATGTTTTTTTTTCATTTTGTAGAGTTTTTCAACACCGCGAAAAATAAAGACTATATTTTCTGAGTTGGGGGCAGTTTGTTTCCATACTTCACATCGGATTTGAAGGCAGATTTTGATAACTGTATTTCCAGTATTTTAACTGACGAGTCTACGGACATTTAAGTGATATTTAGCAAAAATTTATTACAATTTACTTGAAAGAGCTAGAAAGGGGAGCTGTTCAAAATATTACTACTGCCATAAACACGTGCTTAGAAAACTACATCCTAAATATTACAAATATGACACACAAAGCAAGTGCTATGGTTGGAGTCAATAACGGTGTATTTAAAAAATTAAGTCGTCAAAATCTTTTTTTAATATTAATAAGATGAGCTTGTCATTCCGTTCAGGTTTCAGTTTCTGTAGCTTAAGGATCGTTTTTTCCCCAAACCTTAAAGTTTTTACCTGCAGAAATTTATAATTGGTTCTCTAAATTCCTCTGAAGATGATACGGAGTTCGTAAACGAGGTGGTTGTCAATAACGGGACCAGTATCAAGAATCCTTAACCAATAACTATGGCTAAAACTCCACTTCAGCATAGTCCAAACATCAGAAGAATGTTATTTAGCAAAAATGATTTACAAGGAGTATAACAATCAAAAACCTTTTATATCTCCTATTTCTTCAACCCATTTTAAAGGATGCTTCTATCATGAATAAAAAAATAGAATAGAATTCTGTTGAGCTTAATAAGCTCTTCAACGATTTTTATACTCTTTTATACTGTTAAATTAATAAACTACTCATAATACAATGTACAACCAATAGTTTTCCATATCAATTATACACATTAGCTTAATAAAACTGTTTTCCAGAACCTTGAGTTTTTATAATTGTTGAATTTAGCTACACTTTTTAGCTACAAAGTGAACATTTTAGCTATTTTTAGCTATTTTTTCCCTCAAATCTAGCTACAACGGCTGGAAAAAAGTTGGCAACACTGCCCACAACTATATCACTATCAACAGCATCAATAAAATGTCTTTCAGCAACAGCATGCTATATTTTTGTAGCAACAAAACTCTGTTTCTATTTCAGCTTTCATTATATGTCCACTGATAGGCTAGGACTCCCTCCGCCTGCTGTTCTGGTTAGTAACTCTTCTACCTCATCTAGTACTTATTCCTAGCAATGTTCCGTCGTTATTGACTGTGAAGCTTCCTCTACATATCTATACATAACGGCATGCTTACAATAGGTCAGTGGATACTTTAGAATAATATTTAGTGGCGAACCTAGGTCGCATTCCTCCATTAGTTTCAGGCAAGAAACTTCGAAAGATAAAACCAAATCATTGCATCGTTTCGTCTCCTCATTTCTGCTGAAATGGGTGTGGTTCTTCTTCTGTTGAGTCTATTGGGAGTTGTGTCACCATAGTTCCTTCCGAAACACTGATTGTCTTCTCTGTTTCTGTCCCATGTGTTTCTCCTATCTCTGCCTATGATCACTTCTTGGCAAAACTTTCTATCTACCTCCTTAATCGTTAAAGCCTCACTTCAATCATAAAATACTATATTTTTCCCTTTCGAACATCTCCTTCCATAATATTTTTTTATTTTTTCTTCCATTCATATCAATTCCCCGCATTCCATCACGATATGAATCCACTTTTCCGTCAATAAAATTCTCCTTGGACCGTTACATTTTACTTATTATACCACTGAATTTTTGAATTTTTTGAAGCATGGCTAGGAGATGAACTGATGAATGCATTGTTAAATTTTACTACTTTTTCTTCATTTTAATTTTACTATTTATTCCTACCAGTCGACGGCGCAAACAAAATGATACTTCTCCGCTTTGGTAAGGCACTGAAAAGAGTTGCTATTATTAAGCTTATCTCTGGTCTTCGTCTTTTTTTTGCTTCTGAGCAGCATGGATTTATCAAGGGTCAATATTCCACATCTAACTTTATAACCTTCTCCAACTTAGCTACTTCTGCTTTGAATCAACAGAAACAGGTCGCTGTTGTTCACACTGATTTTTCAAAAGCTTTTGATTCTGTTGATCACAAACTTCTCTCGAAGGTACAGTGTTTTGGCTTTATTGATTCTCTCCTATCATGGATTTCCTCCCTATTTTTCTGGTCTTACTTACACCGTAAATGTACTTGCTTCCTCATCTTGTTCCATTTCGGGTGTTCCGCAGGGTTCACTTTTTGGTCCTCTCTTCTTCTTTTTCTTTATTAATGATCTCTCTGTTATTCATTCATTCTGCCTTCAGTATGGTATTGATTTCAAAGTGTTGAGAGTTATTAAATCTCTCAGCGAATGAATACGAACTTCAAAATGATCGTTGCAGTCTGGATGGCTGTTGCTTGAGAAATTCATTTGCCTTGAACTTATCCAAATATCATCTTATGTCTTATTTGTGTAAAAAGCTTTCCTTAAAAAACCAGCCCTAATTCCTGATTAACGCTTTTTCTTTGTCACCTATGTGCAGAATATGTTTAGCTTATTTTACTATATTTTTATTTCATTCATATTATTATTATTATAATATTAAGGAATAATTTTTAATTTTTGATAATAAGTTTTTTTTATTGAGTTTTTTTTATGTTTTTGTAAATGTCAATAATTAAATTATTATTAAATAAATAAATAAACACTTGATACTCATGATTTAAGTATCAAGTCTCAGTCATAGCTTAAATACTATATATAGCTCGGAAAGTACGTTATTTGCGATGCAATTTGCGATATTTCCCCACTGATTGCGAGAAGTAGATTGCAATATCCAAGTCCAAGTTGAAAAAAGACAGAAAGTACTCCGCCAAGATAAGACTCGCCCCCTTTATACAATCAGATACGTTTCTCATTCCCACTAGGCGATATACATGTGCTTTGCCAAAGAGACTATTTTAAAGAATAGCAATTTTTGCAATATTAGACGCAGGGGCGGATTTGCCACTAGGCCCGGTAGGCCCGGGCCTAGGGCGGCAAATTTCGGAGGCGGCAAATTTTCGATTTTTTTTTTGGGCGGCCACTTTTCGATATTTTTTCCGGGCGCACTTTTTTTTCTGTCGTATATGTACATATATCTGAGTTGAATGAGCCTAACACCTCAAGCCAATCGAATTCTCTAAAAAATCTATGCACACAAAAATTCACCTCTAATGATTTTTTTTCGGACATTAAAAAGTCTGACTTATAATAAATATCGAAATGCGATCACGGTAAAGGACCAAAGAAACTCAAAAATACCTAAAAAGTACCTAGAAAGTATCTGAAAATACCTAAAAAGAACCTAAAAGGACCTAAAAAGATACTAGAGATAAATATTTGCGTGCATTGTTTTTTCAGAGAATTTTTTTTTGTTATGGTACAGGGTATATCAACTACATGCGAATCTCCTTATTTTTGACGTGTTTTTTAAATTTTACTTCATTACTGAAATTAATTTCTAAAAAAAATTTTTTAAAATGAAATCTAGAACATTATAGGTCAAGATATTTTGGGTTCATTCTTAAGGGGCTGGTCCACTGTTAAACTGCTCCAAATGAACTTTTTTTTTAAACAGCTACCAAAAAAAAAACTATTCAAGATATCGATTTGAAATTTTACATACATCTTTATTGAAGTTAAAAGTTAACATTTTCATTGAAAAAAATTATTAGAAAACAAAATGGCGACCGTCCCAAAGGATCGCCGCAACAACGCCGAAAAAAAAGGTAATTGCGCCTCGTAAATTCCTGAACAAAATAAGCATATGTGAACAAACTACCAAAAATATTTCATTAAAAAAATTTGGTACACTTTTGAACATTGGTTATTCAGTTTTTCGCGTTTTTTCAATCAACAAAATGTTTCCCAAATCGTCAAAAAAATTTTTTTGCTCTAAATTTAGGCCCGTGCAGTCCTTTATATTCAAAACAAATGAAATATTTTTGGTAATTTGTTCACAGACGCTTATTATGTCCAGGAATTTACGAGGCGCAATTTGCTTTTTTTTTCGGCGGTGCTGCGGCGATCTATTGGGGCGGCCGCCATTAGGCTTTCTAATAATTTTTTCCAATAAAAATGTTAACTTTAAACTGCAATAAAGACGTATGTAAAATTTGAAATCAATATCTTGAATAGTTTTTTTTTGGTAGCTGTTTAAAAAAAAGTTCATTTGGAGCAGTTTAACAGTGGACTAACCCCTTAACTAATAACATATAGAACATTAATTTACAGTAGTCGAGCTCATAGTTGATCTCCAGTCAAGTGCGGAAGCAAACTTTGAACGGAATATTAAACTTACTTATAAAAATATGAGCGAAGACGTTGGAATTATATGCGATGTACTTTTAGGTTCTTTGCCGTGTGTGCAAGTAAAGTTTATAAATTTCCACTACCAGGTGCCTTTTAAGTTGTGCATTTTAATAATTTTTTGTGTGGCAAAGGCGCAATAAGAGAGAATTTTTACGAACGAACCGGTGCCGGTTTTGCTCTGATATTCCTTTTTTGTGAGCTCGGGCGCAACGAAAAACAGAGAAGTATTCTAGGAAATCGAAAAAAAATCGCGCATTGGTACATATAATGTTATTCACGAAAAGGGCGGAAAATATTTCTGAGGCCTAGAGCGGCGAAGTGGTCAAATCCGCCCCTGATTAGGCGTGTTTTTTTGCTCCCCCTATCTATAACAGAACAATGCTGACGCATTAAGAACAACAACAACTTCGCCTTTCCATAACAGGAGTTATTGTTGTTTCCAATGCGTCTGCACTGGTTAGCGTTCTGTTATGGATAAGGGGAGCAAAAAAAACGCGCCTATTGATTTTCTGAAAACCTATTCTGAATATAAAAATAGTAAGTGATTAGATAGTTAACGCGGAATACTACTTTCGATACCATTTGGCGAGTAAAAGGACTATCTCCGACACTTTTATGCAATCTACTACAGAGAATTTCGTTTGTTGCCAGCGAATGTTCGCTGCCCTTACTGTTTCTTGATAAGATCTTACGCACGTCAACACATTCTCACCTATCAGCTAACACAAACATATACATTCTCACCTGTCGTTTGAGAGTATGTTTTTCTCACTTTTGCATATGATAAAGTGAACTTATTTTGTTTTTGGTTCTTCTTAGGTGCCAGCTGATGGTAAATCCTTCACTCCCTACGAACCTCTGCCATCAATCAATTGCGTACTTTCAGTGCTATTTATTAGTTCTTATGCTATGTCTCAGTCTCAAACTTTAGTATAACTCCCATGTATGGGCACTGTTTAAGTTGTTATAAAAGAGGGTTGCCGCCTACACAGCTTGCATTAAGTCGCTCTGCTTAAGCGAAACTAAACAAAAGTCAAATTCAAAGCTTTCAAGCTTATTTGCGATGAAACCATTATTTGACGTATTCAATCCCTTGAGCATCGACGTAATGGGAAGAGAGATATATAAGGAAATGAAAACAGCAGTGAGAAGTAAAGCAATTTGCCTGAATCTGAACGTTAGTGGTAGTGAAGGAAAACTATAGGACCATGAGCAAATTTGACAGACTTCTCCGCGAACAGAGTTGGCCAAGTGTACAATAGAGTTATAACCAGTAGCTCGTAGATCTTAGGTATCAGAGACACCAAAGGGAATATCTGAGCTAGTAATTCTCTCGATTTGTTCTAATTATAGATTTTACTTTTTTTAGTAAAATTGCTTCACTAAATTTCGTATATGTATACGCTTGTTTCATTTCCTTAAAATTCTCTGTTCTGAGGGCATCCTTTCTATTCCTTATTGCTTATTACTATGAACATTGTTCTGAGGAATTATCAGTGCGATTTGTACCGTACGATTTCGGGATTCTTTCTTATCTTGGTCAATACCATTGTGGGACAGCATATCATCTAATGTCCTTACATTGGCTTAGTATATGTCGGATATCGTTCAACCCATTCTTCAAAGTATCGACGATGAATTTATAAATGCATTGCTCAGAAAATGTCATTAAGCAAATAGAAACTCACCAATGAAATACACCAGCTTGAAACATTGATCTTTCAAGCAAAAGAGAATGCGTCGAGCTAGCAAATAAGCACGGAGTTCATTGTATGAAATTCAATTGCACCAGGGATGAAGTCTACTCTGCTTGAACCAATTGGCACATAAGAGACATACATACGCTCGTAGATCATTATATTTTTGTCTAGCCAATTGTTTCGTAACAGCGGGAAGAACAATTAAATTGACGAGTGAAAGTTATCTTTGCACTGTCTTACTAGAAACTAACAGAAGTTAGTTCACTTATCTTGTTTTTTGTGTGTTGCAACTGACTAGACACTTCATATCAATCTTTTTGGCCTCCATGTCAAAGTGGAAAATGTAACAGTAGCATAGCACATGGCTCTTAACTAATGATAACTGTAGTGTTCCTCTGCTGTCTACTTGGCTTAGCAATAAACCACGAGTTTCAACTACACTGAAGACCGCGTATGGTATGCATACAATACGTGGATCTTAACTAACTTATATGATCGTAGCGCCAATGACGAAAAGTGAATCTGAAAACAAAAAATTTTTACAGTCAAACGAAAGGAACGACAGAAAGAATAAAAGTAAAATGGTTTATTACCTACAGACCTTTCCAGTCGCCCATTGTGTCTCCACGAGACATGAATAATAACAACTGTATGCGGTGGAGAATGATGATTCATAGTTGAGTTATATGTGTGAAGGAAAATACAACACTTGAAGATTGAAGTGAGATCGTTGTTTGAAATTCTTCAACGATAATGTGTATCGTCATTTCCGATGTCGTAGATGAGTTTTTCAGATTACTTTTCTTTGAGTTCTCGTATAAGATTTACACTAGAAACCGAAAGCCATCCAATCATGTAATATAAAATAATTTTTTAATCCCAGTCCAATTTTCTATAACCTTCGAATAAGAAAAGAGTTATTCCAATTGTTACATTATCGCTCCATACAATGTCCAAGAACATTTCTCCTTCATGAAACAATATAATTCTATCCTTGTCTGTATAACAATTGACTGAACACAACTGCTGTCGACTGGCTGCCTACTCTGATAAAAGAAAACCTGTCTGTATCACGAGAACAGATTAACCAATACCGATCCTTATAAGGAGCACTTGCGTCTGACTATTATTTTCCGCTTTAGTTAATCCATTTTTCTATATGCGCAACGAACGTTGGCACGCTACAAAGACTTCTTGAATATAAGTAGGCTGATCGCTAGTCGATAGCAAGCAGTCTTCGTAGCTTCCTCTGTGTGAAGTAGCCGGCTGAATTGGATGTTTACTATCAAGCTTAAACACCACAATTGCGGCGAATATTCGTCGGAAATTTAAAATGCACAGAACCAGTGATGCCAATTTAGCTATTTTGTAGCTAGATTTAGCTAGAAAAAGAACCTGTTTAGCTACATATATCCTTCAAAGTCAACTCATTGAAATATAGGCGGTTCACTGCCAAAATGGTGCAATAAATGGTGCAATGATGTGAATTTACGATATCACTTTCTATTATCGTTCTTACACGTTCTTCAATAGAGGGATCAGTATCAAGGATCATTAGCCAATGGTTAGAGCTAAAAACCCACTTCAGTATAGTCCAAACATCAGAAGAATGTTATTTGGCTAAAATGATTTATAGGGAGTATAACAATGATATAAACCTTTTATATCTCTTATTTCTTCAACCCATTTTAAAAGATGCTTCAGTAATGAACAAAGAATTTGTTCTGTTCAGCCGACTAAGCTCCTTAACGATTGTTTATTTATTGAAGGTTTGGCTAAAAAAATTGTGTATGTGTATGTTGTACAATTAACGTTTTGTCAGAAAATGAGGAATTAAATGACTACGTTCACAATAATGCCTATTTAGGATATAACTTTGAGCGAAAAATAGTTGAACTTCGAAGTAATAATACAATTTCAAGGTCAGATGAAGAAAATATAAGGCAGACTTGTATAGCATTTACAAAAAACTTAATAAAAGAGCTGAAATATTGATTACCTGATAATCTTAAAATTTTGCGAAATATTTTCCAATTTTCTGTGGAAAATATAAATTTAGTCGATGCTGAAGACTTTATAGAAAATTATAAAGTTGTTTACGGCTGATAAAACATCTATTCAGAATATACTGGTACAGAAAAAACCATTATCAATCGTTAACTGGAGAGAAAAAGCTGATAGCAGAAAATTTTGGCTGGAGGTGTATAATTATAAATAAAGACGCAGTAAATATCAACCCGTTTAACGATCTCTGTGCGATTGCATGTAGGTTACTAGTTCTTCCTTGGTCCAATGCAGAAGTTGAACGTATTTTTAGTCAACTTTCGATTGTGAAAACCAAACATAGAAATAAACTCAACTTAAAAACTTTGGATATAAATATGGGTTGAAACGGAAAAAAAATATGGGTTGAAACGGTCGCAAAAACGTTGTAAAGATTTTGAGTTCCCTCAGGAAGTATTGGCGAAAATCGGCACTTTAGACGCATATGTAGAGAACGAAAATGAGTTTATAAATTTTGATATATTACCCCAGCTTGAAGAAGATTTTTTTGACATAAATATAATTTAAAAATGGTTTTGTGAAATATTTCAATTGCAAGCATGAGTTACGGTCATAGAGGTATAGTTACGGTTAACAACAAATGAATGAGCTTAGTATTAGTCATAGTTCATAGCATTGAATTGATTAACTGCTCATTATCCGATGTAGGTACATTTAATATTTTTCTACATGAACTATAAAGATTAGCTTAATAAAACTGTTTTCCAGAACCTTGGGTTTTTTATTGTTGAATTTAGCTACACTTTTTAGCAACAAAGTGAACATTTTAGCTATTTTTAGCAAGGGCTGGAAAAAAGTTGGCAACACTGCACAGAACTGCCCACAAAACCGGCGTCAAGCGCCGAAAGCGATTCCGTATCAATCAGCGCGTCGGCGGCGTCGCAATTTTTCTCTTAGTCGGAGTCATCAGCATGTTTAGTCATGTTTCAAAGCCTTGACTGTTTTCGTCGCCGTTTCTGCTTCCATTCCAGTTCTTTGGTTTTCTTCACCTATGCATACTAATGTATTAAATGCATTTCTGCACCTACCTACATATCGACTTGAATTTTCCGCACTCAGAAAACAAGTTCTTACAAAAAACAAAAACAATGAAAGCAAATAGCGAACATTGCAATCTCTCTCTTCTGAGATTGCAATTCAAAACATTCATATCAGCTGTGGTATCGTTAAAAAAGTTTCTTTTGTTTACGTTTTCGTACGTACGCTTTTATTTGCCGGTTAAACTTTTCGCGAAAGCTACGCGAATCAAAAGAAAATCGCGCAACCGGCAAAACTGATAGAGCTTTTTCAATCCATTAATTTGGAATACTTTGGAAACGAAACACAGATTGTCTGTGAAAATTCTATCCGTGAGAAAAGTCAATGCTCAAACCTAGAAAAGTCTACAACAGTTCAAAACAAATTGGCTGCCATGGGTAACTTAAGTAAATAATCGAGGCTTTCTTAGCAGAAAATTATGAATTTTCACCGGTAAATAGAATTAAATTGCTTTGAAGATGATTAATGATGATTTTCATGCCTCGATTGTCTGTCTGGTTTTTCGAGAAGGTACATGAACGCTTAAGATGCTAATAATTTATGAAACGGATTTAATCAATTACTTACATATATGAATGTTTCTTCCCAGTTATTCTTTTGTTTGGTTTAATGTGACATTTTTTCACATTTCCGTCACATTTTACGTTCACATCTCAGTGTGCATTAGGAAAATACTCATCAATTTTGATAGCACTGGTTGCAATGAATAAAAAGTGGCATTTTAAAATTTCGTAATTTGAATTGGCATAGTAAATTTTGTATCTTTTCTTAGTATTCTACTTTTGTAGATAACAAATCAAGATCCGCGCATATTCTGCCACTGTGAAAACACATTTTCCTATATTTTGCTTGCCGCATTTTAAAATTGCACAGATTGCTTAAATATTCTGTTCATTATTATTACGGTGTATAAGCAATAGAATGTTGATTGATAAACAATTACTGGAAAAAGTCTTTGTCCATCTCCTCTCTTAGTTGAATCTCCTGTCAGACTTCCTTTGGTATTATTATCAGTAAAAATATGTATGCACAAAAATGATGCGAGGAGAGTCTAGTTTCCTATACACGTGATTTAGAAGATGCTGATAGGTCTTACGAAAGGACTCCAAATAATTTAACTGGAACGCATAAATTAAAGTCAATTATGTCTGCGTTTTCTTGGAAATTTAAATGTTATGTACGATTTAAGATCAGTTTCATTTGTGTTTTAGTCAGTTGTGCACTTCTCAATAATTTGTAAAAAAAATCTACAAACAATATAACATTTTTAAAAGCTAAATAATGCCAAGTAGATATGCGAATACTCATAGTGCATATATATGCGAATACTCATAGTGATATGCGAATACTCATAGTGCCTGCAAAAACGAGGTAAAAGTCTTCGAAAAATTGGTGCAATTATTTATAAACCACATTGATTTATTTTAATGTTTTTTTTCTTGATTTCAAAAAATATTTTAAAGTCCATTTTTTTCTTTAAAAGCTAGATATATTTCAATTTCTTCGCAGATATCGATATTTCGGGGGTAATCTTCTTCAGTTTCTGGCGGTACAATCTTAATATAACATTCATTTGTTCAAAGAATGCTAGAAAATTCTGAGTTGACGAAAAATCTCCCATTTGAATATCGTTTTGAACGCCCGAAATCATGAATAGAACGAGACAACCGTTTTATGTTTGCAGAAGTAAAATCTAAACCTAGTATAAGTGGCCCGGAAACAGATGTAAAAGGAAAAAAGAAATGAACGATCGAATACTTCGAAAGATTCTCGGGAAATTGAAGTAACACATGGAGGAGGTGATGTTACGATTTGGGGGCTTTTGGTGGCCAGTAAAGACGAGACTTCAAAGTTTATCGAATGAAGAACTTCTACTTCAAAGAAATATCCCTGGAGCGAAAATGCAGAATTGGAGATATTGCTTGATCAAAGCTCGTGACAAAGTCAAGAGGAATTGGCAAGAAGAAAATGTGTGACGTACCAGTCGAAGCCGAGACATGATGAACAGCCTTTGTGTGAAAAGAGTCGCATAAAAAGTAAAGATGGAAGAGATTTTGGCATCATATTTTGACTGGGGACAAAAAATAGTAACTCCAAGCCAAACGCAGAGATTGTTCCTGGCGGAAGTTGGATCCGACTGCTACTTAAGAACGGAGGCAATAAATGGATGCACTCAATGGGGTGCCCTATCATCGCTCCTGTCGAGTATGCTAGTTAAAACGCTGCTAAACGAGCTGCAGCAAGAACTGCTGCAGGCGCAGACTTATGCTGATGACGTGACGTAAAGATCTGAATGTGGTGTATAGAAATACAACGCCTCTTAGATCTAATTAACAGTTGATGTTACGTAGCAAATACATATTGGCCGAGGCCAGGTGAGCCGAAGTCAGACGAGACCGCCAACATGTGGACGGCATTTGACAGCTCGTCACGAAATCGCTTTGACTCGTGCCCAAAAGCCACTCCGATCGGAAGTCGCACGAGCGCCGGCGAGACCTGTCAAAGTCGCTTGTTTGGACCGTCCACATACTTGGGATCGCCATTTTTCGCCTGGGCTCGACCAATTATTTCCTACTTTTGAGGTACGGTCTAACAGCGAATCCTGGTAAGATGAAACTTGTTTTGTTCACCAGAAAAAGAAAACTGGAAGGACTAGTACTTCGAAAGATGAAGGGTGTAACTCTTCAACTTTCAGATGAAGGCAAATATCTTAGAGTAATCTTGGACAAAAAACTTCTCTGGAAGAACCACGTGGAAGTGAAGTTTACTCGTGCTTTATGTGCTTTCTGGCATTGCAAGAGCTCTTTTGCCACCACATGGGGTCTAAAGGTTCGTGTAGCTATGTGGATCTATGTAACAATCATAAGGCCGATGATCACGTGCGCATCCGTGGTGTGGTGGACTATTGTGAAGCTGTTGTATGCTCGCAAGAAGTTAACGACGCTACAAAGGGCTGTGTATCTGTGGTGCCATGAGTACTACTCCGGGTGCAGCCCTTCATGCGCTTCACAATCTGCCTCCTCTCGACCTTCAAATTCAAAGTGTGACGATGAACTCTGCCCATAAGCTAACTCAGCTTGCCCTATGGGTAGGAGACGGCGATGTGGGGCACTGTTCTATGAGGGGTTCGATGCGTGAGTTTTCCCCGATTCTCACTACGCCTTCAGACGATCTAGTGCTCTTCCTCGAATTCGAGAGAAGGTAGGAAGTAATGTTCTTGAGCAGAGGTGACTAGAAGAATCCAGATCTCTGTATGAAGGGATGCTCGGAGATCTTCACGGAAGGCCCAAAGACAAATGTTAGATTTTAGAGCTGGTGTCTTCTCAGCTGGTGTCGAATCTTCATCGAATAGCAGGTGGGCCTCTTCTCTTGGAGAGCACGTTTCTGTTTTTCAAGTAGAAATATTCGCTATCCTGAGAGCTACATGCTGTGCAATAAAAGAAAAGTGGAGGGGAGATTATTGCTATTTGCAGTGACAGTCAAGCTGCACTAATGGCACTGCGTAGACCCCTGACTACTTCGAAAATTGCCCAAGAATGCAAAACTCAATTGAACTTTGTCGCCAGATTCAATAAAGTGCATCTGCTCTGGATACCGAGTTATTGTGATGTCGAGGGAAATGAAATTACTGATGCCATTGCGAAGCAAGGTTCGAGGCTTCCACTACAGGGCCTTGAACCCGCCTTGGGTGTGCCGGCCGCTTCTGCACATGCCATTCTTCGAAAGTGGGTAGTTTATGCGTACAAAGATAGATGGATGACTCGTGATGTGGCCGGCCACACAAAGGTCTTCCTTTCAGAGCTTAAGGTCATATGTACCGAATAGGTGTTGCACAGGATGACCTCTGTTC
Organism: Nemotelus nigrinus; assembly: GCA_947369275.1. Taxonomy (NCBI): domain Eukaryota; kingdom Metazoa; phylum Arthropoda; class Insecta; order Diptera; family Stratiomyidae; genus Nemotelus; species Nemotelus nigrinus. The sequence continues at coordinate 31,652,122 of OX376372.1, forward strand.
ATCCTGCCTAGAAGAGTCTGACTCTGCGGAGTATTTCCTCTGACAATGCCCATCGTTTGCGCATCGCAGATATCAATTCTTTGGCTGGGATGTTAGATGTAGAGAGAATACCAAGTAGCGGTGACCAGAGAGTGAAACCTCATCCAGTTATTGATCTAATTCCGTAGTCGAACTTCCAGCTGATGCTGTACTTGCCTTTCCGGAGCCTGTGACCAGAAAGGATGCTATCAGCAAGCTCGAAAAGTTGCTGGCCATGGAATTTTCCACTGCAAGCCAAGTTGAGGCCTGCAGAATCCGAGCTCCTATCGTACTGAGCACGCCCCCACGGGTGGATTTCCAGACATAGTCTGGCCGCAACCTCATAAATAACACCTTTGGATTCATTCTCATGCTTGTCCACATTAGTCGCCTCTTACAAGCTTGGTCTGGCTGTGGATGTATTCTACGATTACTTCACATCGAAGCAAATCTCTCATCCACAGGGGGAAAGTTTAATTATTGAGTAAAAATTGTTGATAAAACATTAAATGGAACAGTAGTCAATTTAACACTAACACCATTCCTAAAGCGTTAAACTGATTTGCAAAAAAGTTAAATTGAATTGCGAAAATGTGAAATTGACTTCCAAAAATGTTAAATTGAATTGCAAAAATGTTAAATTGTTTTAAAAAAGTGTTAAATTCAATTGCAAAAGTGTTAAATTGAATTGCAAAAGTGTTAAATTGACTCGCAAAATGATGAATTTGACTTGCAAATGGTATAGAATGTTTACTTATTTTTGTAATACTACTTTTCCGATTTTAATTAAACAATCACTCACATTCGTCGTTTCTTCTATTCATTTCGCACACTAGAAGCTAAGTAATATAACCATTCCTAAAGCGTTAAACTGATTTACAAAAAAGTTAAATTGAATTGCGAAAATGTGAAATTGAATTGCAAAAATGTGAAATTGAATTGCAAAAATGTTAAATTGAATGGCAAAAATGTCAAATTGTTTTAAAAAAGTTAAATTCAATTGCAAAAGTGTTAAATTGAATTGCAAAAGTGTTAAATTGACTTGCAAAATGATGAATTTGACTTGCAAATGGTATAAATAAAATAAAATTCCAACAATAAGAAAAACTTAAATAATTTCTTCTTGAAGTTTGTATATCGTGTAAGTTCTTTGTTGTAAAATATATGCTAAATAATGCAATGTTTACGCTTCCTGACTTAATATTTTTACTGCACAGTATCATTAACACCTTTTATTTTCTTTTTCAGGTAAGTTCGATGCCAAAAAAAATATTGCAAAACAATTACATTCATTACGTAAGTAAATTTTAAATGCTTAATATCGGTTTCAAAATAGACTTAAAAACAGTTTTTCAACTAGGTTTCATCTAATAAGAAACTAATATCTAAATTGCGAGTGTCCACTGTGTTTCTTAATAATATTACTGAGTCCCACTTTAGCGGCTCATGTGGCATTGGGTCCTAGTGCGTATTATCGCTGATTCGAATCCATGTTCGGACGAGGCACCCCCCGAGCTCTGAATAGGTGCACTTAGCTCTGGTTCACTTAGCTCTGAATAGGAGTTGGATCGAGTCGTGGAACTAATAACTCTACACATATTCATATTGATTGTGAATTTGTAAATTAAGTAGAGAGGTAGAGCTTCAATCCCTAGACCGGACAAGGGTTGATGTGGGAGCACTTTACTGTGTCCCATTGAAACCCCACTACTCATAATGACTCAACACTCGAAGAAGCTCGAAACAAGTTTGATATGTTTTCTGTAAATTATTATTGCAATACAAAAAATTTGTCGGTTCATCTATTAAGCTCTGAATTGGTCATATCGTTTCATATATTCTTTGAACTTAGAGATATGGAACTAACAAGCCCATATGTGGTTTAGCTCAGTGATTGATATACTAGTTTTGCTTCCAATGTATTAAATTAATTACATTTCATCCTACGGCTTAGTCCAAATATTTTTATTTCGAACGATTTATTAGATGTACACTCAGTATAATTCGCATAATCCGTTTGGTCTTCATTGGCATACCCACTCAAAAACTATAGATCAAAAACAAAACGATGTTTCCCAGCCTATAACAACCTTATTTCTAACTGATCTTTAACTTTCGACTTTAATTAGTTAATGAGTACTCCTCGTCGCCAGAATTCGATAACTAGATATTACCAAAAACACCACCAAACTCTGTAGATGTATGTAGTAAAATTGTTAACAACAAATTGATCGAGACCACCAGAGATCAGTGATCAATGATAATATCAATATAATTTGATGCCAATTAACTATACGTACAAACAAGCACAGAAAATATACGACTACGAGAAATAAGACGTACATCGTCTATCAAAGTGTACTCATCTTTTCAACCTTGGCTGTTGGCTGGACTGATAGCATGAATCTCGATAGATGCGATACAAGTCAATATTAACATTCCTGGATAGGAAATCTCTGTAAATAACAAGAAGAAGTGAACAACGTATGGCAATCAAGTCAGTTTGCAATATATTGGCGAAGTAAATCCCTGTCATCGCAGCTGATTTTCAAGCAAGTGAACAGGCGGCAGCAAAGCAGACGCATTTAATAATGGATGTTTTGTCTCGTGTTGGAAATTTGCACTGACAATTTGCGGAAAATCAAAGAAGATATAGTGAATGGGAAAAATCATTTGTTTATTCGAACATTCGTCATTTTTACAAATTATTGCATGTGAAAAGTCAGTTACTAATATAGTAAGAATAATCGATTTTCACTTTTCCGAATACATCTCCGATAAGTACGTTTTTTTTGGATTATACTGTACCATTCTTTTGGAGTGATTCGTTCATAAGTATTCATATTTCCGATCATCAAGGATGCTGTGCCGATGCACTTCACTATCATCATACAACACACAAATCGCACAGCATCACCAGCACGGCACTTAAAAAACATTACGATGAAAAAATGAACACACATCATCGACATGATCGAAATGATGTATGTTTTCTACATCAATCGATCGGTCAGTCAGGTGAAATTTTAATAATATATTTGCTGGACATTAGGGAGAAATTCTTTCAATGCCATTATCGTCACTATCGGATTGCAATAAACCGCAGCAGTGGTATTTGTTGTTGTGGAAACTCTAACTGCTTTAAATTGCTTGCTGTGTCGTAATTTTCAATGCGCATCCGCCAGAGAGACATATCGAAAGGGGTAGAAGCACTTACAGAAAATACCAATCATTGTTCACAGTAGAGAATTTGAAAGCATTCTATGTGTGAATGAACGTTCACTGCTGCATGCATACATTATCGCATTAAATGTGAAATTACGATTTTATGATCATTAAGCTCCTAGAAGATTTGGTTTCGCATTAGTGGTGTGCTGTATTGTTGCGCTACGCATTGCAGTTTTAATGATAACGATCGTAGCGGACAAGTTTTATTGTAAATGCTGGGAATACGCATGACTTTGCTCAATTCTATAATCGATGTGAAAGTAAACATGGTATAAATTGATATTTGTGCATATAATTTCGAATTCAGTGTTTTTTTTAAACGAAAAATATCTCACTTAGGTGCTATAGATACCTGTTCTGATACCACGGATAACACTTTTCCTCAGCTACTGTAATTAGAAAATCGTCTAGTGTCTTAAAGAAACTGCATAGTTCCCTTTAAATCGACGAAAAATAGATCAGTCAGACATATTAAGAAAGGGCCCCGAGTGAGCTCATTTTTCTCTTCGCCAAAGCCTGGCACTAGCTAATAAAATGAAGGACAGATTCCTCTTCATCCTCAGAGTCAGAGCTCCGAAAACTCTGTTTTTGAACTCTTCTGAGCTTTTCTATATCCCTGTTCCGCCATGGCACTCTTTTTTTCGGGGCACCGTTTTTTTTCAGAATAATTTCATGGTGGAATTTGGAGATTATTCTGGTGACATCGTCTTCCATGTATTTTAATTCCATCTTCGTTGTATAATTCGGATGTAGACCATTAAGTTTCGCTGTAAGGTCATGTCTTCCCAGTTCTCACACTTTGGTTGTCTATACTATCATGGTCAAAGAACGAAACTCTTGTTAAAACGTTCCACGTCTTAACTGGGTACAATGCACTGTTTCAAATCAACGTGAGGTCTAGTACCACGCGCCTGTTAACTGTCAGAAACTTTGTCGTATTGTTCTTATTCGCCCCAGCTAAACTACTGGTAAGGTATCTCATCTCTAGTGTTGACGTCACTGCTTCCTGTTCTCGCTGCTATGACTATCAAATCACATTTTATATTGGTATTTATATTGTTATTATACGCTTAGATCTTATCCGTTGTTAAGCCCCCTGAGCTGGGAAAGTAAAAACAAGGGTCTTGGAATTGGGAATCAGGGATTCCTCCATTGCCCATAGGTTGGCTTCTTACCATGGTTTTATCTTTATAGCCTCTGCGCTTATTCATCCTTTTTCTATCCTTCCAGTGAAATCACACGTAGCCTACTATGTAGGTGATGCCAAGCAAGCGAGTGGCAATGCCTCCTTTCATCTCCGTTAGCACTCTTTCTTCAAGGATCTTCTGTATCTCATCCATTTGGGCGGCCGTAAGATGTCCTTCGGGAAAATCCTGCAGCATGATCGCCATTTTAACATTCTTTAAAGCTCCTCTGGGCTAAGACTGCTATTTTGGTGCCGCACCCGTGCCTCTTGTCTTCTGGAGTATCAATCTTGATTTTAGGCCCTTTTCTATTTGCTTTTGATCTCATTGTAACTTTTCCTCTCTTTTGAACTTTTTTCCCTGGCGTCTCCTTTTACTGCTGCACCACTCATGCTGTTCGGTTTCCGAACCTCCTTCGACAACTTCTCCGAAGTTATGTTCAGCTTCTTTGCAACTTCACTTGAGGATTTGCCATCAGAGGTAAAGGGGAAAGGTTTTGTCACCTTCTTTTTCTCCGTTTGGCCTCCTACCACAAGGCAGGTACTTTTGGTCCTTGCTTTCTCCACTATTTTTGTTTGTTCTTCTATTGCCTTCTTCTGGCCTCCAGTTCTTGTTGTCAGGTTTTTAGATCTGCTATAGTATTTAGGCCTTGATTGGTCTCTTGATCCGCTAGTTGATCCACGGGAGTGCACTGGAGCGCACTGGAGCTCCATTGTTTGAAGGTCGCGGAGCCTTTAGGTGTAGGGCACTTGAGACAGCCAGTTTCTTTAATCATTTATTTTCACTCGAAAATGTTGTCCCGCAAATATGAGGAATTCAAAAAACTAGCAGTATTATCCTCTGTTTCCTGGTCTAGGCATGAAATTAGACGGGCTCTTGCTATCGGACAACCGAATTCGCATACAAGCGACTTATTAACTCAGCAGCCATTCATCCCTCGGCAGATGCCGTTCCGCCAGTGGCTTGACAATTCTTCTGTTATGGTTTAACTCTCCAAAGTCAAATCATATTAGCCAATCCTTCGTGTAAGCAAGATTGTTTACCGCAGCCACCACGAAGAGGCTATGATCAGACTTTTATCAGTCCGAATAGATATGATACGTGCATATTTTCATATATTACATGTTAGTCCTCCTATTTGGTTAACGGGTGGCGTCAATATTTACTTTCTTATCTACAATACCATCAGGCCTGATGTTGTTAAAAGCCCATTCAATGTCTAGGAAGATAAAAGCAAAGTTGCTCTATTACAACCCACTTAGGGTCTTAGAGGGAGTGGAGATGGTAGGGACTCCATTTTCATAATCGAAAATTAACGAGTGTGAAATGATTAGTTTCTCGCTTTACTTTATTCTGATTTGACAGGTACGTATTCAAAGCTAGGTTAACTTGAAGTTTGAGGTGCGGCCTGTCGTCCGTACCTGGATGCGAACCTGGAACCCCACACGCCAGGAGCCAACGCTGTTTGTTTGTGCATACACTCCATTGCAAGCATCACGCAATCGGTGGTCGGAAAAACTTTGCAATGAATGTTCCCGAATAGCAGCGCGGACGCTGCTCAGCTCACCGCGTCTTCCTGAGTAGAGAAAATCAAAAACCCCTCGCTTATTCAGCCGCTAAATAGCCCAGAAATATTTGTGAATGGACGCAGCACGATTTGTAGTGTACTCTGTTTGGTTTCTATTTTGTTACAGAACTTGGAGCTGGTATACTTTGGGTGACTGAGCTTAGGATGTTATTTGTATGTATGAATACTGTAATGAATTCGTAGTTTAACATAAGGTGTTATTTGTATGTTTCGTTTCTGTAATGGATTTATTACTGAGTTCAAGAGTTTAATGTTTAATGTTTCTTCTGATTTGTCTGTTTGTTTGTTTGTGCTGAAAGTGCGTAAGTTAGTATTGGAATGATTAAAGAAAGATAGTGGCTTTTCACTTAAATAGTACAAGAGTATTAACGTTCGGCATACAACGTGAGGTTATTTCAAGTCCAAATCTTAAAGACATGAAGCTGATTTTATGGAAGAGGTATGAAAGTATTTTTTTAAATAAATGCTTTGTGTTTTATTATTGCTTGTTGATGCAAAGAATAAAAGAAATATTTGAGCACGTTCTGTTTAATATACAATATGTATACACAGAATAGATATAATACTTTATGAGGTAAATCTAACCCCACCTTGTAAGGGAGAGGAATTATTTTCACGTTGTTTGCCGAAGGTTTAATTCATTTTGTCTTGAAAATTGAATTTCTCCATAGAACATCTACTGCGGTATATTTTTCTCTTAGACTATTTGAATAGATAAAAGTATTTTATAGATTCGTGGTGACCAGGACCACTAATTTTCACTTTTTATTAAAAAAAAAAAAATCTAATTTGCAATATCTTGCATTATAATTTGTAATCTTGCATCATTTAAATATTACTGAGATTGATGGTGATCATAATGAGTAGAAAAGTCACTGAGTCAAAGAATTGGAAATTGAATGCAACTTTTGATGTATTTGCTGCGCTGAAATTCCTACTTGTTTATTCTGGAAAACTATGCAAAAATAAATCTGCTTCCCCGAGTCTTAAAGACACGAGCCGCCACTGGTGTAAGCATGCTTTACCTGCGAGATTAACATAGGTTTAATTGAGTTTTTGATATAGTAGTAACCGATGATTCTTTCCAAAAGCTCTCCAAAATGTCAGAAAAGTTCCGATGAAGATCGGACCAGGGATTGGTACTTCGTCCAGTTGAGCTCCGGCTGCCCAAATTGGGGGCTATGTTTCTGTGATCAGAGAATGACCACTCCTGTATAACCTGCCATTCACTCAGGGATGTATGTGGCGCCCACTAAATACGGTAACTTCAAGAATCTCTCTCCGATTTGAGGTGAGGCTGCATTTGCGATGAACAAATTGTAAGCCAAGGTAAAGCCAAAGAGTGTTTTATTTCGACCATATGCATCGGAGCTTCGTGGTGAGCATTAAAGACAGGCTCTAGAATAAGAGACACGCAGATTCTATCGTCTGCTACCACTTCATCTTTGATGATTTCGCAGGGACGATTTACGCCATGGTTGTGTACCATTTAGCAAGAAACCAAATATAATGTCCTCCAATTGCTTTACGCTGCAATACAAGTAAAACTTGTCACAATATCTGCGAAGAAAAAGGACGTTAATTATATTCTCGGCGATAATGGTGTTCTCGACACTTTCGGGTGTAATCAGTCAGCGTAGCCTGCAAACAATGTTGTTTACAACCCATGGCTCTGAGATTAATATTAATTTTTCGCCTCTCTTTGACCAGCAGAGAAGCAGTGCAGCTATTGCTACTTTGGAATGGTGGGGGTTGATTTCAAGTCCCCCCGCCATTACCATTCAGGGTCGAGTCGAGGTCCTCCTTGGACGCTAGAGCTGCTTCATTCTCCTCTGTTTCGATAGTCAGGGAGGCCTAGACAGCCGCCCAAAGAGGTAGTCTCGGTACTGACTCCATCAGCCGAGATGATTTTCCTTCAGCTGTACCCCCCAGTAAGACAGATGTGCCACTTGCTGAAAAACTCCTGCTGCGTCCTCCTGCTGCGAGAAGTATTCGTTGGACTCAAATTCCTGCGATTCAGATCCATTACTTCTAATATGTGTGCAGGGTCAATTTCGTGACCCCGTGGGCCTCTACGAGCGGTACGGCCTCTTCATTTAGGATGAAGAAAGCCTCACATCCATTTTAAACAAGCTCATCTATTTTTGTCATTACTATTATTACTATTTTTTGTTATTACACTATTTTTGTCACAAAACCAGGGTTAAACTCCAAGTTTCAACTATTTTAACGCTTTTGGTAATTTAGGCTTTATTTTCATCCAAGTGTTGAGAGAAAAATCAGTCAAAAGAAAAGCTGAAGAACATTTATTTATTGAACTGTTGATCATAAGTTAACCTACCTCCGATTCATATTGTTAAAGTTCAAATTAAACGGTAGTCCCATAAATTATATATCATTTGTAGTTCTCACGAACTACCACTTACCCTGAAACAATGAATGAGCAACCAACTTTCCGAGAAAGCGTTTGTTACAATTAGACTTATTTCCCAAATTACGTGTCTAAAATGTTAGGAAATACGTAACTATCTGTCATGTTTGCGGATGTTTCTAGTTTATCGGAGCTTATTCATCAAATCTAAGATTATACTTAATCCATTCGATGATTCAACGCTTAAAGATTCTCGAAATCTTCACGCAATTCACACTGTTCGTGTCTTGGTTTGGATTTCACTTTTGTTCGAAAAAAGAAAAGAAAATCAAATCCGCTCTGCATATTGCGTAATTTCCCGAATGACTTGGCGCTTAGAAGAGGGTCCTACTTGAACTAATAACTCAAATGATTATTCAATATCAGATCTAATGAAAATCATTTCAAATCAGTCGTTTCTTTCCTATATAGAATGAGCGAATGAATAAGTTTTTTTTTCGGTGACGAAAAAGCATTTTTGATGAACGATTTTGAGTAGGTTGTATATAAATATTAGAGAGACTTGCACTTGTGCATGCACAGACACTTGAACGTCAATTTTCAGCCCTTATTAATCTCATCACTTTCTCCGGGGCTAAGTGTGTTATTATGCCCGATTTATACATTGGAACGAGCGTCTCGGGTACAAGAGTAAACAAGACTCAACAAGACATTGGACGAGACTCAACAAGACATAGGGTGTATTGTTTACTTAGGATATTGCACTGTACAACACGGACCATACACCATGCACCTTTCATAGGGTGAATTGTTTACTTAGGATATTGCACTTTGCATCTTTCGACATTTGTGAGCTGTTTTGTTCAGTTCAGTGAACGATGACTGAGGTACGGGCTGTGGCTATTGCAACTGCCTGGTGTGCGTTGAGTTATTTCAATCTTGGACACGCAAACACATGTTTGAAGTCCCGGCGAAAAATTCGAAAAATTAAATGAGCACATGCTACCCTCTCGAATCCCTTTGACTTGATGCATAAAACCGACTTCGCTTCCAGCGGCTTCGAACTCAGACGAGACGGTCATAAACACTCAGGCACAGCAGTAAAAGGATCATTATCCCTTCGTAAAACAAACAAGAGCCGACCAGCAAACCATTTACACACGCGTGCTTGCCATGAAAAACACAGCCGAGACTAGACAAGGAGACCGTTTACACACTCACCTTGTCTTCATTTGGCATTACTCGGCGAGCATGTAATTCCGGCTTTAGAGGATGATTGAATTCAGGAATGGATCGACTGCGCCGCGCCACATACTTCTATTTCACTGCTTCAAAAATATCCAATTATCATACTTTGCCCGCTCACTGGCTCGTTCATTAATATTGTTGTCACGTAAAGTGAGACTTGTTCTGCACTCTGCTGCACGTTGTATGGATCAGACTGTACAGACCTTTTCCCTTGAGGCAGTCTACCAACACCTGATTCGTGTCTTGATCTTTTTATTCGGATCCGCAACAGACACGAACATGATATATGTATACTCGGAACTGTCGAAATCGCTAAAGTAAATTTCATTATGCATTATTTTCGGACCGCATCGTATGATAGTGTTTTGTCGCGTCCATATGAGGACAATGGAAATACCGAAAGACATCAATTGTGGGGCTCATTTTTAAAACAACTGTAATAACCCTTCGAAACTGTAAATTGAACAAGAAAGTGGTCGCATTTACGAGTACCTTCGCTATTTTACTTTTATCTATGACTGCTAAAAGATAGGTACATATACTTCCGTAACTCGAAAAGAAAGCGTTAGATACAAAACTCTAGCCATTAGTTTTGAGCATAAAATATTTATGTTGTACTTATGTAACCAGTTGTGTGCAGGGCATTTCAAACTGAAATATTTGAATGTGTCAATAAAACGATTACATTATTGTTTTTGTCGTAAAATAACTACTGTGCGATCGTTTTTGTGTGATGTAAATAAATGTTACGATGAAATTAATTAATGCTTGTTATCATTTTTATTGAAATTTTTTGCTTCAATTGGTACCTGAAATCAGAGAGCAAATAAATCATTTTAAATAATAGGCGTGTGCGTCGGGCTATTTTTTCTGCTAAAAAAATGAATTTTCAATGAACAGAAGAAAAAACAGGTAAAATATATGTATGCCAAACGAAATTGCCTACTGCCAACAGTTTTTTTTTTTTGGAAATCGCCTGTGAACTTTTCAGTGTTGTAGATGAATGTAAAAAAGTGAACAATTAATTTTCTATTTAGATTAGCTGAGACCGTTCCGTTTCTCCCTTCTTCATTACATATTGAATTTGGTGTTTTCCCATTTAATTCAATTTACATAAATTAATTATAGTAGTTTCTCTATTATCGTGACGGTAAGTTACATTTGTATTGAACGTGGCCGATATAAAGGCATAACACTTGGTCCGATCATTGTAACTTGGTCCAGTTCGCAGGTGACAGTAGGTTAGATTATAGAACAGGGCTGCCGCCTACGCCGCTTGCAGTAGGCCACCAATCTGGTCCTAATTGCGACCCTCTGCTGGCTAATTAGAGCTGTCAAGTGATCTCTCCACCAAATTGAATGTAACGGTATTAGCCACTTCTACTAGCTCTCAAAAGTTGTAAAAACCCGAAATCTTGAGGCGTTTATTATTTAGGGCCGTATACATTGCTGGATGTTCCGCTAATGGACGCTAATGAAGTATAGCATATACTTCAGACTGAGAGACAGTTACATGGTCTGACAGCCTATACAACAGACGAAGGCTCAAATCCGTTGAATAAACGTCCGAGTCAACTTCTGTGCCGGTTTATGACTCGTCCATGCAAATCCAGACGTCAACGTCTGATGTCTGGACTTTCAGCGCGTGCTGCTGCAAAGCATCCCGGATTATCAGCCCCAAAATCATTTACTATTCGCCAACATGCACTAGTCGTTGCATCCTTGTTAGCTGCTTGATATTGGACCTGCTTTCTGCTACTTTGCACCACACGATCGCACCACACTACTCATGTAGCCGACCCAGGTTTAAGACCCCAGGTATTCGAGCAGGCAGAAGAGTGCTGCGCGAGCCTTATCTATGCAGTACTTCAGATTAGTCCCCCAGTTCAGTTTCCTATATATAAGGCCCAAATATTTAACACTTTCAACAAGTTCCCCTGTGATTCCGTTGAGGGTACGTGAGCCAATAGCCGCTACCTTGTTTTTCCTTGTGGTGAGTACAAGCTCAGATTTGTCAGATTTGCCCTAAGCTTAACAAAGTTTGTGGGAACGCACCCCTCACAAGTACCACAATGTCATCGTCATACGCTCTTAAATTCTCCAGTATCTCGTTGAATTCTGGCGGTTTCTGTACTTCAGTCCTTCAATTGCTTCAATGTTGTCACATTATTCTCTTCATCAGTCGCGTTGGGCCCGTCATATCTTCTTTGGAAAAAGCGACAACTCATGTTCAGTCCTCAGTCTTTATTTCCGAAACACTCTAGCCTGCATAAGGTTCCACCATATGATAGGGGTTTTCCGGACACATGTCTTTGAAATCTGACACTAAGATTCCTGTTAAAGGGTTCATCTGGTCAATAATTCGTCCTGAGCTAGTCAGATCCAGGTCGTCTAGTGCTCTGAGTTTCCTCTTTGTTTTTCTGGAGCACATCTCCGATTGTGCTGTTTCTCGTGTTCCGAACATTTTTTCATAAAATTTCGGCATTACCGATATTCCAGCATAAGCATTGGAGGTTCGAGAGCGACAGCAGGTCAGACACCAACTGTGGACACTTTCCTTTCTATTTGGAAATTGCATTAAGCTCTTCTTTTTTTTTTTTGGCGACAATGCAAGTCTTTGTTTGACTGCAACACTCTCAGACCGCTCTTATATAGAAGCGATTTCTGTATCAGTGCGATGCAAAATTTCCCGAATTAGGTACCGAAGCAGATTGCTCGTCGCCGCTATACTGTGGTTCAGATTCATTTGGACCGCCCGCACGTAGGTTTTCCTTAGTCGTTTTCTCCGACCCAACCTTATTGGTGATCGTCTTCAGCCTGAACTAGATCATTCGTCTTTTGGCCCGTCAAAGGAGGGCTCCCGATCGATTCCCAGTACTAGCACTATTTTCGCAAAGCTGCTTAGATCAGGCTCCCCCGTGCGATTTTTAAGTTTGACCGGCTGGAACAATCTCCAATCGGAAACTTTAAAATCAGGGCTCTGTAACTTTAATCGAATCTGAAGCATGCGATTGAGGCACCGCCACCATAGTCGTAATTAACTTGGGCTCCAATATCTCCTACATGAAGTCTAAACCTGGATGAACTCAAGAAATTCTCAAAGACGATTGTCCGAAGCCACTCGATCTTTAATACCTTTCTGCAGGTCACCGCAATGTGGCCGCTAACAATGTTGCAGCCTTTAAATCGAGCATGGCAAACTGGAGACGTTCTCGGTGATTTGCTAAAGAAATCATCACCGATTCTCCATTTCAGGTGTTCCTGCTGGTTGCAAGCCTTTAAACCCGCTGCTTTCGTTTTTGGTTGCTGTTCTGCTAGGTGTCGACTTAGCCGCCGCTTCCATTGAAATGGCCAGCGATTCCTTAGATACGGAACAGCTGCTCCTTTGAGTGGCATCGCTACATCTATCGGATACACGATAGACCCCGGAGCGTATTCCTCAGCCAGCTTCGAGGCCTGCAATCTCTCGATCACCTGACTTTGTGCAGTTTCGCTGTCTTCGTTGGTGACCACATCACCTTTCATCCCTTTTGGAAAGGGTTCTTAGCTTAGAAGTTCGACTTTTGTTTCATCTTTTTTATAATTCAGGTTTAGATTTGCGTTCTTGGATCACAACCAAGGCATCGCAAGCATTTGCCTCCCGCTGCATCCCACTCCCTTATGAAGAGCGTTCTGCACCGACCGTCCCTCTCCCTCTGAAGATGGTGAGGCAGACTCCCGCACGACCTTCCCAGGCTTCCGTAGGCGTTCACAGTAAGTTCTAACTGCCGAGCCATATGAGGTAACTCCCTTTGTGTAGCAGGTCGCTACTCTATAGACTGTGGTTCGCTAGGCTCCAGAACTGGACAAAGAGAATTGTTGGATCCTGAACCCCGCAGGTGAATGTTTGCTTCAGTTACCAACCTAGATCCGTCACCAAGTTTGCGTGTCACCCCTGCGGAGAGGAACATGGGCGTCTCTTTGCCGATTACGGGAGAGGCTTCCGTGTAAACAACTCTCACAGGTGATGGCTGTACAGGCATGCGGAAGAACCATTAAAAAACCAAAATTTTCTTCGACGAAATATGCTTTTGAAGTTTTTAAGATAATAAATAATCGAGACTGTTTTACTTATACATTTAAGTATTAGAAGACCGCGACTATAACTGTCACTACTCTCGCGCCCAAACCTTACTTTTCCGAAAAGCGAGCTTGTTCAGGTACTTTACTATAATGCATGTAATTAAATGTATAAGCTACTATTGAATAAATTGAAAGTATTTTGATATAAGCTGACATATCGCCCTTTCAGTTAAACTCCATTCATTTCGTTTGACAGCAATCTAATAAAATATATTGAAAGTTTTCTCAAAAATCACTCACTTCCTCCTTGAGAGAACTCCGTCGAATATCCATACCCTTAACGCCGGGGTTCCACAGGGCACTGTACTTTCTCCAATTCTCTTTTATTTATTAACGATCAGTTTCAATTTTCAATCCAATTCATAGTGTTGCTGGTGACAAAACGTTGATTTCACGTACTCCTTTGATTCGTTGGCTAATCATTAAACATCGTCATTTCATCAACAGTTGCTTAGGACGAAGCGTGCCGTTTCATGTTTAATGGTTCTAAAAGTTAATTCCAATAAATGTGCCCTCCGTCCAATCTCAAAACCATTTTTGTCGATGGATTGAGTTTCTTGACTTGCCCCCGCTAAATATTAACATATCCAGCAAACTAAAGTAACTGAAAAATCGCTGTTGAAAAATCCAACGAAATGCGGCTACTTAAAAAAGTTTAAAAAATACTTCACTCTACCTGACCTAGTGCAATTCTAAAAGACTCACATTTGACCAAAACTCGAATACAATTCCCATATTTGGGCAGGCGCAGGACGCAATGCACTGTTCTCGGCAAAATGCATATGAAGGCTTTTAAGCTTCTTCAATTACTCAAACACAGGCGTAATGCTAGTTGTTTTTCTCTCTATCGCTACTTGAACGGTCGTTTTTCTAACGAAGTACTAGGTTTAATCGCTGAAGTAGACACCCAGAACAACACGAATGTAGGACAATCTTCCATCTACTGCCAGTTCCTACGATTATAACCGCCAAATGATTAAGCGGAGTGTGAACGCACTTCACAATTTACCCTTTCCACTTCCTATATCCAGGCTTTTAGCAGCTAGGGCTACCCTCTAGGCTCTGGCCCCATTATTAAAAAATAGCACATCATTATGAAAACAACAAAGTAACAATATTTGTATAAATAAGTCTATGCTCAATCTTGAATTCCGGTCGAACTAGCAACCATCCAACAAAACCTTTCTGCACCAGATAATATATCTATTCAGTTCCAGTACAACTAGTGCACTAACTGTTTGTGTGGAACGTTATTGGCGCCTCGATGCGGTCGAAGATATACTCTCTTCTACATCGATAACATTCAATCACAAAACACTATTCCACCATACATCAAACAAAAATATTTCAGATAAAACAACAGTAGAAATTTCGTTGAATTGGGAAAATGAAGATTTTTAATTAGCTATCATTAATCGATAAAGCCCCATTACAACTATAGATTTGCTCACCTTAACCAAACGAGTTATTATTACCTTTCAAACACCTAATAATCCCAATTCGCTCGCAAGCAGCCAGCGATGCATTAGATTGCTTTCGCTTACAAAAATCTAAAACCAGATTAGATCAAATAGACTGATGTGTGTGAGCAAGAATTCTTTATTTTCTGTTTGGTTTATTTCTCTTCAAAATCATGCCAGCAAAAAAAAAATTCGAGGGGAGAAATTTCTCTTCTAATCTATACCAAGAAAAAAAATTTGGTTTGTCTATCGACATGGAAAAAGCACATTGCACTCGCTCGCAATAATTTCCACATTCTGAATTGCATGTACACACATGAAGATTGGAGCAGCAATCTGCACCGGGGCTCTAGATAATGTACAGCAAATAGATGATGAAAAAAATGTATAATTTAATAACGGCTTGGAATTAATTTTCACTAGTGGCGAGTGCGAGTAGTTTTTGAAGATGCAGTCGATCGGCGGTTTTTTATTGTACCTGTACAGATAGATAGAATAGCAAACGTGCCGACAATATTTTCGATGACTTGACGATTTTTGTGTTATTAGTTTTGGTTAATGTAGATGCAATGATGAAGAGACGGGAAATTCGATACTGATGGTATCAAATGCGAGATTACCGTTCTCATGCTCATGATGTTGTTGATCGTGTGAAAGACGGATTGATGTACGATAGAAAATTAGGGCTAAGTTATTTATGAAAGGTTGCATAAAATGCTATTGAAGCTCGGACACGATTTAATATAGTCTTTGGTGCAACAAGTGATAGTTACAAATTTTCGGAGAAAATCATAGATTGATCTGATAAAACCAAACTTAATTTAATTTAAATTCATCTAGTATAGTTTTGCTTAGTAATAGTTTGAGTGGTAGGGCTGGTTGTGAATCATAAATGCCTACGAAATAGAATACCGTTAAATTACTGTAACAGAAATATACTAAGAACACTAAAACTTTTTAAAAAGCAGTCTGAAATTATTTTCCCTTTAAGTATTTTACAAAATACAAACATACCAGCTTTTGGGGTCTTATTTATTATTTCAAACGAAAAAATAACTCAATACTTCACTTAAGGTACTATTACCGTCTAAAACGCCAAAATAAAGCACATTTCCAAAATGTTATATCTCAGCCCTTTTATTAAATATACATATGACATTTTTAAATATATCTTTTATTTATAAATTATGCAAAAAAATATTTTTTTAACTAAAACTTTTTTCAAAGTTGAGGTCTCAAAAAACTACCTCCCATGGCAGATAGTTAATCTCCGGATTGATACATCTGGAACAGAGTATGAAAAAAAAATTAAAAAGTAAGATTACGGAAAGGACAATTCACACCATTTATGAAAAACTGGTTAAAATAAAAAATGAAATTTCAAAAATTGTGAAAAAAAACGATCAGTTTTTTTTCAGTTTTTTCATCGCCAAAATTTTTTTTTTTTATTTTTCCCTAAAATTGTGGTGCATTGCCCTGCAGAATATATTAACAAACAAAATACACCAAAGTTTATTAAAATCCGATCAGCCAGTCTGAACACTAACTGTCGAAATGAGAAAATGTCATTTCGAGAAAAACGCGGTTAAAGTTTCTACAAAACTTGCGTGCAGCCGATGTGGGTGATCTAAAAGCTGTTGTATATAGTCGCTGAAATATATTTTCGTAAAAATGTTTTAGAATGTGATTTTCGCAAGTCTAAAGGGTCGAAAAATGTAAAAAAAAACGATTTTTTGAAAAACCTTAAGAAAAAAATCAAATTCATTTTTAAACCATAAAATCAGCTACAGATGGTAATAGACAAAAAGGCATAGTGCACACAGCACACTTTTACATTCCCGCACAGAACTGCGAGCATATATTTACACATAATGTACTAGGAGCACTGTGCGGCACTGTAAAAGTGTGCTGTGTGCAGAGCGTAGTGTGTTGTTTTGCCCATCTCAGGCTGCAGCTTAAATAATGCGCTTCTTAGGGAGCATGAGAATAAAGAATTATGAGACGCAGCTTTTACATTGTTTTAAGGTTGTGTCAGAAGTTTATGGTAATTTCTAGTAAAAGTCTATTTACTATTTTGTTTGAATAAAAGGAACGAATGGAGTTACGGTATCAGTGAACTACGATTGACTTACATGATTGATAATTTTTTGAAGGGGAAATTTCAAAACAAAAAAGGGGAGTAGTACGCAAACCAACTTTTACAGTCCAACACAAGCTTGAACGTTTTTTTAGACAAAGTTATGTTAAAAAATGGTAGAAGAGCGCTAAATATATCATTTTCCATTTCGGATTGCCATTAGGTTTCATGACAGATGAGGAAAAACCCAAAAGCTCCCATAAAAACAAGTCCCTATCACCCAATGTTGAACGATCTTGGATTTCACCCCAATGTAAAAAAAATGTATAAGCGTTTCGCTGGAAAGTAGGTATCATACAGTGGAACCTCAAATCCTATCTGTAGAGCCGGAAGAAAAATTGGCTGGCGATGTCGATACTATCCATGGCAGAGAATCAAAACAAAAAAACCAGGGAAAGCTCAGCTGCCGTCAGTAGAAACCCAAAAAACACTGATTGGGCTAAATTTAATCGACTTCTAGTAGACAAAGTTTGTCCTACTGGCAGAATAAAGTCGCCACAGTCAATAGAATCCCGCTCGAGCACTCTGAATAGAGTCATGATAGGTAGTTATGAAGATGCCTGTGTGATCAGCAAGAGCAGATGCAGCAATACGGTTCCTTGGTGGACTTAAGAACTGCAGAAGCTCAGGAAAAATACCAGAAAACTCCTCAATCGAGCTTGTAAAACAACACATATGGTGATTCTATTCTCACAGAATTTGAATGAACCAGAACCTTATAGAGAATATATACGAATTTGGTGAGATGATTCCAAGATGGAATCATTTATGTCGTTACGTGAGGGACTGGAAGGGGCACGAGAGACGTCGAGGTTGGTCAAGGTCCCGGACCCTCTAAAATGTCTAGATGGTGATTTTATTTAGTCCAAAAAGGAGTCTCTCCAGACTACTTGGAAATCACTTTCACTTTCCATCTCTGTCTTAACCTCCAGCTCTTCGCAGTAGTAGGAATTGCTAGTAAACAGCTAGCTCCGCCACTAGCAAAAAAGTCAGGGACGCAATTATGTCCTTTGGAAACTTCAAATCGCTGTCGACGCATTCAGCAATGCTGAGGGAAGGAATTAACTATCTGGGAGCAGACCACCCCTGGGATATGTTCCGTCAACTTGGCGACAGATTTAGGTATTCTTCATACAAAAACTTTGGAGAGATGGGTATTCAGTTCCATCAAACGTTAGGTCAATCAGCCTAACGTCGTTTATATTTCCTGGAGAGGCTTCTTGAGTGATCGATACGCATTAGGGCGTTTAAGTCTAATCGCTTGATTGATGACCAACATGCGTGCTAGCGAGAAAAATCTTGCAAGTGCGTACGGAGCGATTACTAATGTTGTGTATGCGATGAACGTATGTGTGATCATTGGAATGACCTTTGATTGCTCGCCTTTTAAGGAGTTACGCGAAGTTGCGAAAGCTCATGACGTGGATAATGTTCTCGTTAAATGGTTACATCCCACGCTAACGTAAAAATTACTGCTGCCGAAAGCTGAGGCCAACTGCTACGTGAGAACGGAGGCGACAAATGAATATCCACAAGCAAAAGTCTTATCTCCGCTCCTGTACATTATGCTAATCGACTTCATGCTAAACCGATCAGGTCCATCGATAACGGAGATCAGCCTCCATCACTTTCTTCTTGAGTGAGGTGGTGTTTTCTTTTTTCGCTTTTATATTAAACAATCATGCATAATTGGATAGGCCATGACACATTTTCATAAGAATCGTTCAAAAATCTTGAAGGAATAAAAACCTTACACGAGGTCATGAAAACTTTTCTACATTGTTAGCACCGAAACTAAAATATCCACTAGAACTACTGCTTGAAAGACCAATAAAGACGAAACTAGATTTGTTGAAACCTATCAAATTCCATCATGCAAAGTGGAATACCATTCAAGAAATGACAATAAACTGCTCGAGTTCAAAGTTGGTGATAAGATTGGAAATGTTTTTGCGGGATGATTAAAATTGAAAAAAATTTTATTTACATAGAAAATTTTTTATCTACACTGAAAATTCTATTTTTGACAAAGTGGTTTCGAAAGCATGCACTGATTCTCATCAGACACCAGCTCACAGTGCATACTTGACTGATGTGACCACTTGCAGTTGGAAATCATTACATTTTTATTTATGCTAGTTATGCTAGTTTACCTTTACTTGGTGATTAGGTTAAGGTAGATACTCGTATATAAGGTACGCTAAATTACAATGGTAGCCGGGCCATATCACCAACGTAATCGTCAATGATTTTTTCAATGTACTGCTTGAAACAAGTGGACCATTTATCAGTTCTTACGCAAGCCAGCTTAAAACACGAAAAGTTCGCAAACAAATTCATTAAATTTATCAAAAGTTCTAATAAGTCCCACAGGAGAATTTGGAACATTCTTATTGAATGTAATTTATTAAAAAATAATAATGAAAATGGCGCCGTGGAGCAATTGAGGTGAGGGTGCAGCCAAGTCGGAGTGGCGAGAGTGTAAAGAGCGTCAAGCCAAGCAACGCCCCGCAATGATTCATCTACTTTCAAATGGAAGTGGCCATTGCGGAGGAACGTCTGAAGAGTTAGATCGACCAAAAATGTTATAGTAACTATGAAATCGATCCAAACCGATTTCGTTATTCGACGCGCTTTACGTTTTCGTCGCATTCAAGTACCCTACAGTGAAAAAAATCTACATAACGCCTAGTCCCATGTAACAAAGCGCAGAATTTAGGGCTGCATGCACTATTTACATAGTAACCTAAGCTATAAAGGATAGCTAAAAGCCAAATTCACATACATTATGGGATTGCCAGCTATGCAGCACAGTCTCAACTCCTATGTAACATAGCTTCAATTACTGTGAACATAATCTCTGGATATATCGTTAAAGGAGGCGAAACAGCAACAGTTTTCTATTAAGCTCATATTTCCTACTGGCTTGTTTCCTAGTTACTCTATCTCTTTCTCCTAGTTACTCTTTCTCTTTCTCCTAGTTACTCTTTCTCTTTTTTTTTCTTTCTCATTTTTTTCTTTCTCTTTCTATTAACTTTTTCATCTAGCCGCTCGAGAGTTCCACAAAGATCCATTCTTGGTCCTCTATTACTCACGGATTTGAATAATTTAGAAGCTAAGCGATAAAATTCAGTAATCAAATAGAAATTCCCATGATTTACAATTGCTAAAATACCAAAATTTTCGGAAACGGTGACAATTTCGCGTTTACTTTGCTTGTAATCAGAGCTATAATGCATAGCGTTCATGGTGATAATACATAGCACATACTCCTATGAGTTTTTCGACTTGCAATATGGAATGAAGTACTATATTTTATTACAATCGCGAAATCAGCTATATATAGAGACAGAAGTGTATAAATTATGGTGTCTGGCGCTAGGCTTTTCTCCGTGTAAGACGTCCCAAAAGAAATCGCTTGTGGTTGATTTCACTCCTTGACAGCATCCTGCCCATGCTGCATAAAAACCAGGGGCAAACTCGAGAACACTCACGAAAAATATCCCGTTCACAACCGAAACATCCCGGGGGTTTTGAATGAATCAGGAACGATTATTCAATTAAACGGCCCACAGACACGGAGATCTGGTTGCCGACTTGGTTGGAGACTTGCGATATTTGCGAACAAACTAGATCTTAGACTAGCCCACAGACAGTGAATTTGGTCGCAGATATTGCATATCTGCAACCAAGTCCACGACCAGATCTCCGTGTCTGTGGGCCGTTTTAGTCGTGTCATTGGCATTATCAAATACAATTGTAATTTTCCAATAAACGATTTCTCTTGTCGTCTCAGCATTTTCGGAAATATTTCCAACTATTCGACCCACAAACAGTTTAAAAGTTACTCAACCGAAAATGCCTATGATAGATATCTTGTTGCAACATCAATCTTATGCTTATGTACGAATCAAGCTCTAGGTATCGTTAACCGCTAAGTAACTGGAAAATCGTAATTAGTTCCAGCAATAAATAAATATGTAATTTTGCTTTGAACTGGCTGCACTTTTATACTTTACACCACAATTAAATCTCACAAATGCTTGGAAAGTCTATTTTTTTTCTTAGATAAATCGCGAAAAATAATTTGACTAACTGTAAATACACTGAACATTGCAAAATGGTTTTTTGTGCCGACAACTTTCCCGCGGAAATGCTCTTTACGTACCACAAAAACTGCATGTGCATATTCATGTGGGTAATATAACCAACCTTCCTCTGCATAAATAATTGAAAAGAGTTTCACGAGGTGCTACCGTGAATCAGGGACCATGCATGCGTACCAAAAGCGAAATAGCAATGATAATATTCTTAGACCGCAATTCAAAAAGATCGCTTATCACTATGGTTAATTTATTAGTCCAGTTTCTTCTAACGAGCTTCATCCATTACCGCATTCAAAATTTGCAAAATCTGCGAAACATCGTTGCTATTCTTGGGCGAAAGCAACCTTTTCTGAACGTAGACAATGCTCTTTTCTGAAACCGAAAACAAGAAACGACACGACTGATGCGTTGTGCATATTACAAGCATTCTCCAGTTTTTCTTTGGAAAATCTCCATGTGATCCAAATGCGATATAACGAAAATTTATTGTGTACAATAAAGTTTTGCATTAGTTTCTTAAAAACCGAGTAGGAGAATCGATTCGATCTTAAACTGCAAGTTCATTGTTTTTCGAATGTTACGACATGGCTATCATATTATTCGAGTACCACTCACTTTTCCCTTCCAAACTTTCATTTTCAGATGCTGCAAATAGACACCAGAAATGAATTATTTCTAGCAAAACTTTATTAATATGTCTTCTATATAGATACTTCGTCAGTATTTCGGTTGGTTTCGTGCAATAGAATCTTCCAAATTAGTGGCGTGCATCTTGGCAAAGTTTTCTTCTCATCAAAGATACTTTTGCTGGAACTATTTCGATCGCAGAACTGGCGCAGAAACACAACACTTCTTGCTAAATGTTGCACTGAAAGATGAATATCATCGGGTAGCCCTACAACTCAGGGCGATGGATACATGAGCTACTACTACCTACACTGTCCAATGAACTTTATAAATAGATTTTTGTTAATGATGGGTACCCGGTAGTTTTCTGAAAGTGGAAATGTTTAGATGTATCTTTGGACTGTAGGTCATAGTGTTTATATGGTTTGTATGATATGTTTAGCTCGAATTGTGGCATATTTATAAATTGATATGTCGCGGTATAGTTTATTGAATGCTTTGGAGTGAAATCTGATATTGCAGACAGATCAGGTGGCTGCAGTTTGGGCTTTGTAATAATAGAATGATGCTAAGAGAAGCGGAAGTTGAATATAAAGAAAAGTGCGCAGGGATTTGAAAGTAATAAAATAGGCATATCAGAGTAATTGGACGGGCTCGGGAAATACGCCTCACAGTTCTGAATTGAATTATGCTTTCAAGCTCTTGTATTTTCAGGATTTATCGAAAAAGAATGGTCAAATGGATTCATTCTTTTCAAAGCTGATCCCAAAACTAAAGCAGTAGGAAGAAGCGCTGCGAAAAATTTAACAATTGAAACTCGCATACCAAATTTCTTTGAGGTGCATTACTCAAATTCAATGGATTACTCACATTCGATTGATAACTAAAACGTTTACTGCTGAATGCAAACGAAAAAGTGTGGTAGAAATGCATTAGGTTTCGCTTGCCCTAAAAATTAAAATATAAAAATTCCGAAAATATCCAAAATTTACAATTTTTACATATTTCTTTCATATTCATCAAATTCCAGTCACATATTTGGGCTTACTTTAAACCAGGGGTGGGCAAACCATAATGCATGCGCCAAATGTGGCGCATTAGACGATTACAATGGCGCATTGTGTTCTTGCGCCTACTTTTTGTTTCAAAGTAGGCACTCTAAAAGAGTGCATCTTTATATTTCCAACACCTGATTGCTCTAATTCAATTAGTGTATTCTTTTATTTCATCATTTCGTCCTATTTTTGAAATAGTTTGCAATTACTGGATGTGTATTTGTACTAGAGATGGGCAAAATGCCTCATGGCTCATGAGGCATAGCTCTTTCTTACAGTGCAGCGCCTGAAAAAAGCACAGCATAGTCTGTGAGCGAAAGCTTTCGTTTGAATAAACTGAATGAAATGCGAAGCGAACAGTGTACTGAGAGTACGGCGCAATACTGTAAAATACTCTAAAAAAGAGCGATCAGTGGTGTCATGAGGCATTTTGCCCATCTCTAATTTGGACGTTCACACTGAGGTCAAATCAAGTGATTTCGATTATTTCTATTGAGGGTAATGAGACCAGACTTCCCAAACATTTTTCCTAAAATTAAATGGTGTTATTAAATTGTACATAGTTGCAACAAATAATCACATAAAATTTGTTTAAAATATTATAGTATGGTTTGCATTGTTTAAAAAAACCTAAGCTAACTTCTCTTCTATCATTTGAAGGCCGTGGCGATTCGCTAGAAAGTGTTTTGGCATCACTTATTGCGCGCAGCCTAAATCCAAAAGATAGCGGTAGTAATATGGCACTAAGAGGGACCTTAAATTTCAGTTGAATTAAGAAAAGCCATAATTGACATTCCCAAACCGGTAAAAATGTGCGTAAAATCGCTGAAATAGTTAATCGAGTTCCCACAATAGTAATTAACATAATAAAACGTAATTAGTTAGATGAACGATGGACAGTGCGACAAATAAAAGAAAAACCTTTTTAAGTGCTTTTAAACTTGCCATTGAAGCAAAAAAAACATCTTTGGGAAAAACTAGTCTTGGAAACAATAAGGAAAATTTGCGGGGGCATCGTTTAATGGTAGGGTGGCGAGAAAAAAGTCTTTAGTCAGTCAGGTTGGTTGCAAAAAAGACTGGATTTCGTTTAAAAGTACAGTGAAAAGGACTTTTCGTTTTGGCAAGTTCCATTTACCAACGAAGCATATACAACGTTATTAGATCGGATGGCAGATCGTATGTATGGAGAAGAATCAATGAAGAACTTAAAGAAAATAATCTACGGCCAAGCGTTAAACACTGTGAAGGATCCTTGCAAGTGTGGGGTTCTATATCAGGGGTTGGACCTGGGAATATTCATATAACTGAAGGAATAATGGGAAAGAAAGAGGAAAGTGGTCGAAAATTGGGGATTGAACAATTTTTTTTTACCAAGATAATGATCCCAAGCCTATAATGTAGTGAATTGGCTCCATTATAGCTGTCCCCAAGTATCCGTCTCCTGATCTAAATGCTATCCCGTATTTATGGATTAAAAACAGGTGAGATGGAAGAATGGGACGAAATTAAGCCTTCCTTTTGTAAGTTGACGGAGTCAATGAGTTGGTGGAGTCAATGAGTCAATGCAAAATCATTTCAATATTCAATATCAAAAATCATATCAATTGGCGCGTGGTATACAAAAGATTGGCCACCCCTGCTTTAAACCATAACATTTACCTGTTAGCAAGTAGATGGCTTATGTACAAACTTTGGCAAAGCCTTGATACAGTGAACCATAAAATGGAAATGGTCAATATTGTGACCTTTTTTAGCTCTCCTCCTAAGTTTGTGAATGCACATATGCTGTCATTCTTAACTCTTTCTCGTTTGAGCGCTTTTTTCGCCTTTCCACAAAGATCGATTCTTTGTCCTTCATTGCTCTATCTGTTTATTAAAGATCTTCCATTTCTCCCTAACTCACCCTGTCTTTTGCACGCTGATGACCTCAAAATTTGCAGTTGAATCCGTTAGTGCCAATTGACTTGGCTATTTTAGTTAACAGGTGCACTGCCAATTCCCTTACTAGTCCAGAGATTTTAGATAAAAATGACCGTTCTGACAAAAAATCCAAGTGAAAGTTTTTGCTCGGAAAGTTTTCATTGAATTTGTTCAGCACAAGAATCTACGCAAAAGCTTCATATACGAAATTCACGTGGGTCCTATATAATTATTGGGGTACGAGCCTGAGAAAACATCGAATTCGAGAGACAAAGCTAACCAGTTCAGGCTTTGTGCCAATTTACGTTCGAACGATATAGTTTTAATGGAAACCTGACTCACTGATGTTATTTGTTGTTCTGAAATTCTACTTCATTACATTAGTTCGTAAGTGAACAAAACCGTACAGAGCACGCCGCACACTTTTATAGTCGAAAAAAACCCAGGACGCACTCCGAACGAAATCATAGTACGCATAGTGCACAGACTGTGGTTTCGTTAGTACTGTCTTCGATTTCACGTGAAATTTTTTTTTTATATCCACCACTTCTATATGTAATATTCCTCTGTTAGTTTATGAACGATTCCTTGAGGACTTTCGTCTTACTTTAATAGGCATTTTCCCACCGCCTGCATTTTGTTAGGTGGTAATTTTAACCTGTCTACTCCGTTATCATCTCGACTAGTAGTATCTCATTAATAAAGTCATAGTTTCTCTCACTTTGTTTTCCCTTGCTGATTAAAAGTAAAGTAATCGCACGATGAGCTTTCGTCAGGTCTAGGGGTTGAAAATAGTAGAGATTTCCATTCACAAATGTACAATCAATGTAAATACGAGTGTAGAGTGATCCCACGCTTACTTTACCCGTGATTTAAATCAGGTAGCTAATCAGAGCTAGATGAACTCACCTGGATTCAAACCATGGACCCCACACACAAGAAGCCAGTGCTCTACTCACTAGGCTACTCATGCTTTTCCCTCGCAGGCTAACTACCTATATATTAGGCGTGTTTTTTTGCTCCGATACAGAACAGAATAGAACAATGACGCAAAAAAACGATCCATCACAAAAAAGCTGATGCTTTCGCTAAGACTGACATAGGTTGCTGTATTTGCTGTGGTACCACTCAACAGCTCAAAATAAAGGGAGAAAATAACGAATATACACTACCACAATCGATAGAAAGTAGCAAAAGGACTAACAGAAAATTATCTCTTTTAACTTTCTACACATTATGCGAGCTTTTTTTAATTTACTAACTACCAAAACATTCAACTTAACCTTCAAAAAACCAAAGCCATCTCACAGAAAAAAAGACAACTTCGTATGAGCTTTTCTTTTTTCTATCAGCACATTCTATACTTCAGCACGTGAACTACCTATGACGAATATAATTTCTGTACTAGTGAATTCACTGGTGCAGGAGTGTTGTTGTTTCCAATGCGTATATCCTATTCTCTACTGGATAGAGGAGCAAAAAAACACGCCTATTCCTAACGCCAGCAATAGAATCATTGCTCTTGCTTTGCCCAGTCTTTCGAAATCATCCCTTGCCTTGATTGCTGCTCTCTCTCTCTCTCTCCTTATGTGCATCTTGATCCTGATCATCCTCCTATCTTTGAAATCTCTATCAATGATGCTTTGAGAAAGAAAATCCCTTCTTCAGTACGCTTTAACTTCCGTAAAACTGAATTCACCGGCATTAAAAAACACTGCACTAAAATAACGGCATTAAAATAAATAGAATTAACTGGTTCTCCCTTTCTTTCGTGACGTTGACTTTGATGTTTTACTCAAATTTCACAGTTTTCTTTCGAGCCTGATTCCTCAATCAAAAGACTGAAAACTTGAAAAAACGCCTTAACAAGTGAGTAATGTTCCTTTGTTTTAACATGTTCTAGTTGTTCTCGAAGTCGAAAATGTCGCGCGTAACTTATATGAAAGATGTGGATCATATGACAATCTAGTTTTGTATAAAAATAAATATGATCTAAAACGAAAGATTCTGCCTAACAGGCGACGTACATATAGGTGCGCATCAATCTGAACGAATCATTTTAATTATGTTTGGTCCTTCATCCGTTCTTTTTAAAAAAAACTCTTTTAGTACTCTCAATACTCTGCATTTGGGTAATATTGTGTGTCCCTCTTTCCATCTTGTTTAGAAAATCACCAACAACTTCCTAATACATAAACCTGGTAATTCTGCTTGTGTCTCAAACTACGATTTCCCTTCCCTGTTTTAGCAACGAACCTTGAGAAAGTGATCTACAGAAGACTCTACTCTTTGGTCCAACCTTCTTTAGCTCATGAGCAGTATGGTTTTATCAAAGGTACACCCATTTTAACCAGCATTCTCTTCTGTTGAAGTAGTTTTACTGAATTGGTGCAACCAGTACAATAAGAGGAGTAGGTTCAAAAGAGTGAGTGAAAGATTGAACTTGGCAACTATAACTAATTAGGTTTGTTTTGTATAACTATCTATATTTTTATTCAGGGCTTCTGATATTTTCAATAAATTCTGAAATTTCATTATTTTTCCTTGTGGAAAAATTGAAAACATCTTGTACCTCAGTATTCTGTTGTCCGACTCGAAACAGGTGCTTCTGATATGCAAAATGAGTAGATCAAATAATGAATACTTTTTAGTTACGTTCATTCTCGGTATGCTTGCCTGAAGGTCAGCAACTTGACTTGTAGAAATACCAGTATAATACTGCGATATTCAATACAGCCAGCATTCTGTGAGCTCGAGTCCCGTTCAGATTTTTCATGTTCGCGACGTTTTGCCTCCCTAAACTATGAAGCAACCCCGGCCTATGTGCTGCAAAATAATATATTTAAAATAATTTCAAAAGCAGGAAAAAAGTTAAGACTTTTTCTTCAATCTGTACATATTCCTCATCAGTAGAGCTGCTGATTCTTACTTGTTGAAGGTATTCTTTAACGTATATCAACTATGTCGAAAAAGAACCCTTAATTATAGGCTATATGTTCAATTGTACTTAATGAACCTTGCAAATAATTGCTACTTTCTAATCTCTTATTATATGCGAAAACAGTTCTAAAATTTTTTAGCCGCATTTTGTCAGAACACACTCTGGAATGCACGTGTTTCTAAAAATCACAGCAAGTAGAGCGTGAACGCTTCACCTAAAAAAGACTCGATTTCGGATAAGGAGAATCGATACAATATGATACTTTGATGTGGAAGTAACATTTAAAACTATGTTACGGCTCCTAACATTTATAATTTCAGTTTATACGTTGAGATATCACAGCCAAGTTGGAAACGACCAGAACGACGAAGTGAAACAGTTAATAGCGACTAGCTAATTATATATTGTGTAGTTCGTTACCCTCGATATCATATCTGAAAATATATAATTTTTTTTTTTAGTAATGCAACTTTTAGATTACTCTCGTTGAACGTGTTTTCTGTTCTGCAAACATGTGGATAGAGTGATGATTATGAATCTGAACTACATTCAAGGTTTTTTAAAGCGACTAAAAAATATTCTCCTGATCAAAGCTACATACTTTATCAGAATGCAGTTTGAGACAGTATAATGACAGTGAAATTTTCCAAAGGTGAAAAACTTGAATACCAACAAATATGTACATATCTACACTAAAAGACGGAGCATTTTCAACTTTGAGATAATCTTCAACTACATAGTCATTGCGGCAATATCTTGTAAAAATGTTTTGGTTTGTTTCTCACGCTGCTTTAACAAATTTGTAGCATTCACTTTACAGTAGATGTGAGTATATTAAAAGGTGTTCCATTAGTTTCCTACTTCGGCTACAAAATGACATCTTGGCGAGAGAAAAAAGCGAAAACAATAATTTGCTCGTGTTACCATTACACATCACATCCGGATAGTGCTCGGACTGAGAACGCATTAATCGTAGCAATGATAGAGACCATGATGATAATTTCGTCTAAAGATTTAACTCGCGTTCGGATAGCTTAAATGCAATCACACGGAACGAGTTCAAAAATGAAAATCAAGGTCCGTGTAATCTTCTTTTGTTTCTAATTTTTTTCCTCCATAATCCGCGAAGATAATACAGTCAACGATATGTGAATTGAGTGAGCCTATTGTTAGACGAGATTTCTACTTGAATGTTCAATCAAGGGTAACGACGCCACGTCATAATATTGTATCTGATTTCCTTCCTTCTTTTCATTTACTGATTGTTAGTGATATTTTTCGAATGACATAACATCGATATTTTTTATGCACTTGATAAGTATTATGAGAAGGCATTTTCAATGCGAGTTTTACTTTTATTTCAAAAGCTGTTAGCTTTTAAGTAGTTCTCCGAGTCGTTTCCATTTGTTGAGAAAGCAACATTAACGAAAGTACTGATACAAAATTTTAAAATATATTTTTGTGTGTGAGTATTTGTGGGCTGCAACAGAGGCGCCTGACACCTCTAAACACTCAGGGTAGAAAAACTCATGGTACTCATACCACCAGGCTACCATAGTTTCCCAGATCTATTCTCTACAGAGGCTATTCTCTACAGATGCGACCACATCCCAGCCGAATCGTGATCATTTTATTATTCCATTGGTATCACTGTCATGGGTCTCCAAACTTTCCTACTATTGTTGAGGAGGAATCACTCAGCAGGCTGCTTTCAAAATAGAGAATATTGCTGCCTGAAAAACGTGAGGCCCACCTGTCATTTGATGAATGCAAATAGACATCAGACTCAGACTCAACATCTGTCTTCGAGCTGGCTGTGGAAAAGATCCCGGACTATCCCTCCGAGCAAGAAGAATACTTCGTATCTTCCTCCGAAGTCAAGAAGAGACATTTGAGTATCCGAAGATATCGCGAGAATCAGAGAGATCTCACGCATGGAACCTTTAATAGAACAATGCCCCACCTCGTCTGTTCCTATCCATAGGCCAAGTTGAGTTAGCTCATTGTCATACTCTAAACTGGAATGTCGAGTGGAAGCATATTCAGAATCGTATCATGGGCCGTACCCGGGGTAATACTCATGGCACCCCACAGATACCTAGGCGTACAATGCTTTGTAGTGTTGTTGCGTCTCATCGAATCAGACGAAGCTTTTTGAATATCTTGACATTAAGTATTTTATTCCATTACTAAGCCACAACATTCGTGGGGATGACCCAGACGCGAAGAAGTCTCGAAAAGCCGAGCACATTCTTTGTCTTCCACATCCCTCTGTATTCACGTCTTTATGACCTTTGCATGATGCATCCCTAGTACCTTGACATTTTCATTGACTAATTCATACGTCAGCTGGCCCAATTTGCTTCTAACCGTCGCTTTCACAAACTTCGCGGCCAGTTTGGTAGCAAATCGGTCTGCTACACAGCTGAGAGAATGGTTTCTTAAGCAGCCCTTTTGACCTGGTGTCAGGTTCCTGTCACGGGTCCGCAGGTTGTACCTATTTTCCCCTTTAGGATACTTCTTTTCCTGATTAGGGGCTTATAGTTCTATCAACATTTTATGTCAAACAGAGCGCATATTCAGAGTCATGCCGGATTGGTTTGCTCTCTCGGATAAGTTAGCTTGTGGGGAATAAGACGGAGTGCAACAATGGCTCACCTAGTATTTAGCCAGAAAGTCTGAGAAAGCTTTTGACACAAATTGTGCCCCACGATCAGTTTGAAGCGTCTCTGAAACGGCAAGGGTCAAAAACACGTCCTGTGTCAGAAATTTAACTACTGAGTCAGCCGTGACTTTGGGTAAGGCTTTGCGATACACGAATTAGGCGAAAAGGAGGCCGAGGACCGCCAGCAGCTGGGTATTCCCAGCAAACAGACGCTGCAGTTGGTTGTCCAACTTTATATTTGATTTCATCTAAAAACTACACCTTTCATTTTTGGACGCAATAGTCTTTCCAGCTTTCTTTTCCTCTGGCAAACAAAACAAATTTCGTTTTACCAGGATTACTGCCGTGCCTCGAGCACCAACTGACCATTAAATCCAGTGTACTTTGTGTATTACTGCATACACACCACATTTAGATCCTTGCTGATTGCTAGTGTAACCACGTGATCAGCATAAGACTGTGCGTGCAGCCTTTCTTGTTGCAGCTCGTTTAGCAGGGAGTTGACTAGAATACTCCACAAGAACGGGGATACGACACTCTCTCGAGTACATTTATTTGTCGCCTCAGTCCTTAAAAAGCAGTCCCAGTCCCAAATAGTAGTCGTCAAGGTGATGGCATATACTCGAGGACTAGGCAAGATTTCCTTTAGGTGTGCCTCCAGGTGGTCATTTTCCTCCCTCAGCATAGTCAGATGGATGTCATCCTAACCCAACGATTTGAAATTATCAAAGCACGTAATTGCATCCCTGGCCTTTTCGCTGATAGTTGTGTACCAGCATTTCCTACTGCTGCGAAGAACATAAGGTTTGGTCAGAGGCACAAGTGTCGTTTACGTTTCAATCACCGGAGCGCCTGGAAAGCGATTCTCAAGTAAAGTCTATAGAAACTCCTTTTTGGATTTCGTAAAATCACCATCAGGGTGTCTTAGAAAGTACAGCTTAGCTATTGATCTTTCTTGTACAGCTTCCACGTCCCTCACGCATTTTGCACAGCCCGATTTGAATCATTCAGTCTTTTTATAGATTTTCTGCGAAGCTCTGTAGGCGATTCAGTCATCCTCAATGTTGCTGTTACAAGCTCGATTAAATTTCTGGTATTTTTCTTGAGCTCCTAAAGTTCCTAATTCCACTGGTTCCACTACTCTAGCTGTTTGGACAGGGTGCTCAATCGTAATTCTGTTGACTTTGCTTACTTAATCCTACCACAGAGAAAAAGTCGACTGGACGAGAAGTCGATTGAACAAGAAGTTGATTTGACAAGAAGTCGATTGAACTTAGTCCCATCAGTGTTTCTTCACACCCTTCTCTACACTACGAGTGTAGAAAAGGGTTTGGAATCCGATACACGCCATCCAGTTATTGATATACGAGTATGTTATCCAGATGCAAATAGTGGTTCCTTAGACCCTGCTGCCTGCAAACCAGGATTCCTGTACAAGTGCAAGAGAAGCTTGCCGTTTTGTCAATTTTGCGCTCAAAAAAAGGACATGCTGCAACAATTTTTTTACCTGCAGTCTTATGAATGTCCAGAGTGTATGTCTGTGTGGATCTTTTTGGATGTATGCTTAGACAATTTCTGCGTGATCTCAGTGAAGAAAACGCTATAGAAGAGAGGTTCGACTGAATGTTTGTGTTTTCCTCGGGAGTCATATCCAGACAGTCATACGAGTTCATGCTTCCTTTCTTCGGTATTTGGTCAAATTTAACCGCATGTAAAAAGTAGTTCAGCTCCAAAATTTATTTGAAACCTAAGAAACGACAAACTTTTTCAGGGACGAACACACTAATGGTGTGTTCGTGCCTCAAGGACCAGTCTGGGCGATATCTCGCTCGCTTGTTTTGGCACTTTTTGGCACCTCTCACTCCGGAACGTAGGCATCGGCTTTCGCTTCAACCTTGTGTTTTTTCGTGCTCCACTGCAGACAGATTTGGTATCTGAGCTGGCTGATACGGGCCTCTTCGGTGTAGCCGATTCCTCCTTGTTTCTTAGCGTCATCTCTGATTCCCGATTTGCATCGGGATACATCGATTTCTTGTACAAAGTCTTCTTCTGTCGACGGCCAAAAACTTCCTGTTTTGCAATATCCAGTTGTGGCTATGCTCCCAGTCATCCGTCCATGACATTTATGTTTCGAACTGGCAGTCTTAGCATCACTAGCATCTTCCTTTCGCTTCTCCAGGTAGGCTCTGATGTTCCATTGTCTTACGTCGCGTTTCCAGGTACACACTTGCAGTTATTATTGCATTGGTATCCCTGTCGGCATGCGCAGGTAGCTTATGTCTTTTGTGCAGCTTCTTGCGTTGCTTGCGACGGAGAGCCTCCACCGGTTCTCAGAGTTTAGAGCAACAGACACTCTTACCTTCTGCGGGGTTTTCATTTGCACGGTACGATCGTAATCGAGCTTCCAGCTGGCACTTTCCGAAGCTTGTGAAAAAAGGGGATGCTATTAGCAAGTTCGAAAACTTGCTACTCATGAAATCTTCCACGATGGAAACCTGTGAGCTTCGATTGCAACCAGGGTCCTTCATTGGAATCATACATCTGAGTGGGGCCTGCAAAATCCGAGTTCCTGCCGGACTGAACATGCCCAGCACGGGTGGATTTCCAGAGTCAATCGGACTGCTACCTGCAGAAACAAAATCTTTAGGATTCAGCTTCATTTTGTTTTCCAGAAACTCTTAGTGTGCCGACAAGGTGGTGCCCGATCGGAATACTAGAATAAAACTTATAATATTTCATAAATATTTATAATAATAAATTTTGCTATTTTGCTTCTCATTTCTGTCGAAAATGTATGTACACGTACGGTTGTCTTACCTACCTAGCTAGAGCTACCAAGTACCCATAAAGACAAAGACTTTCTGAGCGGATCATTAATCGTGAACTCTTTTCATAAATTTGACGGACATACAAATTACTTACATTCAACAGGATCCTCCGTGTTTTTTAGATTTTCTTCATATCTACTTACTTTATTTTCCAGTAGAAAAAGCAAGCTCTAGGAAGAATCCATCTTTTATTCAATCCATTTTGCACGATGTGCCACAGTCCTAGTTTCCACTATTGATTTCAATCAATATATTCATACCTTAACGTTCCGACTGTGTGTGTGGTGTCAAGACGAAAGTGTCGCCGCCGTGTCGTGCAAAACGTGCACTACTTTCAGTTTCGTGATGATAATGAGGATGTGATGGAAGTTTTATTCTTTCTGTGTTTTTTCCCAGATTTTTTTTTTTGTGTTAACTTCCTCCACGACGAAATGAAGTACCATATGACCTGCTGGTTAGTCTTCTTCTGTTCATCATCTTCGGTAAAGTTATGATGACTCTGTCGGTCTTCGCCAATGATGACAACGACGACGACCACTTGAAAAATCATTCGCCTATCGCACGTTCGAGAAGAAGAGTTTGCGAGAATGATATGCACGTATCCTATGAATTGACACCTTTCGACAGGATTACATAAAAAAATTTACATAGAATTGTGGATGGTAAAGACGAGTGATCTTAATCATTGTATTGGATCCATGATACCTCCCTGTTCGCGGCGGCGATGAAACAGTGAAGTGGTCTCGGACGAACTCTCAAAATGAGCTGGATCTGGATAGAAACTGGCATATCGGAATAATTGAGTCATCGACCGATAAAACAAAAGAGGCTCAGTGTATGTATATATTGCATAGCATATGATTGAATGGTTAAAGTTGATGTGCTGTAGAGAAAGTTGAACAGAATGCCTCATATTGTTTAATGTCCTTTAAAGTTGCTTTTAGATTTCAAAATTTAATCAAAAGATTAGCAGTGGATATTTTGAAATATTTGAAGCTATAACCAAAATGATAATATTAGATTAATTCCTCATGATACTATTACATAATTAAAATGTATCTCTAAAAATGATTTCGCAAATCGGAGATACCAATCACAGTGAAACTGTTAACCATCAGAAAGATAGCTTGTGTGGAAGAAATGGCAAGGTATTGGTCACACTCTAATGTGAATAATTAACAGTGGATTGTTTTGTCCAAAATTTAAAATGTCATGATTGTTCCTTCTAATGCATGTAAGTAGTAATCTACTTTCTTAGCTGACAATAATTATTGGCCCAGGTTGAGTGAATTTGAAGCTGTCAACAACTTGGTCCGGAAAAAATTCGAAAAAGTAAACTTCTTTGGCTTTCTGTAAAATCCACATCGCCTGAGGTAATCGCCACCAAACAGAGCCAACAGCTGAACTTGACGCTCAAAGAAAGCCAAAAAACACGATATTATAGCTATGAAGCTTCGTTTTAATTCTGAATTAAATAAATTTCAGATAGTTAAAAACACATTTACATACGAAACCTGTTAAGTAGATACTTATATTTGGTAACAACCAGCTGCCGGATATCTTAAGGAGCTATCGATACTTCATCGTACAAGAACGGCAACCCTTCACTAGATTACCTATTTATTTAGCACCCGAAATCTATGTTCGCGAAAATTCTCGACCCGATAATCAGACCCAATTAAAATTCACCGAATGTGTTGATGTTGGAAGGGATCACCAGATCTAATAGAAGTTAGATGAATAAGCTGGCAACCCTCTGTCTGCGCTGCCATCTTGAAATAACAAAAACTCATAGCTTTATGCCATCTAACTTCCGATACAATCCACAATGAAAACAAAATTCACACGGTAAGTTGACCTTAATATAAACCAAACTTGCTAGAATTTCGGTTGCAAAATTCGGATTGGGCTGCCAGCTATGGTTAATTGTCATTTTATTTTTACCAAGAGTTGATACCATTAAATTTTCAAATGGTAGATCTAGTAATAAAAGTGAACAAACAGCGTTCCAAATGTAAGCTTTTGCAGGTGTTAACCCTTAGAGAATCGTTCTACCCTTGGAGCTTGAAACATCTGGAAACCTGGCTCTACTCTCAACCCGAGGAGAAGTAGCCAGAAAATTTGCTCTATAGTCCGCGGGCAACTTTTTCTTCTGGCCAAGCGTTCTGGAGAAGTTGCTAACAAATTTACTACACAAACCAGTGGCAATCCAATAAAGTAGCTCTGCGACATTTATCTTAATTGACACTCAATTTCCTGGGAATGAGGTTACATCTTCAGCTAACCAAACAGGAATCGAAGGTCGCCTTCTGTGATTTCTAAGCGCATTAATTATATGATGAAAAATTACGGGTTTGTAAGGAGACATTCGCTCTTGGGTAATTCAACCATCAAGCAAACAGTAAAACCCGAAAATAAAATTTGCTTTGGAATTTATCTGAACGGAATGAGTTTCTAACACAAACTTGATCAAACTGGATGTAAAGTGATAGCTTCTGTCAATGAAAACCCATATCAGGAAAATTTACCTGGACTCTATCAGAGAGATCAAATCATTCCTTACAGATTGTCTCACAATGGTGCTGAAGTGTAGAATAACTCTAAAAAATTAAATTATTGTTCATTACGAGGAAGTATTGGATCTCATCCTTCGAACTGCCGCAGCTCATGTAAAACTCTTACAACCCTAAAAAAATAGTAAAATGGTGCTTACCCCGTCTAAGACTTATCATATATTCTATGGGAGGCAGAAAAAGCGCGCAAAGTATTGTGAGCTCTGTATATCTATAAGAGGGCTATAGGAGGAACTTGAAGTTGCACCATTGTATTGTCTCCTAGATTTACACTAGCACAGTGGAACCAAATACGCAGTACGAAGCAGTAGTTTGGTCGTCAGCCACACCCAAGGGTGCAGATCTGAAAATGATTGAAAGTACGTAGGATGGCATCATTGATTAAGGGGGCATTTCTTACTACTCCAACGAAGGCACTGCTGCTGATACTTTATTGGCTTCTTACTGATCTGCTCGTAAATGCGAGGTGCGGTAAGAGAGAGGAAATTCGATTTATATACAAGAAACACATGGTCTTGAAGTAGTCTTCAAATCTTATTGACTTCAGATGAAAACTGTGTCCTTCAAAGTGGGCGCAACTAGACTTACCGACAAAAAAGTACGTACCTCTTTTTCGCATACTTTTTGAAAAATTTGATTCATTTGTCTCTTTTTTCCACGTGTAAAACTCAAGTCAGTGCTAATTATATAACTGCAACTTCATGCCCATTGATAAAATTATTAATTAAACTTAATTAAAATAATTCCGCGCAGGCTCTACATACACCCCAATGGACTCTGTGTTGCCCTGAGTTCGATGTATAATCTCTAAAAGACGATCATTGTAGTCAGCGGGGGAAAAATCGGCACGCAGCTCTTTCACTAGCTCTTCCCAGCTCCGATGGATCGAGCGATTTGCGCGGAATCAAATTAGGACCTTCTTCTTGAAGAGGTCCACGGCCGACCGGAATAACTGTGTTTTAGTTAGCCCCTTAGTTGTTCAAAACGCTCCAAGAACGAGCTAACTGAGAAAAGAGACTCCTCATTGAATTTAGCTCCCCACTTGTTGAGATCTAACGGTTCAGGCGTCTCAAACATAGGCGCCCTCAGAGCTGTCGAAGTTGGACTGCTAGGGATCCACTTTATCAGAACCTTCGTCCCTCTCACCATCGGCCTTGTAGAGAAGGCAACCTATCGCTATCATAAGTTTTAGTCTGCCTCAGGAAGTAGCTTTTAGCCGAAGGTTCCCTCGTTTCTCAATGATCCTATCAGCAACCTCCTCATAGTTTCCACTGTATCTGCTTCCAAACCTCGAATGGCCAGCTGTAGAACAGTTTATTTTAAACAAAAGAATTTGTTTTTAAAAAAGAATATTTGAGTTTTTGGTTGTTTTTTACTTTTCACCGCCCACTTTTGATACTCTCTCGCCCATTGAAGCCTCTTGTGCTCTACTGCAGATGTCAGAAAAAGACCTTTGCAGGCTTCCGAGACATACATCCTTGTTTGTTTAGCCCCTTTCCAGAGTACGAACACTGACATTTTCACAACTGATTCCTGGCAGCCCCCTTCTCAATTCAGCAGCGCTGAGGAAACGTCTTGTCCATTTTTTCCTGTAAAACTGCCTGTTCTCTCTTGTTCTTTGCTCTTCATCACCGCCTGCCTTCCTATCTAGGGAACCAGCTTCAAGATTCTTAAAAAATTTCTTCACAGCGCCGCTATATTTTAGGCAGCGCGTTGTTTCTCGATGCTTTAGTATTTGTTTTTTCTCAATGTCCACGATGCATCCCTACGATTTAATCAATCATGCCTGATAAGCTAACCACCGCTTACCAAAAATATTGTTCCGTGTCTCTCTTAAAAACTATTTTTTAAAAAATGAATAAAACGGCATTCTAACCTAATATTTATTTCCTAATTCATGCATTTTTGGTTTTAAGAATTTCCTGCATGATACCCCCTCAGCATTGAAAAAGCCAATTAATTTATTGTATTGATATATCAGTGTTTGATCATTCTAATTTATTCTAATTTCTGATAACTATCTTTACTTGTATAAGGGAATTTGCCTTACAGAAAAGATTTAACAGATTAAATTCATCCAGGCTGTCTGTGCATTCAACAGAATATGTAACATAACGTACAATATTTCTGTTTTCTGTTATACTTTACCACAGTGCGCATCAACATTAATATTCACTTTCAATCATAAATCACATTTTCTACAAGGGGTGGCACACGAAAATGTATCTTTCATATTTGTAAGTCAAACATAACAGCCCACACTGGGCGCTAGTTTCCAGATGACAAACTGCACTCATTGAAACTGCTCTGCACACACAACGGTGCCTTCAAATGCGGCATTAATTACAATATCTAATCTTATGCAGACGATGAGCTGAACGGTTGCTCATCTGCTCCTTGGAACAGCATTTGAAATAGAAATCACTTAAAAGTCCCCTCTCGAGTCGGGCACGTGAATCTATTTCGGGCTAAAGCTTGTCTATGAAGAAAGTACTAAAGTTTTTTAACTCTTCAATTGCATTTCTCGATAAGAACTCAGACTTTTCGGCATTACTTTCGCTCAAGTTAATATAGCTAGCCGTACGAGGGGTAGAAATACGAGCACTCTGCAAAGCCCTCAAGTCGACCACAAGAAGTTTCGCTCTTACAACTTAGGAAAATGTAGCATGCAAGTTTAATAGCTCCGCTCGATTTGGCTTGCGTGCAACTGCCTAATGTTTCGTTTGGCTGAGCTAAGGCAACCATATGACTCGTCGCATGCATGGAGAAAGAAGAAACAGTTGGTTGATTGCACTTTACCGTACCGTAACAGCAGCAGCATTGCTATTTTAGTTCCACACACGGTAATTTCACCTTCTACTCTTTCAAAGTTTTTTCTTGGTTCCACACACAAAGTTTGATGCCGACGTTATAAAATCTATCTGACAGACCGTCCCGTTTCCAGTCAAAAGCTTCACGCCGATCCGATAGTAGCACATTCAGAGCACAGAGAAAAAGTATCTTTAATACAGGAAAAACGTAATTGGTGTGTTTTCAGTAAATTCTAGATATTTTGGAGAAGTGCAATTAGTATTACTAGTGTGATTTCTACGAATATTTGTCGTGTGTTGTAGTTCTTTTATTTAAGTTCTTTGAGAGCATTTAGTACACATTTTCAATGATAAAAGCTTAGATTGTTTGTCTAGTGCTGGATTCACTGCATGAAAATATGGATACTGTTGTATTCCTAGCTATTCGTTATATACCCCCGTACATCAGGGATAATTATTGATTTTCATCGCCCACTGCTTTCTATGTACATAATATCAACAAGGACTCGGCGCACGATGGTACAACTGCAATTTCAAGCTCGGAATTTCGGTTTTCTCTTATTATTATTGCCCACAAGTGCCGAAGCTAGAAATTGCTGCCGATGCATTTCAAGCATTCCTCCGTGTCAGTGTTGGAGTGCTGTGTGTGAGTCCTTGTTAGTTTCCGCTTGAAGGGAAAGCTTTTCCTGTGATCATATTCTGTTTCTGTACAGTGTGCAGCTTCAAAACTTCATCCACAGGACTAAACGTCCTTAGGAATCATCCGGGGGAATGCATTGCGTCATAAAAATTATTTCCTAAGGGTGATTTAATTTCATATTCTTGTAATATCTTTAGATTTTCGGGCACTCTTATCTAATTTTCTATAGTCATTGTTAAATTGTATCTAATGCTCTTGAGCTAAAAAAAAAAATATTTTGTTTCAAACGAATAAAATAAAAGTTACAAATTTTTCTACTCAATAGAGTTGTGCGTGCAAGTGAACTGTATTTGTTTATCGGAACGAAAATCAATTTTTCTTAGAGAGAAAAATTTACGATTGTTGAAAAGTGATAAATTAATAGAGCAAAAAAATGGCTACTTATGCAGCATTCAAACACGTTGAATTGTACAACGTTGGAAGAACGAAAAAGAGGTAGGAATGGTTTTAAGTTTCAAGTATAAAAGTGAATAAAGCAGGAAAAAATTGTAAGTTGTACTCAAAAATCAAGGATACAAGTGTAGCCAATCAAGCGCTATTTGTAGAAACTGAGTAAATAAAATGAAAACCATCGGGAAAAGCGGGTTGCCCCTGCAGCAATTTTCAAATGTTTGCACATTATTGCCTTGAACTTGTGTCCTCTATATGAATGGAATTTCTTCCCAATATTTCAGTTGTCCCAATTATTAATGAAAGCTTGATTTTGCAACAGCTTTTTATGTTTGAATGTTCGGTCCCCGCCATTAAAAAGTCATTAAAAATCTTCTGACAATCAAATTTGCCAAAAAAACGAGCCTTTATTCCTGAATCAAAAATGCCTTAATTTTATACAAAAAGCGACCAAAAATAATTGAACACTCATTTTCAGTAAAAGAAATTCCTGTACATTTCAAAATTTGTGTCACTACTCCCCTCAGCAATTTCTATAGGCATCAAAAAATCTCTCATACATCCAATAATTTCGAATTGATTTAACAAAATCCGTTCATATCGCAGAAGCTTTTTTCGTCGCAAATAAAAATACTTTCGTCAATATCTCTATACAGGTCGATTTCAAAGACATTCATCCAGTCACAAAGTCATTCATCTATATATCCTGTAGCAACAACTATACAATAGCGAATAGCAACAATAACAGCAGGCGACGGTATTCAGGATATTGTCAGTGACTGGTACCATTTTCTGCCATATTCAATATCATTTGAATTTTTTCATCGTTCCGTTTTCCTGTTTTTTGTTTTTGCTATACAATTTTTTTTTTTTTTTGTATAAGTCAGTACCCAACAGAGTGCGTTTCTTACATCCATCTGAATAAGACAAAAGTAATATGATTGTGTGGGAGGAGAAGAGGTGAAAGGATAAAATGGGGACATAAGGTAAATGATTCCCAATTGTTTTTTGATTGTTTTTTATTGCGTAGTATACTATAAATTATCATGTTTTGCATTCCTGGCAAAATTCTGGTTTAAATATAAAAAAGATTAACGGTATACATATGCTTAGATGTTGAAGTACACGTGGCCAGTTGATGTTTTCCTTCAGATATGCTGCAGTAGATTCTTTGAGCTTTCAGCTTAGCTGTATATTATGCACAAGTCTTTAGGCATCAATTTAAAATTCCATTTTCTGACGATGATTGAAGGTGACCTGAGGATTAAAGGTGACGAGAATATTAAAGTGCAATGAATAAGACTTAGTCTATGATAGATGCTTAGGTTAATGTAGTCAACTAAAGAATTTTACATAGAAAAATTTTCTTAAAAAAAACTTATTTCATAGAAAATCTATAAATGTCTACCATTACCATAGCAGCGTACGAACGTTGAAAAATCTTTTGATGCAGTTTTTGTTAGGTTTATACAAAGACAGTCTTTGGGATGCACTCCAAAGTTATTCTTTCGAAACAAAGCCTTTAAAATATTGCTTTTGAACATAATCAATAGCAACTCAATGGTAAAATTCAATTTACAGACCATTACTCAATTTACAATTTACATATTAGTGATTTACGGAAGGAATTAGATTATCTGAGGAGTGTGTGATTTGACTGAACTGAAATTTCCAGAAAATATTGATGAATACAAGAGGGTCTTTGTCAGGTTAAAATTAGAATATCTTTAACCCTTTGACGGCGCTGGGCATTTTAGGGAATTTTCCGATACCCCTATATTTCAATGAAAAGGGGAAATTTGTGGAAAACAAATGCAAAATGAAAGATGACAATGTTTTACGCTATGCCATGAAAACGATTTGGGTTTTTTCTAGCCTTATGTGAGCGATGAGTGCCCAAAAGTAGATAAAGAATTTATGCAAAGTTCGATTAATGATAACTTCGGACAAAAATATTGGATCATTACAAAATTGTTAGTGTGTATTGATGTTTTACAGAAATAATCATTTGTGATTTTTGATGAATATTTGATTTTTAATTAATACGTGACTTACAGTAGGCACGCAAAAAAATCCTTTAAACCATAAAGCCTCTTGCTTTTCAAAAAGAGGCAATCTATATATAAATTGGATACTTTTTCCACTCTGAAAAATGGAAAGTTTCGAAATTCCGCCTCCCACAAGGACGGTAATCCTTCACTCAATTACCTATTTATATTTTGAGCACTCGAAAGTACTGTTCACGAAAACTCACGACTGGACCATCAGATCAATATGAGATTTACAGGGTTAATTGACTTTGATTAAGAGTCTGATAGAAGTTATTTGAAAATGTTGACAACCCTGTGATTGTGGCGCCATTTTAAAATATCGTCAATCAAAAACCACTTTCTTACCCTATACTGCAGTCATCAGATTTGAAGGCACGAGCCTATATCAACTGCGAAATTTGGATAGGGCTGCCATCTGCAACGATTTTGGTTATTTTTGGAATTTTCATATGATAAGCACATTTCGATAAAAATAAGTAAAAGAGGTTAAGTTTCCCTAAATTTTGAAATATTTCGGTTGGCAACCCCAAAAATTTTTGCATGCCTATTATTTCCATACGGTCATTTGATCAAGATGAAATTCATAGAGTAACTAGGTTTGAATGTGAAGTAAATATGATATAATTTTGGTGTCGGTGCTAGTAAAAGACTACCGGAACACTCCTCATTTTGTCGTTCTGTATCAAGTGATGCTACCATATAATTTCGATATGAGAAACATTTTATAATGGAAACAAGTGGCAACTGCTTGAATTTTTAAGTTTTCTACAACACCTTTCTACTTCTATAGTTTCCGATACAGTCAGCACCATAACATTTTTTTAGTCACTCATACACTGCAAAATGCATCATGTCTGACGTCATGATCCGGTTGTGAATACAAAAAATTGATTTAGTGAACATTTGAATAAAAAAATTGCTTTTCCAGTGGTTCCCATGCACTAGAGTTTTTTATCACAAGTTTTTTTTAGGTCTTTACTCTGAGAAAAGGGTTTTTTATATGAGCTCTGGCAGTATTAGAATTAAGTTTAGGCCAAAGCATTATTTAGATCAACTGACTCTCAGTTTTCCTTAAACAGAAGCATTAAAACAGCCAAAACAATTTATTTACGGAGGATTGAAGAGCTGTGTTTTTTTGTTTTACAAAAGGGGTTTAAGGGAAGATCTTTGTGATACTCCAGGTGCATGCTGGATGCTTGAAATTCATACATTTTGAAGGTTCATCCTGCGTGCCAGACAATATGAAACTCACAGGATGTATTGGTGTGTATTGGATGTTTTGAATCATGTCTGGTAGAAGTTTTTTTGAAAAATCATTCAAAGAAAATAATTACTTTTAAAAGAAAAGGTATAAGGCAACTTTAGAAACAGTCATCAGATTAAAATGAAATTCAAAAAGCTTGTTGATTTTAGCGTGAGGCAGTTGTGATAGACTTTTGGTTGCAGTTTCTAATGCAGTACTGCCAGCGCCGAGCATTTTCATCATTTTTATACTAGAAGATGTTGCCATCAAATTTTTATGTAAGCATCCTCCAATGCAAAGTAATAATTGTTTAACTTTCCTCAGCTTTGAAAGTCATGCGAATGGCAACCATAGAAACCTTTGTTCCCTGTGTCTCTCATGCAGTCATTCGAATCAAACTGATACATCAACTTCGATACGGGTTGGTTGTAATAAGAAGCACGTTTGGTAAAGGTAGGTAGGTAGGTTGAAGTGGATGCCGATCTACAGAGATCTGTCGACCGACACACATAGGCACGAGAAAGGACCGTTGTGATGCCACAATAATTTATAACTCTCTCCTACTCACTGAACTCAGGAAACCAACTGCCTCTTTTGACGAACCGCACTATCCCCTTTAAATTGACCAGGGATAGTTCGGTCAGGTTTGCCAAAGCCCGGCACTGCCACATGAGATGGAGGACGGATTCCTCCTCGTCTTCAGAGCCACAACTCCGAGAGAAATCGTTAAACCCTGCGCCCAATCGTTGCGCATGCCATCCTATGAGGCAATGGCGTTTAAAAACGTCCGCAATACAACGCTGAGCGCTTCGCTTCGCAGAGCGCCTAAAAGCTGCCTAGTGCGATGCGCATCCATGGATATCCAGGACTGCCTTGCACAGGATGATTCATCTACCCAGGACTTCCCAGCGTCCTCAAGATATTTTTGCTTGATATCCAAGATGAGCAAGAGACCTCCAGTAGCAAGGTACCAAGCTTTGCTAGTTCATCGGCCTCGCAGTTGCCCTGAAAACCCCTATGTTCAGGTACCCAAATCAATTGAACAGCCGAATGCCACGATATCTCCCTGGTAAAACATACATTCAAAATCAACATAACTCTTCTATTTTTTCGTAAATCAATCTTTCTGGCAGTCTTTAAGAGTTTTTATTTGTTTTTCATTCCTGAAACGTAACGATCTGAAAGCGAAGCTACGTTAGCTTGAAAATGAAAATGATGCACTCCAGATACATAAACATAGAAAGCCATAAATAATGGTTCAACAAGCAGATAGTGATTTAGAATGCAAAATTCTAATTGTTTTTCCAAATTTTACATTAATGGCAATTCAACGAAAAAACGAAGATGCTGCGGAAGAAGGGAGTTTTGGAAACGTATGACAAAAGTCCAGGTTGTCTACATCTGTGCCCCGAAACGTTAACTGCAAAATTTTCTTTGAGAATATCCTCTATAGCCCAAACGTCCAAATATATTTTTCAAAAAAAAATGTGA
The DNA here is from genome assembly GCA_947369275.1 of Nemotelus nigrinus. Taxonomy (NCBI): domain Eukaryota; kingdom Metazoa; phylum Arthropoda; class Insecta; order Diptera; family Stratiomyidae; genus Nemotelus; species Nemotelus nigrinus. Next base: position 31,696,878 of record OX376372.1, read on the forward strand.
ATTGTTGCCTGTCCCCAAAGGCATAATAAGATTAAAGAAATTGTCAAATGTCTAAAGGAGTCGATGACAATAAGTCGTGGCCAGAAGTGTCTATTGCAGACGGAGTCAAACTAAGGGCCTTTCCGAATTCACGTCTTCGTCCTCATCTTCAGCTTGTTATGACAGATTGTGATGTCAGCAGAGTAGCTGAGCTATTCTAACAGTTTGAAACAGACCAAGACGAGGTGTCCAAAATCGTTGGCTTTGCTTGGTAACATTGTCCAAAATACCTTCAACCCAACGAAAAGTCAAATCATCAGAACGTGACTTCGTCAACTGTTATACAGGAGAGCAATGCCAAGACATAGATAACAGAATTCGGACAGGCTCGACTTGGTCTGACGTCACATTCTGTAATAACATGTTGAAGACGAAAGCGAAGACGTCAATTCGGAAAGGTCCTAAGTATAGTTTCTTGGTACGACAACGATCTAGCCAACATTCTTTCTACTAATGTTGAAGTATGGCGGTACCCAGCAAAAAAATATATTTCAGAAAAGACAATACATATGTTAAAATCGGTTGTTGCAGTACACATACATATCTAATCAGTAAATGGCCGGTGCTGGCCTTCTTGGTTCGATATTGAACATATATTCAATATCGATCAAAAAAATGACTCAAACAAATATTCTTCCACATGTTTGATATGTCTGATATGTATGAATAGCTCTGAACAGTTTTGCAAATGAACAAACTTGGTCGACCGTTCGCTTGAATCTCAAAATCAATAGTTCTCACTAGATTCTATTCGGAACGATAATATAGGACAACTTCCAGGGTGACAAGCAAATCGACCAGCTATGTTAAAACAGTTGCCACTTTAGATGTTTTATAATGTTATTTTTTAAAGCAAAATTTTGTTTGCTGAGAATCTTCTAATTTGGTCAATAAACATCCTTCAAAATAATTTTTCAATGGTATTTCAATTATAACATAATTCATGCAGGCCCAGGCTAAGAGCTACTGAATTCCAATCTAACAATTTCTTTATTATACTCAGACAAAACTGTGCGTTAGTTTCTACTCCTTTCCAATCGTTATCTTAAACAAAGAATACGAAATCACCATCAAATGATATTAAAAAACCACATATGGAGAAGCAGAAATATCATTTATATAGAGAAGGAATAAAGTAGGGTCCAGAACAGTGCCTTGAGGCACTCCATATTCAAACCAGAGCTCAGAACTATAAACATTACAATTTTCAAGATTTTTTTCGATTATGCATTGATTATTAGAATCTACGCATTGGTACCTCTTCGCAAACACTTTGTTAGTAAAGTCACATTTAAAATAGTCAAAGGTTCATAAATTAAGATAAGCGTGACACGCAAAAGATAAAGTATTAAGGCCGGCGATACATGCAAACGCCTGAATTTAGACCGTTTTTCAGAGGCTTATTTAAAATAATCGTTTTGAAAGTGATCATGTTTATTCATTGCATATTAAAGTGCAAGAATCTGATTTTATTTTTTATTTTTTTCAAAATGGCCGCCGTAGTAACCAATCTCCTGAGACCCTCGCGACGAAAGGCATCAATCAGCGAGATTTTTAGCATAAGTTACAGCAATTTGAAATGAAAAAAATGGGTTGGAGTGTGTTTATCAAACATGTATCTTCTAGTTGAACCAAGAAAAAAAAAGTAAAAAAATCGTGAATTAGCACGGCTCATAAAAAAGTACGATTTTTCACCCTTTTTTCGACAGTTTTTGGGTCGAAAATGCTAAATTTTGAAATTTGGCATTATTGAGGTTCATCTTCATAAGAATCGGTTGAGAACTTTTTGAGTTATCTTCCCCGCCAATTTAAAAAAAAAGTCGTTTCGAGAAAAACGCGTAATTTTGACACACAGAAACTCTATGATTACAGCGACTTACCAACTAATCAGCGATTGCAGGCCCATACAGAAGTCCTTCCGTACGTCTATTTTTAGATGTTAATTTAACTATTTATGTAAAAAAAAGAAACTCGAATTTTTGAAAATTTTACATGTATCGCCGGCCTTAAATCTATCTAAAGTATTTTCAGTGCTTCAGTTCTATATGAATTTACAAGATACAAAATTCTTGATGCTGCCAATTAAAAGCTGAGATGATAAGACAAAAACAAAGAGTATATATAAGTTTAGCACAATCGAATTTAAACTACTATGTATTGTTTGAGCTCGCTCCGCCATCGTACATCATAGCAGATTTAGCATTCCCACCAAAAACTCATAGCAAGACACACACACACACATTCCCACGCTGAAAAATTATTGTAACAGAATAAGCATGTAATTTCAAATAATAATCATCATCTCAAATATTACATACTGCGCGCACAATCAATGAATTCAATCCGCACGATAACTTCCGCTTCTCAGCAAAATCTCTTCGAAAGCACTATCGCAAAGATCGGGAAAAACTCACTTCCATCAATACAAAACTGTATCGACAATAGCTAATTTTCGATTCGTTTCGACATTTTATAATATTAGATAATTTCGTAAGAGCCTTACTCTCATACAAAAGAAGTAGAAATTTAACGCCCAATTACAAATTCCAATATGAAAAATGAATTTAGGTGAAAATTACGAGCCCAGGCATGCCATGCCGATTTCTACGGAAAGTATTACTTTAGAATTGCAATGGAAAATAATATGATCGCGTAGAAGTGCCGACAAAGGTTATAAAAACCTGAAATAGTTTTGTGCGAACATACTGGAATTAGTTCGAGAGAGCGCATTTCTCGCCGGCCCGGCGCATGTATATAAGTACCTTTAAAGCGAGCAAATGCATGCCGCGAACCTATTAGCTTCCCAGTTTTTTTGGTTCTTCCATACATGTAGTATTCATATGGCGCATGTTCATATAGCAAACGACTGGCACGATTTTACCAATAGTATTGAATCATTTTGTGATCATTTAATTATTGTAATGTAAATCCCGTTACCGAAAACCAGTTACGCTTGCATATGTGCTTTGGTAAATCGGATATATGTATGCTCGTCGACGATTATCCATCATCATGCTATATACGGCCAGTGCAACGGACCTTGAGTGCGTGATGTTATTTCCATCGATAGTATGAAATAGATAATTCGGTTGTACGAAAATGTTTTCATATTATCTGCAAATTATATATATATGAGTTTTCCTTGAGTGTGAAGAAAAGCTGAAGCATTCATGCATTCAAATGTTTAGGCTCAGCTGCATCTTTCCAGTTGAAGTATCTTGGCCCTTCACTTCATAGTCAATGCTCTTCGCTAGAATTTGTAATTATGCCAAAGCTACCATTTAGAAACTCACTACACTAAACCGAGGAGTTAACAAATAAATCACATCACATTACATCGGAGCAACGGAATGTAAAAAAAAGAAATTTCGATTAAATTTTTTTAAGTTGCCATTGCATGGGCAACTAATGAGGTGTGGAGCTGGTTGACTACAAGTGCCCTGCTGCTGCAACCGCCATCACTTTACCCTTCTTTTCCCTTGTCATTTCGATTCCCATTTGCTTTGTCTATGTATAAATCCCAGTACGAAGCAATTAGTTGGTACCTTCCGGTAAAAGTGCATCTACAGTGAAATTGGACACAAAAGCACTGACAGCACTTGTCGATTGGAAACAGTGTGATTGGGGCCTGATACACATTAAAGATACTCGCAAACTGAAAAGCCGCTGTCGACATAAAACATTTTGTAATTTTACGCTTCAGTAATTATTTTTGCGGCTCGACAATGGGAAATTGAAAAACAGCAACAAATTCGAAAATAGTAGTGATTCGAGAAATCACAGAACATGAAATATCAGTAAGTTATCCATTACTTCGTGTAGATTAACTGTGCGGTGTCCTCTTACCGAGCACAAGAAGCATGCACGATTCCCAAACCACCGCAATAGTGCTGGTCATTTGCTTTTTTTCGCTGCCGGGAAAGTTTTCCGTTTGATGCCGGCCCGGACCGGACCGGACCAGACCAGGCAGGCAGCGCACAGCAACGCTACCATCTTCTTTCATTTTTGCCAGTTTCGAACAAAAACGTTCTTTTCTTTCTGCCATGTCAATTTTTGATTAATGTACCCCTTCGTGTGGTCGTCTGTGTGGATTTTCATTTTATACAAATAGATATGAAAGAAAATTAATATCAATATGAATCGCGCGAACGCGAAAAGATGTGTGATCGTCAGAAACCACAAGTACTCGTGTGTATCGCTTTACTGAACAACACTACAGGCCAACGCTAAACTATCATACAAAGGGACATCAGGAGAAAAATACGAGAAAGTTCATGTTATATTGCTGGTGTCGAAGAAGTAATTAATTATGTGAAAACTCGACGATCGAACCTATCGTGAGAGTATATGCATGTTGTGCAATTCGAGTGGAACTTATGAATTCATTGAGAGTTCGCTGATGCACATGAAAATTATATGATAAGTGTGAAAAAAGAAAACTATAGTGCAAGGAATTTTATGATTTCGTCTGGAATTTCAATAATTTTCAAGAAGTAAAAACGCAAGCCTTTCCATTTTATTTTACGCTATCAACTCATTGATTCACACAGCACAAAACATTCATTCATTCGATATCTTTACATGTATATTACAAAAACATCGGGAAGAAACAGTAACGCCCGGTTTTAAAAAAGTTAAAATCTTTTTTGTTTTTACCTAACTTTTGGTTCATGCGCTTAGAGAGCGGCGATCATCATCATGCTCATCGTCGTGTGTGAAGAGCGAAAATTATGCATGTAGAATGGAAACCAATTAAGGCACTTTAAAGGTGGCAAGGGAAGCCGCTTATAAGAAAATATTCATTGAATTTTGAAAGAGTGATAGTGAAAGTCAGATTTGTAATTGCCTTCACCGGGTTTTGTAATTACTAAGCTACTCCTATGAAAAAATTACTTTGCCTTTCAATTTGAATAGTTTGAGCCTTTGTAACTACTATTGCATTGTCGTTGACGGCTAAGGGGACTCAATCCATCTTCCAAAACAATTCAAAAGCATTATGTAAGTAATTTTGATTGAAAATTGATATTATTCATTTGACGATTAAGATGATGTCTCAGCTTAATCTATTATGAGTGTAATTTATGAAGATTCTCGGAATGTAATTCACACTGTTGAGCGGATTAAGTGCTCCATTCATTAGAAAACTAATCGACAATTATTCCTTTAGTCGTGGAATCGAAAATGAAATCACGGTTAAGGGTCCTCTGGTATGGCAAAATAGGAGAAAGCTTCGGTTTATCCCTTTTTCGATTTTACTATAAGGTGGCGCAAAAGTTTTTGCCCTTAGTATTTCTTCTAAAAAAATCGAATGAAAAGGATTGGTTTAATATTATAATTTTATTAAAAAGTGCAAACATTATGTAAGATAATATATAGTTAGTATGCAGTATGTCCTCCTTCGTTTTCTATAGAGTTTAAAATACGCTTTTTGAAACTTTTACATCTACCGAAATTGCGTCCCACTCAACTTGTATACGTCGAATCAGCTCCTGGCTATTTTTTTTCGATCTGGTATCTCTAAAGACACTCTCTTTTAATCTAGACCACACATTTTCAATTGGATTTAAATTAGGGAAATTACTGGGCCAATTAATCCACACATTAGAAGAGTGCTCATAAATAGCCTCATAAATTTTCAAAGCTGTGTGCGCCACGCCACGGCTCCATCTTGCATCAAAATTGCTTCGTTTCTAGCATTGTGCAAAAACAGAAAGAATACTTTCCCTGTAATATTCTCCGTTAATAGGAACTCCTTGCGCTACAAAATGAAGTTGAATTTTCCGCGAAAGCCGAATTTTGAAGGGCTGTATTACGGGAATATTTGCGGGGTATACGGGGTATATTTACGGGGCACTCCCAAATTTTCCGCCGTATCAAATTTCTTTAAAAAGTGTATCAATATTGGTAAAAATGTATCAAAAAGTTCCCAAAAGTGTATTTGGTTCGAGGTACTGAAACTATAAATCATAATATAAAAAAAATTAGTTTGGAGCTACTATATTTATAGAACCTAAAAAAAAATATCACAAATTGTTTCCGCTCTTTGTTTTCATCTGTATTATATAATATTACAGCCACCCAAAATAAAATCATAGCAAAATGTAGGTTCTTTGCGAATGCGCTCAAAATTTTCAAGACATTAATACAGAGCGCTGATTATTTTTAGGGAAAGTCAATGTTTTAAATTTAAAAAAAAAAAAATCTTCATCTTAAAAAAGAAAAATTTGGGTATCGTTACTATTTAAATAGCTTGAAAGTTTCAAATCTACAGAGTCCATCACATAATAGATATATTTCGTAGTTCAGAGTGATTTGGCCATTAAAAGCAGGTCGACGTATTATATACTGACTTTTCTCCAAGGCTTTGACTCTCTCACATTAGAAGAGTGCTCATAAATAGCCTCATAAATTTTCAAAGCTGTGTGCGCCACGCCACGGCTCCATCTTGCATCAAAATTGCTTCGTTTCTAGCATTGTGCAAAAACAGAAAGAATACTTTCCCTGTAATATTCTCCGTTAATAGGAACTCCTTGCGCTACAAAATGAAGTTGAATTTTCCGCGAAAGCCGAATTTTGAAGGGCTGTATTACGGGAATATTTGCGGGGTATACGGGGTATATTTACGGGGCACTCCCAAATTTTCCGCCGTATCAAATTTCTTTAAAAAGTGTATCAATATTGGTAAAAATGTATCAAAAAGTTCCCAAAAGTGTATTTGGTTCGAGGTACTGAAACTATAAATCATAATATAAAAAAAATTAGTTTGGAGCTACTATATTTATAGAACCTAAAAAAAAATATCACAAATTGTTTCCGCTCTTTGTTTTCATCTGTATTATATAATATTACAGCCACCCAAAATAAAATCATAGCAAAATGTAGGTTCTTTGCGAATGCGCTCAAAATTTTCAAGACATTAATACAGAGCGCTGATTATTTTTAGGGAAAGTCAATGTTTTAAATTTAAAAAAAAAAAAATCTTCATCTTAAAAAAGAAAAATTTGGGTATCGTTACTATTTAAATAGCTTGAAAGTTTCAAATCTACAGAGTCCATCACATAATAGATATATTTCGTAGTTCAGAGTGATTTGGCCATTAAAAGCAGGTCGACGTATTATATACTGACTTTTCTCCAAGGCTTTGACTCTCTCACATTAGAAGAGTGCTCATAAATAGCCTCATAAATTTTCAAAGCTGTGTGCGCCACGCCACGGCTCCATCTTGCATCAAAATTGCTTCGTTTCTAGCATTGTGCAAAAACAGAAAGAATACTTTCCCTGTAATATTCTCCGTTAATAGGAACTCCTTGCGCTACAAAATGAAGTTGAATTTTCCGCGAAAGCCGAATTTTGAAGGGCTGTATTACGGGAATATTTGCGGGGTATACGGGGTATATTTACGGGGCACTCCCAAATTTTCCGCCGTATCAAATTTCTTTAAAAAGTGTATCAATATTGGTAAAAATGTATCAAAAAGTTCCCAAAAGTGTATTTGGTTCGAGGTACTGAAACTATAAATCATAATATAAAAAAAATTAGTTTGGAGCTACTATATTTATAGAACCTAAAAAAAAATATCACAAATTGTTTCCGCTCTTTGTTTTCATCTGTATTATATAATATTACAGCCACCCAAAATAAAATCATAGCAAAATGTAGGTTCTTTGCGAATGCGCTCAAAATTTTCAAGACATTAATACAGAGCGCTGATTATTTTTAGGGAAAGTCAATGTTTTAAATTTAAAAAAAAAAAAATCTTCATCTTAAAAAAGAAAAATTTGGGTATCGTTACTATTTAAATAGCTTGAAAGTTTCAAATCTACAGAGTCCATCACATAATAGATATATTTCGTAGTTCAGAGTGATTTGGCCATTAAAAGCAGGTCGACGTATTATATACTGACTTTTCTCCAAGGCTTTGACTCTCTCACATTAGAAGAGTGCTCATAAATAGCCTCATAAATTTTCAAAGCTGTGTGCGCCACGCCACGGCTCCATCTTGCATCAAAATTGCTTCGTTTCTAGCATTGTGCAAAAACAGAAAGAATACTTTCCCTGTAATATTCTCCGTTAATAGGAACTCCTTGCGCTACAAAATGAAGTTGAATTTTCCGCGAAAGCCGAATTTTGAAGGGCTGTATTACGGGAATATTTGCGGGGTATACGGGGTATATTTACGGGGCACTCCCAAATTTTCCGCCGTATCAAATTTCTTTAAAAAGTGTATCAATATTGGTAAAAATGTATCAAAAAGTTCCCAAAAGTGTATTTGGTTCGAGGTACTGAAACTATAAATCATAATATAAAAAAAATTAGTTTGGAGCTACTATATTTATAGAACCTAAAAAAAAATATCACAAATTGTTTCCGCTCTTTGTTTTCATCTGTATTATATAATATTACAGCCACCCAAAATAAAATCATAGCAAAATGTAGGTTCTTTGCGAATGCGCTCAAAATTTTCAAGACATTAATACAGAGCGCTGATTATTTTTAGGGAAAGTCAATGTTTTAAATTTAAAAAAAAAAAATCTTCATCTTAAAAAAGAAAAATTTGGGTATCGTTACTATTTAAATAGCTTGAAAGTTTCAAATCTACAGAGTCCATCACATAATAGATATATTTCGTAGTTCAGAGTGATTTGGCCATTAAAAGCAGGTCGACGTATTATATACTGACTTTTCTCCAAGGCTTTGACTCTCTCACATTAGAAGAGTGCTCATAAATAGCCTCATAAATTTTCAAAGCTGTGTGCGCCACGCCACGGCTCCATCTTGCATCAAAATTGCTTCGTTTCTAGCATTGTGCAAAAACAGAAAGAATACTTTCCCTGTAATATTCTCCGTTAATAGGAACTCCTTGCGCTACAAAATGAAGTTGAATTTTCCGCGAAAGCCGAATTTTGAAGGGCTGTATTACGGGAATATTTGCGGGGTATACGGGGTATATTTACGGGGCACTCCCAAATTTTCCGCCGTATCAAATTTCTTTAAAAAGTGTATCAATATTGGTAAAAATGTATCAAAAAGTTCCCAAAAGTGTATTTGGTTCGAGGTACTGAAACTATAAATCATAATATAAAAAAAATTAGTTTGGAGCTACTATATTTATAGAACCTAAAAAAAAATATCACAAATTGTTTCCGCTCTTTGTTTTCATCTGTATTATATAATATTACAGCCACCCAAAATAAAATCATAGCAAAATGTAGGTTCTTTGCGAATGCGCTCAAAATTTTCAAGACATTAATACAGAGCGCTGATTATTTTTAGGGAAAGTCAATGTTTTAAATTTAAAAAAAAAAAAATCTTCATCTTAAAAAAGAAAAATTTGGGTATCGTTACTATTTAAATAGCTTGAAAGTTTCAAATCTACAGAGTCCATCACATAATAGATATATTTCGTAGTTCAGAGTGATTTGGATGGCACATCGCAGCAAAATTAAAAAAGTTGAATTTATTTACTGGATGACAAAATGTATAATTTTGCCATAATTCGGTGTTGTATCATTGTATCAAAAATATTAGTTTTAAATAAAAATGTATCAAAATGATACAAATGTATCAAAAGTGTATCCTATTCTGTCGGTGAGGTATTGGATGTAGTTGAATCCACGATCACGGGCATTTGCAAAGGTGTTTGAGGTCTGTTTGGAAGATTTATCCTCTTCCGATAATCCTCTAGAGAAAGGCGTTTCGTAAAGATCGGATATCAATTGTTACATAGTTTATAGATCAATATCTTTAATTATAGCTAAGACAACCCATGGATAGCCGCATGTTTGGCGCTGAGTAAGACTCGTGCAGCCGATATGTTAACTAATAGCCGATGTAAGGCTAGACTTCGGTCTACCAAGAAAAGGCAATAGCTTATTTTTGAGAATAAAACAAACTAACTGTAATATTCTTAACAGTGTTTAATTATCCAAGACAACTATACAACTTCTTGTCGATATCTTTTACACACTCTTTTTATGCTAAAATTTTGCTTATTCTATCCCTACCTATCAATAATGCATAACCAATATTCAATCAGTTCCCATGCATAAGCTCATGACCTAATTCACATGGGCTGCTTACGTTGTTTTTTTCACAGTAACTTATTCAGCTAGTTACTCCTATTACACGTGATTAATTGCTCATATGTTTTCATCAAATATACCATGCATGTTTTAAGCCAAGATAACATACATTAAACTAAGACTTGTAGCTAATGCGCTACTTGTTAACGGATAATGAAACACGATTTTAATGAGATAACTAAGGAAACAAATTATTACTATATAAACTAAAAGATAGAATAGAAATAATGAACGCGTTCGCGGCACGACCTGCTCGGTCGGCTGATGAAGAGGAAGTTAAGTTCTGCGTACTGACGATGGTTGTGCAGTGCGGGCAATTGGTAATGCCGCGCCAGTGTGTCCAACCCATAGATATAAGAAGAATGGATACGAAATGGGCCGAGAGAAATGAAGCAATTTTCGACCTCTGGTCTCAATGTGTTTGTATAAAACAATAACAAATTTCATGCAGAAAAGTTGATGTATTTGGAAATTTGTTGAAATGTATTAGTTTCCCCGTTATCCCAACCACCCCGTAGATTGGATGGATTGAAATGAATGTTTACATAGAGAGTCTACAGCGCTGAGGGGTGGTGCGTGCGGCATTGAGGGGAAAGCTGTTTTACAGAGAGTAAGATTGCATGTGTAGTAAAATTGCTTCACTCACGTACGGGCTCATGCATTGTGATTGCGTGTCCATTCTTTATATGTCTATGGTCCAACCTTGTCCCTACAGACTTGTAGGGACAAGGTTGGTCACTGTTCCGACAAATCGAACTTCTGATTAACGATATCGATGCTAATACTGGTAGTGGTTTCGATGGTATTCCAAATATCCTGGCTAAATATCTTTCATCATTTCTGTGCGTCCCTCGTTCCGTCTTGTTTAACAGAAGTATCGCCTTTGGGTCATACCATTCTCTTTGGAAAATTGCCAACATCTTCCCAATACATAAAGCTGGTGATCCCAAATGCGTCCACACTACCGTCTTATTTTCCTTGTTCCTTGTTTTAGCAAAATCCTTGCGAGAGCGATCTACATCAGAGTCTACTCTTTTATCCAATCTACCCTAACTCATGAGCAGCACGGTTTTGTCATAGGTATATCCACATTAACCAATTTTCTTTCCTTCACACATCTGGTCCCATCTACTCTTGACCATTAAAAGCAGGTCGACGTATTATATACTGACTTTTCTCCAAGGCTTTGACTCTCTCTTTCTCCAAAAGCTAAGTAACGATGACATAGCCCTTTTTCCCATATCCTGCTTTACCTCTTACATCTTTGGTCTTATCTGTATTGTAACTGTCAATTCCTGTTCTTCAATTCCCTTATATCCGCATCAGGTGTTACAAGTTTTTACAAAATGATCTTAACACTTATGAAGCTCTGTTTTTTATTTGATGGGTAATTGTATATTTCTCTTCTTTCAAATTCAAATGTAACTCTCAAAATTCAAATGTATCTTCTTAATGAAAGGAACAATAATCGAACCAGGCTGACTTGCAGTAGGCAATTTTATATAAAACTCGTAGCTTCACCTCAATATATTTAAAATAGGATAATCTATCAATCCTTGTGAAGGCAACATTTACTTGCTGATTGTCTCTTTTCGTCCTTGCTGATACTGCCCAATAGCGATTATTGTCTACTTTTTAATACTGTATTGGTGTGAAGTTTCCTTTGTACTTTTCTGATATTGCTAAAATTCTATATTATTAAACGATATACAAATAATTTTCGAAAGTATCATACTCCATCTATCAAAAGACCATTTCAAAAAACAAATCACTTGACTCCTGTCAAGTACCAAAATCAATATGTTACAAAACTAGAAACCGCCGCCTATCACATTTTTGGCACAAAATAACGTGCTTGAAATTTAATACTTTAAAAAAATCAGTTTCAATCGATTACCCACCCAATGCAGAAAAAAGGCATCTGTATCTTTTGAAAAATTCCGCAATATCAAATCGATCCAAACTCATAAATAATTTTTATGAATGCATTTGGCTACAAATGACCGGCTGACCACGCTATTATTGTTCTCATCGAAGCAATTTAGAAAGCTTCCAAAATCACCCATTACACACCGACCATTATCGTACAGACACAAGTATGTACAACGACAACGTAGGTAATAAAAATTTGCTCAGCATCTATAAACTTTCATCGATTTCTTGAGAACGAAAGAAAACCTAATTTCGAAATCAGGTCACAGGAACTAACGGTCAGATTAAAAGGGAATACTGTAAATGCAATTAAGAAATTTGGTTAAATGTATTTCAAATTGTCTTCAAATCAGCCGTCATTAGCTCCCTATAATGGCAGATATATCCACATTTTTCATTATACTCCCAGCATTCGTACGAATCGGTACTTGGCAACTGTTGCATAGTCATAGCATTACGTAAATTACTCGAATTTCTTCTTCAAAAGCCCATCCATCCATCAATCGAGATTCGAAATGATATTCCGTCGGAATGCCCACAATAGATACTTAATGACGTTGAGAATGAAAGAACAGCAACAACAAAAGCATAACATGAAATATGAATACAAAATCTGATGCGACCATATGTTTCCTAGCCGTCTTATGAAAACAAATAAGATACTTGTACATATGTATCTAATGTTTATATGCACTTGTCGTGCTCTCTTGCTGCATCAAGTGCATATATCTTCTGTAGGGCACTTTGTTGTTCGACTCTGGCATATCATGCTGTGATTATTTTTTGAGCCTCTTCCTCTTATTCCATATCCAGATTTCATATTAGCTTTGGATTTTACTATATATTTCTTAGAAACCAGAATCCGAAGCGCGATCGAATGTAAAGTTCAGGAACACTTAATTACACAATGCAGACAGAAATGCGAAGAAAGTGTTGCAGGATCAGACCGCCCCGTTGCTTTGACTCTTGGAATCTAATTGCAACGAGTGTAATCAATTGTCATTCTTGACTACTGAAAGGCGGAAAGATTACATTGCCATGTTGTTGTCCAGATTTAGGATGAAAGTACAACAAACTTATGAATTTCCGCTGTTGCACTGCGGGATAAACAGGCAGATAGATATCTCAAGTATAGTCTGAGATTATAGTGGGTACTTACGTGTTATTTATTTACTTGTCGATTTCCTATCATTACAGAATTGCAGTCAAATTATTTATACCAGCTGGTAGATGAGGAGCCAAAATTCTTTGAACTCTCATTGACCATGTTAAACAGATTTTTTTAGTGTTTACTCTTCGGAACACTATGGGAATAGGGTCTTATCCATGGGAATAACGAATTATAAATAATTAGATGTGATAAAAAAGAAGATTTCATTCGATTTTATCTCAGTGAGGGACAAGATTTAAAATATGCTTATATATAATATCACAAATTATCATAAGCTCTCTCTTGGATGCAGAGGTTGAACAATATGATTAAAGTCTTCTATTGCACGGACGTTGGTCTTAGCGCTTAATTCAAGCAGATACAAGAGTAATGGTGTATTTTTTACTTTTTGATAGAAATCGCTCCTTCGATAATAGTGACCATTAGACCTGAAGTGAAGGAAGCTAACATTCTGGAGAAATTGGCGATCGAATTTCGCCAGGCTCTCGAGATTAGTGGAGAATATTGATGACCATATAGCTCTTATTAACTATTTGTAGGCGATCACTTTCAAGATATAGTCGGTAGGCGGTGCTTTTTAACACAGGATTGGCTAGAATGCCTGTGGTTCTAGCTTTGGTCAAGTATAATACCCAGATATTAAACGGTTTTCGAAGAGGGAATCGTGATTATTTATAATCAACTTGACCTTTTTGAGAGACTTTACTCTCATTGCGAAGGCCTTATAGCTTCCTCTGAAAAATACCAGTTCACTTTTGCTGGCGTTTATTTGTAATGTAAGCCCTGTTTCGAGTAGTATACAATAAAACTGTTCGCAGTTCAGCTGATGCATAGCAAGGGTTATGCTAGGAATCAAAAAAGGCGATGCCATCTGCGTAACGTATCTGCGTAAATTAGCAACGACGCCTCTGGAAGAGCTATTAGCAGTACGTGGGATATCTGCAGTGAAAATGTTGAAAAGAACCGGTCCAAGGATGAAGCCTTGAGGGAACTCATTAGAGAAAGCCTCGTTAAAAGAAATGAACTCTCTCCTGTTGCTAAGGAAACTGCCAATGATCTCAACCTATATGGAGTCAAAAGCTTTCTGTAAATTACTCATGCAGGCACCCAAACCCTTTTTTGCTCTGAATGCTATATTAAATTACATTTTGCGGAATCATTATGGCATATACTGTGGAGTGTTTGGGTTTAAAGTCAAATTGTCTCATTGGTCTTACTAAAAAAAAAGTAAAATTTTAGCTAAGTTTAGCCTAGTGGGTAGAGCACCGGCTCCAAGCGTGGGGAGTCCTTGGTTCGAATCCAGCTACGGACGGTTAACGGTTGAGTTAACCTAGCTCTGTGGCTTGTTTCTGAAACTTACAAATAGAGAATACCTCTCCTACAATTTTCTAGACGTCATTTTGAAGGCATTCTTCATTAGGGAGCTTGTGTATGAAATTCTGCTTTGACATCTCAATACAACTTATTGTTCGATTAGAATAGAGAAAGTGTTTCTGTGATGTGATCGTTAGTAGAGTTTGACTCCTCTATTAATTGACAAGATTGTCACGGCCATTTTTTTTAGCTGAGCTCGAATTCTCGAAATAGAGTTATGTAGGAAGCAATTGAAAAAGTGAAAGCTTCATAGTTTAACATTGAATGATAATAAAGGAATGAACATATGGAGAATAATGATCAAGGAGCATATATTTCAATTGATAGTAAATTGATTAACTTATTATTGTTGCTTTCAAATGCCATTATTTATTTTGAATTCTAGCTGATATCAACATAACCTTTTGTGTTCTCACATTGCACAAAAAATACTTTCAAATAGTTTTAATAAATAAGCTGGTAAATCTTTGCCCGCAATTTCCAAGGAAAGAGCCAGCATAATCACTATATACTTTGGGAATATAAATCGAGTATAAATCTTCCTTATTTCACTTTCATGTCAGCACTAAATTCTTCCGAAATTTCACGTGCTCCCTCATTTTTGAAAAGAGCTCCAGAAACCTACTTTTGGTATGTTAAAGGAACCTGCTGAATCTTTCAAATCACGTCTCAACATTTTAATATGTTTTTACGGCTACTAATATGACCGCATAACAGCACGAATACATCTGCAATATTTACTTCGCTAACCACTAAAAATTAAACGAACAAAAGTGTACTATGGACGGACAAATAAAGCCATGGACATCGGTGAGATTCGAACCCACAACCCACTTTGTACTTTTCAAACTAACGCCTTACCTAGCAACGCTATCAACTGGACTTCGCAATCGAAGTCAAAAGCAGTCTTTTACATGAAAACAGCTTTGAAGCCTCCACTTCTTTATTTCTGTTGAGCGCTCCATTCTTCAATAAACATTTCACGACATAATTCTCAACAGCACTGTACAGAAACTGCCAAACTCAATCAGTAGAGTTCTGAATTTGTGTGATGTTATCGGACAGAGATTTTTCTCTACTAAAGCCACAAAAACGGGCCACTGATTATGAAAATGAAGTCTCCAAAACTCAATTTGGTTTGAGCGGGATAACTTTGCTTTTATCAATGGTATGAGATAGCTGTCTCTGAATAACTCGTTCCAGCGATTTTCTCAGATTCGATAGCAGGATATGTGATGGGTTTTAAACACATTGCAAGAACCTGATGCTTTTGAAATAGAAAATTTGGTTAACAAGCGTCCATGATAAAGAAAAATATATAATATTGAAGCAGCAATTGAAGAGACCACAAAGACATTCACAGATAATGATTGGAAGTTTTTTCATGATGAAGTTGGAGAATCAAATTCTCTGAAAAATTTGTTTGCAAGGTAAGTAAAAATTCCAGGTTCACGAAGGTTGCGTGTCCTCCGCCATCTATGGAGGAGGTTCGATGAACAAAACCTGGATATATTCAACAAATGATTTTACTGAAGATAGTTAGGGACGGTAGATTTAACGATTGAGGTGAAATGGGGGTTAGTGGTAGGCTTTCGCCTCGATATATTCAATAGATTTATTTTCAAGGTGTATACCAGCATTAGAATAAATATGCAACCAGCCGGTCCGTCGACGGACACAATGAACAATGTTGTTTTCCTCAGTTGTTGATTCTCTTTCATTTGGCTAAGTAAAATAGTTACAAGTAAAATAGCCAAGGATCAAACATCCAGTACTCCACCCACTCGGCTACTCAAGCTTTTGAATCAAGATACATACCAAAATCTAGATTCCCAGAAATATTTCCAAAGTTGTGACATTTTCGACTAATTTCTCTGGACCTGCACTTAGATTTTTTAGTACAATAAGAAGGGATGAATTTTGGTAACGGTAAATGTATAAATCGACAAGGGTTGTCGTGAGATCACTTTTAAATGTACAATGTATAATGCAAAGTATCCATAGATATGAAAGAATATGGATACGAAATGGCTATCCGTGTACCCATACGTGAGTGTGCCTTTTTTAATACACGCACAACATTGGTCTCTCACAAAAATTAAGCTCAGTGCGCCCCTTTCTACCGCACTCACAGCCGAAGAGCCTTAATGCTGTGTCTTAATGCTGGGAACACAAGATCGGCGTAAAAGCGTGCAACGGGCAACACGGAAAGAAACGTCAATGTCAGTTTGATTTGTGTCGGGGACTGAGAGCATTGACTTTCAGTCAAAATTTGGAAATTTTTCGGCGAATTCGGTGGAAACGTACATCTACGTTTGTGCGCAATCTTTTGTGTCGGTTTCGCGAGTAAATTAGTGATAAAAAGTTATAAACTAGTGCGATAATGAACTGCCGCGCTCCAGGCTGCAAAAGTAGCTACCGAAGTGCTTCGCAGGGGATATCGTATTTCGGATGAGTAAAATAAACCTTTCGCAACAATTTCGTATAGTTTTTGTGTGAAATCATAATAAATTTCAATAACAAAAAGCATTTTAATCTCCACTCGCCGGTTCGGGGAAAGAAATGTCAAACGACGTTCAAAATGGCGATCGCTCGTGCTTTGTGTTACCATATGAACTATGTAGGGCACACACGAGTACCTCATTCTCACACCAGTAAACAAAAAGTCGAAAATTAGCACATTTCTCTCGGTCGATTTCTAATCCATTCTCTCTTATATCTGTGAAAGTGTCTCTTTTAGAGACGTTATTCTTAATACAGCTCTCGTTTTCTATTTCAAGAATTCAAAATCATTTCAAAAAGCAATAGTTGCTCACGTTGTCATCGTTACTCTGGCCATTCAAGATATATACGTATATAGGCGATGCACATGTTCACAGCGCAATTAGTAATAAAGAATAGTCACATCATCTCAGATTACAACAACATGCTAATTAACATAAACCTCACTTCTACTTCTTGCCGTTGTTAGTTGCCTTTTTGACGTTTTTCCAGGCAGATTCAAGAGTAATGCGCCTGCAACGCTGTGCACATACGTTGATTTCGCGACGGGTAAATTTGAAGTTTTCGTTTTTTGAAGAACCTAGATATAAGTTTCAGGCAGATTGCTGCATACCCAGTACGTTTTTCCATTTTCTTACGTGTGTTACCTTAATTGTTATGTTCAAGATTCTGTGACGAGATCGTATGCTTCAGATAATCAAGTCGATTGTATCGCGGGTTTTTATTTAGCTCGAGACGTGATGGTAGTGCAAAAATGGATGCTACGCATTTTCATCATTCACTATAACACTTATTTTCTTTCTGTTTTTTTTTTTTCTCTTACTTTAGATGTAACGGAAGGGAAATTCACTGCATTTGGCATATGTATGCATGTACTATATTAACGACGAAAGAAGGATAGAGCAAGTGTCTACCATTTTCGTTATTTTTATAGCTTTTATTTTGTGTAAGGTTTGAATTCTCGGTTATTGTCATAAATGATGTGTTTACCCAACAGTGGTAGCCCACTTTAAAGAAAGAAATGGATACATCATAAAAATAACGGAATCATCGCTAATCTAGTTGGTGTTAATTAAAAAGTAGATATAATTGAAGCAGTCAGAAGTAATTAGAAAATATTTGTGCTGCTGTGCAGCCAGGTATATCGAGAAAACGTGTGCCAAAATTCTTTGAACTCTCATTGACCATGTTAAACAGATTTTTTTAGTGTTTACTCTTCGGAACACTATGGGAATAGGGTCTTATCCATGGGAATAACGAATTATAAATAATTAGATGTGATAAAAAAGAAGATTTCATTCGATTTTATCTCAGTGAGGGACAAGATTTAAAATATGCTTATATCTAATATCACAAATTATCATAAGCTCTCTCTTGGATGCAGAGGTTGAACAATATGATTAAAGTCTTCTATTGCACGGACGTTGGTCTTAGCGCTTAATTCAAGCAGATACAAGAGTAATGGTGTATTTTTTACTTTTTGATAGAAATCGCTCCTTCGATAATAGTCACCATTAGACCTGAAGTGAAGGAAGCTAACATTCTGGAGAAATTGGCGTTCGAATTTCGCCAGGCTCTCGAGATTAGTGGAGAATATTGATGACCATATAGCTCTTATTAACTATTTGTAGGCGATCACTTTCAAGATATAGTCGGTAGGCGGTGCTTTTTAACACAGGATTGGCTAGAATGCCTGTGGTTCTAGCTTTGGTCAAGTATAATACCCAGATATTAAACGGTTTTCGAAGAGGGAATCGTGATTATTGGTTAATGGTTAATTATTGGTTAATGGAAAGACGATTAGACTGCAAAGCGGTGAATGAATAAAAGTATTCTGATTGCTTGCAATTTCTGGGTAAAAATGCTTTTACACATAAATGCAATGCACGGATATAGAAAATATACGTTTTGCGGCTGTTCATTTAAAGTCTAGCAGACAATGAATGAATGCTAATCGTTGACCGTATAAGTATATTATAATTTGTTGCTCATGATTTAATAGGCAATAAATATAGCTCATTGGTTAGTAGACGATTGAAAAAGTGTTAATAGTGGCTTAACCTTGGTCATAAACTTATGACCCACTCTTCAAGTATGTTGATCTTGATGAACATCTGTGCATTCACTTCAATTCAAATCGATTAGAAATTAAGTACCTTTATTTCATCTTTAAGTCTTTGATTCGATTGCTTTACTGCAGCTAGACGAAACACTCTGAACGAAGACACCGTCTTTATAAGCTCAATATTAAATGCTAACAGAATATTTATTATATTTATATAATAATCCCTTACGTCGGCATAAGTTTTGTTCCCACCATTCCTGAGCGGAAAACGTTTCATTGTAGGGTTCAAGTAACGTTCTTATTGCGTCAAAAAGTATCCTGTATGTCTTTGTCAATCATTTCAAATCATAAGTCTTTGCGAATGTCTCTTTTCCTCACGTACCATGGAACACGAAATTCTTTGAAGGGATATTTTCGTAGGTTTGAAGTTGGCGTTTCTGGGTTTTGTTTGTTTGTTGAATTATTTGGCTTACCATGCAGGTGTGTGGGTCTAATTATCTGTTTGTAGATGAGGAGTATGTTTTTATCATTAACCCTATTGTTTTTAAGCATAGGTAGGAGAGAATTAATTTTGTATATACATTCTGCTCTTATTTTCGTGGTTGTTCTTTCCAGTTGAGTCTTCTATCGAATGCGAGTCACAAGTATTTTACTGGTGTTTGCCAACTATTTCTTGTCCGTCGATCTATATGGTTGTTGCCTTTTTCGTCTCTTGATAAATATTCGCTGTGTTTTGTCCGTGTTGATTTTCATTTATCACCTTCGAAAAAGTTTTAAAAGTAGATTAACTGGGTGTTGTAGAGTTAAGGTAATGGTTTGTGCTGATCAGAATGTATGAAAAATGTACGTATCATCTGCGGACAGAGGTAGTTTAGTGTTTCTATTTGGCTGATTAGATGTTTATGCTGCGTACAATGTGTGACAATGCTTACCCTTGTGGGATCTACTTCAATGGGTCGCTCGTTGGAGAGGTGATCATTTGTTAGGACTTGGAATTTCCCGCCTTTGAAGAATGACGCATTGTTTTTTACAGCTGGGAGAGGGATTTGAAGTTCATGCATTTTGAAGATAAGCCCTGATTGCCAGACTTTATTGAATGCCTTAGATACGTCGTACATGATAAGAAATGAATGTTAATTTTTTTGGTTAAATCCCATTACTAATCAAATGGAGCTCTCAAAACTGGTTCGGTCTGAAACCGTACTGCTGTATATTCTTCAGGGAAATTTCCTGGTATTCCTCTATCGAATGATTCGTCTTCTGAATCTTCATCTGAAAAGTTGTTTTCACGTAGCGAACTGTAACTCTAGTGCGGCTGCAAATGTTTTCGCCTTCCCTTCTTTGTAATATTGCAGCTGCTGCATCACCTTTTTTCATGTGCAGTTCTTTATCGAGAATTCTTTGAATGCTGTCATATGAAATTCCTGTAATCTCAACTAGATGTCTGATGGTCACTCTTCGGTTTGCTCAAACAATTCTTTGTATTCATTGATTTTACTGTTTGTCGTTCTCCACAGGATTTCCACTGGATTAAGGTCAAACCCGTTTCCTGGTCTCTGTTCCAATTTCCATGGTTCTATTCCAATTGTTTTTTTTTTACATAATTTTTAACCTTAAGTGAAAATTACGAAATTAAGAGTAGCTTAACTAGATATTCCCCTAAAGTTAAATAAAAATATTTACTAGTTGCGCTCAATGGCGGACAGCTGAACCGTCTTGAAATAGATGTTTGGTTTCTTTACGAGATGTTCTTCTAGTGAACGTATCATGCTCTCCTTCAAAACATTCTTCTAGGCTTCATTTCCATGAATAATGTGTAGTCCATGATATAAAAAAAAAATCTAGCGCACCAGAACCGCTCGAACACTAATTTTCGAAGATATTCTCTTTGAGTGACTTAAAAATGTTGAAAGACGTAATACACTTCTTTGTAGTATCATACCAACCATTTCTTACTCAAAGTAACAAAAATCATTTCCTGACAGCTTCTCCTATAACACAAATGATGAAAATGTTCAGTGCTGGCAACATTTTTATAACGCACCAGCAATAAATCTACCATAACAAGCTCGTGATAAAATCAACTTATCCTTTAAATTTCGTTTCGTCAAATATTTCAATTTTTTGATGCCTAAATATTTGTTGTTAATTGTCATGGCAGGATAATTTCCATTTGAAAATTTTATGACAACATCGCTTGAATTGAAAAGAAATACAAAAAAATTACATTAATTCCCATAGCTGCAAGCCCTTTCATG
Source organism: Nemotelus nigrinus (assembly GCA_947369275.1). Taxonomy (NCBI): domain Eukaryota; kingdom Metazoa; phylum Arthropoda; class Insecta; order Diptera; family Stratiomyidae; genus Nemotelus; species Nemotelus nigrinus. Next base: position 31,718,301 of record OX376372.1, read on the forward strand.
ATTTTCCTACGAAATTCATACGAAGTTTGGCTAACAATAAGGTACATTTACTGCATGAGTTTCGTTTTGATTTCATGACTGGAACGGAAGTTATAGGGAAAAAAGCTTTATTTTGCTGAGCAAGGTATGGTGTCTCTTTGAACACGTTTGACATCTAGATTTTGAGAGGCAATCATTGACGCTGTGCCTTTCCTTAGGAAATTATAACACAGATTTTTGGATTTTATGAACTCTCTACGTTGTTGTATGTCCATCAATTTGAATGCAACACATTTACTTGTGTGATGATCCTTCATACAAAGAATACAGCTTCGATTATTTGCTACAAGGACTTCTAATTTTGTAGACCTTTTTGATGGGCTAAGTGCCTCTAGTGTTCGGAATCTACCAGTTAAAAAATCCAGGAATGCATCAAGAGTTGGTAAATTGGTTGATGCTTCGAGCGAGGTTTCCCACAACTGTCTCGATTGCTTATCTAACTTTTGAGATACTGCATAAATTATCAGGAAATCCAAATTATCTGTGTTTATGTTGATACTTTTCATACTAGCTAAAAACTCTGCTGTATTATCCATAAGATCTTTAATGGATTCATGACGCTCTTCCTGAACAGACGGAATGTTATAGAATTGTTGCGCGTAATTCCACGCAGTTGCTCTTTTGTTATCGAAGCGCATACGTAATAAATCCGATGCAGTAGTATAGTTTGGAGGTATTCAAATGTTGGATGACTCTCGCGGCCTCTCCCACAAGGTGAGTTTTGAGGTACTGCATTTTCTCTACTGGAGATAATGCGTCATTTTTCTCAAGCAGCGACATAAACAAATCTTTATATCAAATTTAGGAATCGTTATTCATTCAAGTCGGATTTGTGACGTACTTGCTGGATGTGTGTCAAAAGTAGACTTCTCTTCAGCGTATTTCGCAGCTCCAGTTTTAAATAAATGTAAATCAAAATAAATGTTCTCTGCTTCCTCGAACTCTTTGAGATAACCCTTTTTTACATCAGGATTGTCCGCTGTCTCTCTCACTATATCTGGATGCAGGTTTGACCATGATGCCCATAATTCTGCTAGACGCTGCAGTCGTGCTTCGAAATACGATGACGATTGGCGATCTTTGCTATCCTTCAGGTAATTTCTTCTGAGCCTGCTGATATTTTCGAAGTTTCTGTGCTGCAGTGTCTTCGAAGCTTCCGCCATTTCGAATATCTCTTGAACTGAGATTATATATTCACCTGCGCCAAATCGCAATTAAATCGATCAGCAATATCAAAAATCAGGACCAGATCCAATGAAGCGTACGGGACACTGTGTATGTGAACAGGTAATCCAGATTCCTCTTCGACTAGTATAAGTTGACTCTGTATCATCAACTTATATGCACCACCAATATCCAAGACAGCAGTAAATCCAATGGTCGGACGCGACACTATATTTGTGGACAGGTTATTCAAATTCGACGGACCAAAAATGTTCAATTGACTGCTGGCAAACGTTGCTCAGCCAAATCAATTGCCCTGGTTTGTCACCACTAGACTAATCACAAAAAGAGTCCCTAGCAGCCTCACCAGCAACTTTAAACCAATAAAAAGGCTTAGGTACTTGTTGCGATCAATCTAAGCTGCATTCTTTGTAAGAAGGATCAACACACAAGCAAATGTGATGCATTCAAATCGATGGACATACAACAACGTAAAGAGTTCACAAAATCCAAAAATCTGTGCTATAATTGCCTAAGGAAAGGTCACAGCGTCAATGATTGCCTCTCAAAATCTAGATGTCAAACGTGTTCAAAGAGACACCATACCTTGCTCCATTACGAAAGAAAATCTAACGGTGCATTGATTGCAGAAAGTACAACTAATACGTCAATAACTAAAAACCCTCTATTATTGACCTACTATAATTCTGACTATGTTGAGTATGCACATGAACAAAGTAATTGATTAAATGTTGACTCATAATTCTGAACACCTCTTTTCTTGTCCATATTGCTCAATAGAGCGTGTGGTTGCAGCCATTACCTTACAACATTTTGGTAACTTCACCCCTATGTGTGTGATTTGCATGGCACTCAATGCTTCTTTACATGAGTCCATAATTACCTGAATTTGTAGCAGAGTGATTATATTGCTAATTTTCTTCAAAAATCAGTAAACATAATTTGCTAACTAACTGCACTGATTGATTTTCGAATCCAGTTAGATAAAAGATTTTCCTTCTTCGAATCTGAATACCCCTTTTTTTCGATGAATTGGTCGTCGTCTTTGTTGGTTTTGACGTGGTTAGAGCTTAATATGCCAGGATCAGTTTATTTTGCCGGCTCTGTCATATATGTACAGTCTGTCAAGAATGAGTTTACACATAGGGAAAAAATTCAATTTTTCATCTTTCTAATTATAAAATACTACTTTTTGTTTATGTAAATAATTTTTTTTTTTCTTAATTATCGTTATTTGCATTATTTCCAACCGATATATACAAAAAAAGTACAACTTCAATGCAAAAAAAGAACGAAAAGAACAACGAAAACAATTATTACAATTCTTGAAGTGTCAAGAAACTCTTTACACAAAAGTTTATTTTTTTGCATTACTGCAACGATACGGTAAATTTACCATAATTTTTGGTCTGTATTGTAAAGCTCTATAAATTTGATCATTAGTGTGTGATTAATTTTTGGCTAATACGCATAAATAAGTGAGATATTGTGTTTTAAAATGCCAGGCAAAAGATTATCCTTTGAGTTAGTTCAGATGATATACTATAATCACCAATTAGGTAAAAGTGCACAGAAACTGTCGGAAATGTTTTGTGTAGCACGAATGGCAGTCTATAACGTTATAAATCGTGCTGAAAATGAGAATAGATTGGAGCCAAAGTGTGGAGGTGGCTCAAAACCAAAAATATCTAAACGTATAGAGCGCCTTATGATAAGGAAGCTTGATAAAAACCCCTGGATTTCGACCAGAACACTTGCTAGGGAACTCAAGAAAGAGTGTGATGCTGCTGTTTCCCATGAAACAGTACGACAGGCCATCCTACGAAATAAGTTCTCATCAAGAGCTGCACAAAAGAAATCACTGTTTTCTGCACTAAACATCGAAAAGCGTTTTTCTTTCGCTATGATGCACCTTTTTCAACCCGTTGACTTCTGGGACGACGTCATATTCTGCGATGAGACGAAAATGATGTTGTACTATAATGATGGACCGGCTAGAGTGTGGCGCAAGCCTTTAACATCGTTGGAAAATCGAAATATCATTCCGGCTGTAAAATTTGGTAAGTTGTCCGCTATGATTTGGGGTGCTTCTCAAGCAGAGGAGTAGGAGACTTGGCATTCATCGAGTCAACCATGGACGTCCAACCATATTTGCATATCCTTAAAACATATTTGGCAAGCAGTGCGCAGAAATTCGGGTTTATGCATAACAGCAAACCAAATTTTAAGCTTTACCAGGACAACGATCCCAAACATAAGGCGAAAATGGTGCGAATGTGGCCCTTATACAACTGCGGAAAAGTGATGAATACGCCAGCCAAGAGTCCGGACTTAAATCCCATCGAGAATTTATGGGCTTACTTAAAACAACAAGTCGCTAAAAGGCAACCCAAAAACCGAACTGCCTTAAAAATTGCGATTCTCGAAGAATGGCAAAAAATACCAACCACGTATGACCTGAAAAAGTTGGTTCATTCAATGAAAAATCGGTTGCGATGTGTGGTGGATGCCAAAGGTGGCCATACCAAATGTTAAATATACCAAATAATATTAAATATCCTGTAAATATGTAAATATTAAATACAATAATTATTTGTGTAAAGAGTTTCTTGACACTTCAAGAATTGCAATAATTGTTTTCGTTGGTCTTTTCGTTCTTGTTTTGCATTAAAGTTGTACTTTTTTTTGTATATATCGGTTGGAAATAATGTAAATAACTATAATTAAGAAAAAAACATTCATTTACATAAATAAAAAGTAGTATTTTATAATTAGAAAGATGAAAAATTGAATTTTTTTCCTATGTGTAAACTCATTCTTGACAGACTGTATTTAGTGTTTTCTTTTTCCGTGCAGCGCAACGTTTTTTAATTTTTTATGAAAGATTCTTAAATAGCTTCATGCTAACGGCTGTGACCCAAATAACTTCCCAGTGCCAGGTTGGAGAGGTTGCAGAGAAAGACGTTCCCTTAACGCGTATATAGGAGTATCAAAGTCCCTGAAAACCATATTAAAGTTTTTAAAAAGCTTAAGAAATAAAAATAAGAGAAAAAAAAATTATTATATAAATTTCGGTCAGGACTATGGATTTTTTAACACGTTAACTCAATGATAAAAAAATAAGCATACTGATAAATGATCACTTACCTACATGTCCCCGGGAAACATATGTATATACATTGCAGTCAGAAGCAAAATCGATTCTCTTCGTTCCCATAAATCTCCCTGCTCGTCTCTGATTAACAGGTGCATTCATACCACTTTGACAATATTCATTTGTACTACAGCTATCTACGAGAAAATATGTGCGAAATCGTGTTGTGTGTACTTACTCTCGTCTACGATTGTGCGATGCTCATAGAATAGTTAATTTTTGATATCTCTGCATAGTTTTCCCAGCCATCATTTCCTTACATACATATTTGCACTTTTCTCCGAACTTTGCAACGCAACAGTATACAGGGACGCAAACAACATCACAACATCAACATACGGGCTAGCAATAATATCAGGTGTACAACAAATCTCGCCGACACAGGTGAAATAAAGCGACGCGACGACGACGATGCGCTAGCGATGGTGGTCGCGACTATGCGGCCGGCGGCGTCGTCGCCATAAGAAACGAGCGACTTGACACCGTGGGTAATGTGTTGCATTCGTAATACATTATGTGTGAAATATTGCCATGGAAATCAGTTCTATTAGTTCTCAGGATTGACTCGTTGTACTTTCATGTGTCTTCTGTTATCGGTGTTATACCTTTCACTTCACTTTTATTAACAAGTTTTCAGTTTCGAATTGAAACAAAAAAAAATCGCTATGTAGATTAAATGACATACAGATTAAGATGACCTGAAACTATGACAAGACCGATCACTGATGTCGACAATGCCAATCGCTAGATGTTTCTGATTATCTTGCAAATGTACTCGAAGAGATTATGTGGACAATAAACATCTGAAGAAGACAAGCAGTTATTGCATTAATAAAAATGAATGTTTCATCGACTTTCTTCTCACTTCGGAAATTTGTATGTCCGTTATATATGGTCTAATGCATTTCGGCATTAAGATGCAAATATTTTTTTTTCATTAGCGATGAGCCTCAAGTTATGGTTCGTTTAGCTTTCAGTCGGTTAACAGTAGTCAGGAATTTATTTTGATTCGGATTTGATTTATTATGATGAGTTTGAAGAAGCAGCCAACTCTCGCAGTCATCTCGATTCGGTAGAAGAGCATATATCACTGGTAACTTAGAAATGGTTTACAGTTATTTGCGCAACAACTGTGCGCTTAAGTTAACAGGCGTTGTTTTGGGTTGAAAGATCGTTCTGGTGGAAATTAAATTTTGCATTTTCAGAAACGTGAAATTACTTGAGAGCCAATTTGCCAGGTAACGAAGACATTGTTTGTTTGAATTTTTCGCAAAGTTGTAAGATATTTTTTTTTGATTTATAGATATTTATACATATTGATGCATATTTTACACCTAAAACAAAATTACCGTTGCATCAACGAATGAAGTTGCAGTTTAGTTATCGTAATTGCAAGTGGCACTTTTCAATTTAAAATCACATTCGAATGTTAACCAGCCGCGCTACTGTTCAATTTAATTAATCACTATGATTCGACAGATAAGCTTTTGATGTTGAACCGTTTTTCTTCTTATATCTGACCGGATATACCAGGTAACATTCACTTCTCTTTCTCATTACACGTTTGCCACACCAGTAATAATGTATCATCATGTTGGGCTTCCGAAAAAACTACCCAAAAAAAAAGTTGCAATTCACTACACACAATTGTTACTACAATATCAACTTTTACCGAAACAATTTCAAATCTTTCCGATGCAGATTCAGTTCTTACTAACGTTTAATTTCCATTTATACGTTAACGTGCCCAGCAGCAATTGAAAACGTGCACAAAGAAAGCATCGTCTTAGCATGATTTAGTATTTCGTCTTAAATACGTTCGGACTAATTGATTTTTCTCCTCATTTCCTTGTAAAAACAAAATGCAACAGTGCTTTCGTTTTATCTTAAAGTAACACAATAATAACAGCTTTATTGTCCAGTAAATTCAATTGTATGACCCTAATAAATTAAACGCAAGTTAAACTTTCAGATATCTGAGCAATCTTTGGTATGACTAATTAATGACATCAAAAGTGAATTGAAATCACAATAGACTATAGAATTTCTCATATTCAATGTAACTAGTTTAAGTTGGTCTGTTGATTTGTTGGTTAGATAGTTAGGGGCAATCGTGTTCAAAGTTGGCATTGCTGATGGATAAAATATTATTAGTTTAATGCAACTCAATCATCATTTTTATGGGCGAATCGTGTTGAGTGGTCAGTTAGAGAAAGATATTTATTAATTGGCGTGGAAAATTTATAACCTATTCGAGCGAAGTCTGGAGAAAATAGGTTTTTATGGCAAAGTGAAATGTATCTAAATATTTGCTGCTGTTTAGTTTATTGTTATAAATGTGGTTCGACTTTAATTTGATTGAGAATGCTACTATATGGGTATTTAGTTTGATTTATGAAAAAAGTTATTTGATTTTGGTTTGATTGCTGAAAATCAAATACCACCTCTATCAGGAGCATCAACTGACTTTATTTGAATTTATTGATATGCTGACTTTATTGATATGCTGATGCCGTAAATTCAAAATGGCTCAAAAATACACTGGTCAACAAAATTTAATCTTCGTTGTGCCACACGAACTTTTTTTTAGTGTTTTTCTATGTATTAGGTCTTGTGAATAAAAATACGCAGTTATTTTTTTATCACGTATGAATTTTGTTTGGTTAAGAAATATAAATCATAAAGAAAATATTGAATAGTTCTCAAGAAAGATGTGAATAATGTGATTTGCAAATTAAAGGTCTACGGTACTCTGGAATATTTGGCTTCCGGTTGGTCTCTCTTGATCGTCCAGCAGTAATCAGTTAACATCCTTAAACTCGTATCTACCCTGATAACGCTCCTCCATCTTTGAGATGTTCTTATGGAACCTTTGTCCATGCTCACCACTCACAGCTCTCAAATTCTCAGGGAAAAATTCAAATGTGAGTGTAGGAAATGAATTTTAAGCGACATGTTACAACCCGTAGCTTTATATGTCAATAGAAGCTCGTTAAACAATTCTCTATAGCTTTTACTCTTATGGTTACCCAAAAAATTAGCAGCCACGTTCATAAAGCAATGCCAAGCTGATTTTTCTGAAACGTTCAATTTTTCTTCGAACTTCGGATGTGTTATTAATTCCCTGATTTGAGGTCCAATAAAAATGCCATCTTTGATTTTAGCATCACTTATTCAATAGGCAGGAAGTGGTGGAAGGTTGTGAATCGTCAACCTTAAACGATGAATATGGAACTGATATAGGTAAATTGTCATCATGAGGAACAGATCTTATAGCTGAAGATAATATAGGGTATCGACTGTGTTTTTTGTCTTTGGATTCATGCCTTTTCTTGGAGTAAGACAAAAAAAAGGTCTGAATCATGATCTGTAGGCTCAGTTCATATCATGCGAATAGCAAACGGCATATGACGTGATCCTTTCTTCCAATTAGTTAAATTTTTTACACATGTTATGCAACAAATACGTGGGGCCCAAGATTTGTCTTGATGAGCCACCCAAAAACTAAAACACTCGAGGTAACACTTCAAAATGAGATCGGAAAAATTTTTGAAAGTCAGTTCTCCACAAATATAACAAAACGAGGTAGGATCGTTAATGAACTTTCTCAATATATTCGCGCAAGCACAGAAGCTAACTAAAACCAAAGCAATTTGAATTAAGAGCGAAAACAAATATATAGCACCTCTTTTTTTTACGGCCATTCATATGTGTTTACCGCTACAATGCCGAAAATGAACTTAACCTCATCACAAGAAAACAGAGGGTAATTGAAAAAAAATAAATGCATTTTCGTAATGAGGGTAAGTAGTCAAAACACGATCACCTATCAGAGTTCGTGTGGCATGACCTTTCTTGACCAGTGAAATCAGTACTTATGTATATCTCAACAACTAGTCACATCATCTATTGAACATTCCCAAACAAAATGTAACCAAGTTTACTCGGATCGGTTGACAATTGTTGGTTTTGTGACGCTGTCTTGACAAGTGGAATAAAATCAAGGGATAAAGAGCTGTTATCAAATTTCACGCAAAACTCGGTCAAACTGCTTCGGTAACATTTCGATTGATGTAACTAGTGTACAGCGATGATTGTTTAAGCAGAACAAATGATTTACTGTGGCATAAACGTTTTTTTGAATGATAGTGTCGCTAGTTGATGTCAAACGTGACGAGAGACCAATTTCAGTTGGTCCTGCCGAAATGATCGAAGAAGTTGGTGATTTCGTCACAAATGTCCGCAATGTTTCAATAAAAATGATGGAAGTGGTTTTGAATATCAACAGAAAAACGATTCGGCTCACTCTTCACGAGGAATTTGGCTAAAACAAAATTGGTTTTAGTCAAAAAAAACTTCGTGTCAGTCATTCCAAAGATCGAAAAAGTCATAAGGCAACGATGGCAGAGGGTGCAGCGTGGGGAACACTCAGTTAGTTCGCAAACATTGAGTCCTTATCTATTTTTATAATCATATATCTGACATTCTATCGAGGATAACGGCTTTGATTAAAGTATTGAAAGTTGTTTTCACGTCCAGCAAACTACTTCAACTAATCGATATCGGTCCTTTTCATCAACACTCATCAATTGATTCATCGTGAAATTTTATAAATGGGTTTCTCTCATCGTGAAACGATTTCATTGCATGTTTGCCAGGCCGGGGTGCAACTCGGCAATACCACATGGGAACTGTACTGTCTCGAGCACGGAATTCATGTCCACGGAACTTTAAAGCAGAGTCCGGGCGACGTCGATGATTGCTACAGTGCATTTTAGAGGATGATATGAATAATTTTGTTGAAAAAATGAAAAACAAAATGAATAAAATAAAATGAATACACACTAATGCTGGGGTGCCGCTTTGCTAGCTCGCTGCGGCTGGGGTGGGTCCATAGAAATATCGTAAAAACCTTTCATCTCACTAGCTTATGTGGTTTCGAAGGTTGCACATTTAGATCTAAATTGCCGTTATCTCTCATCATTTGTGCACTTTTGTGTCTTCGGTGGGCAGTTTGAGTCCAGTGTTTTCAATACGATCCAGAAACTAAGTGCTAAAGTGAAAAACTCACCACATGCAACAAAATCAAGAAAATGAAGATTGTTTTCTTCGATTGTATAGACGTCATCCAAAAGATTTCGTTCCAACTGGTCAAACCGTCATTGGGCAGTACTACTTAAAAGTCACGAATCGTTTAATGAACAGAATTCGTCGCATTCTGCCAGAATATTGCGATCCAGAGAGGTGGTGTTTGTTGTACAATAATGCGCAAAGTCACAAATCACTAATTATGCGTCAATTTTTGGCCGAAAATCTAGTCTTTACGATCAACCACTCATCGTGTTGATTAGAATTAGCACCATGTGATTTCTTGTTGTCCTCAAAATTAAAAATGAAGCTCAGGGATGCTTTTCGACGATAATAGACGACATTCAAAAGGCTACCACACGTAGAGAGGCAACACTGCATGTTGAGCTAAACCACGCATTTGACTCATTTCTGAATCGATTTAACAAGTGTATTGCTTCGCGAGGACAATATTTCGAATAATGAATTCAAAAAAATTCCATGTATTTTGTTTCAATCACGTTTTCCCAGACGTCCAGACCTTAGAAGGGTTACATTAGTCTTATCTCATTTAATAAAGTAAACGAATATGCCATTAATGGTAGTTTAATAACGGTGCACAATATGTATTCATAATTCCAGGACTAATAGAAATTACTATGACAGGCACTTAATCAAAAACAAAAACATTGTAAACATCTAATTGAATGGATGCAGTCACGCCCGCTTAAGGGGGTATTCCGGTCTTTCGGTTTGAAAAAATCGAATTTTTTTTTTTTTTGCATTTTCTTATTCCACTATGATCATATAATCTTGCTTTAAAATTTTATCGCAGTATCTGTTTTCGTTTTGAAGTTATTCGCATTTCCACCACTATCATCTCTGGAAAATCCCTGGCACGCTTGAGGCGAGAGTGTTTGAGATAAAACTTTAAACGCGATTTTCTCAAAACCATCTTTTCTCAACTTCTTGACAAGATTTCTCGAAAACGGTCTTACAGAATTTAATGAGTGATATATCAAATTATTTGCTATGATTTAAGGAAAAAGCTGAACTACGATTGTGATGATACAAAACAATTAACTATAATTTTTAATAAAAAAACTAAAATAAAAACGGAAAAATTAGAAAAAAAATTTGTTATCAGCTGCCATTTTTTAACGAATAATTGGATATTGATAAGCGTAGTTCATCTTGTAACGGGTATTTTCCTGAGTAAAATGACACCTCATTTGCTAATTTTAGATAATTCAAACGGACGCAATCCTGCCAAGATTGATTTTCAAAGGTCAACTTCAAGCCCTCATAGCAACAACAATTTTCAACTTTTTTTTTGAAATCCAAGTTTTTTCTAAAGTTTAAATCCTGCAATAAACGCAAAATAAAACCATATCCATTGAGTATTTATTTTTATGTATTAAAATTCATATTGAAATAATGAATGATTATCGCGTGAAAAACCGGAATACCGCCTTAATGTGCATGCAGCCGTTAATATCGATCGTCAAATATCAATATTTAACTCAAATAAAAAACATACGGTTAAGAGCCCCACCGTTTCGATCATCTTTTTGCTTCCAAATGTGGATAAGAATAGTAAGCAAGTGCAGGAACAAAAACCTGACATTCAACAGTAACTGCTGAGTTCCTTACATCCTGAGATTCAACCGTTTGTCTACTGGCCTACTTCTGAATTCTGCATCATCTGCATTATTTCATCTCGGCCTTGCTTCAACAAACACAACATTAGATACATATTGCCTCAGCATTAATTACTATTACTCCTCCACTACAAGTCTTTGTGTTTGAACTCATATATAAGACGAGTGCCGAAGCAGGAAAGAACTACATTATTCACAAACTTGGATTCCCACTCGATCTTCATGATTCCAGAATATTCACTCCTGAGAATCGCTCTGATAGAACTTCAAATTTACCATCAATCTTCCAAAATCATCATCACTGCCGAAAACGAGGAATTGCTGGGTGCCTGGTTTTGGCCTGGTGGTATACTTGCTAAACCAAGAGAAGACTTCGTCCGATTTTTTTTTTTAAAAAAGAAAATATATATTCCAACCTAAATTCTGAATGTTATAAAATTTACGTTAAGTATAATAACCAAATTTCAGTAATTCTTTCGTCCTTCCTATCCTTTAACTTCCGTTCGCGGGATAACACTATGCCCAACATGAATATGTACATATATATTCAACGCGCAGTACACTTATATTTTAGTAGACCCTTACCACCTTTTTTTCGCTTTGTATCCCGCTGACATGCTCAACGAAGAGAGGAGTCAAAATGGCTTCTCGGTATGGTTTCTGTAGAGCTAATCACCATAGGATCCCATCCGAATTTGGAAAAAATAACTGTTTTTTATTCTTCTCAGTCGGCTAAATATAGATGATTCGTTTTCCAAATTTTATTCCTACCTCCATGACCTTATCCCTTTCTATACCATTACCTTCTACCCTGGTTAGTCTACAGATACTCCATGCTTTACCCAACAAGTTATGAGGGAAAAATTTCGAAAGTCAAATTCTTCCTTTGATCTTGTCGCATTTCCCACCCTGCAAATCTCAGCTAACACAGTAATGAAACAAGCAACGCATGACTAATTTCCTAGTTTGGAGTCATCGATTTTTTCTTGCAACACTAAAACCGCTGGGGAAAAATAACATCAATTCCCCACCATATTCTTTTCGATGGCCTTATATCACATCGCCAAAGGGTATTTTGGAATTTTTCGCAAACTTCTTTTCCTCTTTCATTAATAGTTTTTCCGTCTTTGAATATCCTTCTGATTTATTTTCCTTCGATTGACGTTGAAAACTTATTGCTCAGTCTTTCCTAGTTTTTATGCGTGGTATTTTTCTATCATCCTTAGCCTATAATTCCTTCTGCCTGTAAAGTTTCTAATATTTCCCCAATTTACAAAACTTTCCCTTGTTTCCAAATATCTTCCTATTTCACATCTCGCTTATTTCATTGAACTTCTTGAAAAAATTGATTCATCCTATCATTTCTCCTGAGCTACAGGGATTTGTGACAGCTAATTTCGCTAACCTCATCCTCTTCACAAACACAGCTGCCCTTGCATTAGATCGACCAAATAAGTGAACGTAGTGTACACAAACTTTTCAAAACTCTTTGACTGTGTCAATTACAGATTTTTGGTATATAAAGTCAAAGTCTTCTATTTCGTTTCACTCCTTTCTTAATTTTCCTCCTATCTCACTACTCGTGTGTGTGAAGTTACAATTAGCAATCTTTCCCCTTTCCCTTTTACTCTTCTTCTGGGGTTCCACAAGAGTCTATCCTTGATCCATTTTTTTTTAATGTCTTCCCTTCTTTTATCAATTCCCCTTGTTATATAATGCTGATGATTTAAAACGTGCAAGTCGAGCAAAATATTATCTAGAGAATGATGCTGAATTTACTTTTTATACTACTAAAGGTTTTTGGAGAGTAGTTAGCTATAGCTGAATGGACTCGTATTTCCCCAATTTCTAAATTAAAATACATTTTCGCTGATAGTTATTGTTCAACATTTTGAACATTTTTGTGGAATTAACTTTTAGTGTATATCATTCAGATAGTTTCAATAGAGAATGCTAGGTTTTGCTTATTTCTAAATTCTCCCTTTAATCTGATCACCACAAGTCTATAATCTAAAAAAAATATTTAAGTTCAGAGTCTGCCAGTTGTATTATTAAAATAATTCAACAAATTAGCCTTCTCACGATGAAGCACCATACTAATATAAATAAATGTATCCCCCACCATACTAATATAAATACATGTATTGTATATTAAATTTAAATTTAAATTCACTTAGTTATTACACTTAGTTATTTGTCATTTAGTTATTTGTCATTTATTTATTACTTTATTTGTTATTTATTTGTAACTAATTTATTCATGCGCTATTTAATAGTCTTGTATTCATATATAGTTTTGTTTTTTATTTTGTTTCGTAATTTTATCCATATACTATTGTATGTATTCTTCTGTACATGTACACCTTGTTTGGTGAATAAATAAATAAACAAATAAATTTAACATTTTCATCAAAATCATAAAACCATTGATAATCTAGAATGCTCCCAAACTGAGCTCTTTAAACTTCCAAATTATCAATAATCCGTTTTATTCATTTACGTCTATATAGTCTTCATGTAGAGTGCAAATTTTAAAAGATTTTTTTCCTTTACCTTTCAGAGTCTTGAGACCACCAGGCGGTGGCTGCAGTGACATCTTTGGAACCGATAGTCAAGCCACACCACGAACTGTACGCAACCACATGTCTTCGAATATCTTCGGCAGTACTCAAAACTCTCCAGTGAAGAACAGTGGTAAGATTGCCAAAAGTCATTTGTCAAAATAAGTTACTTGATTTTTTTTTGTTAAATAAAATACTGCTTTAAATTTAACAATTTGGAGCCATTTGTTTTGTCTTTCTGGTCTTCTTCATGATATTTGAATAGTTTTTATCTGTTTTGTTTTGCGTTCTATTTGCTCTTTGTGTTACTGTTTATTGTTTGAAATCTTTACATTAATCTACAAAAAAATGGTATTTATCCGAGTGAAACAAAAGATTTAATGTGGACATTTTTTTCTTAAATTATTTTCTTTCCAGTGCGACAAGGAATGCACAGATATTATTTCATTGGTATAAAACAAAAATCGAAAATCAAATTGTTTTTTTGCAAAATTTAATAGAAAACACAAAATTAATCTATGTTAGAATTTTTTTTCCAAATCAGTACTAATAAGGATGATGAAAATTTATGTTTTAATTTCATTTTTATTTGAATTTCGAAACCCAATACCAAATATAAATTGGTTGAAAATGATGTTGCACATTGATTTTTTGTATGTGAATTGTTATTTCTTACTACTTCCTACTCAAATTCTGAAGCTGTTTGATTATTCAACGTAAAATTATTAGTAATATCATACTATAGAGAAATTTCAATGCATGTAATTCCAAAAAATTATTTAACATCGGTTGAAACTTTTCATATTTGTCAATTTCTTTCAAAACAAGGTGCGAATTATTAAATTCGACACACTCTTATATAAGTGAAATTTGATTTTTCATAATCCATACAATCAATTTAGTAATTTCAAATTATTTTTCTATAATCACATACAAAAAATCACAAACTGTTTAATGTTAACAGCACAATTCGTTCAAATGCGCACTTTTACTTTGTAATTGTTTACATACATATATAGAAATATGTTGGTCTGGCGATAGTTGCTTACCTCTTTTCTTGTACAGTCTTAATTGCACTTTTCATGTTTTTTATTACAATACATAATTCATCCATTGTAGGAAATTTTTAGCCAATTTGATGATAGCATGTAAATTTTTGTAATTTGACCGTTGAAAATGAAAAGGCGTATTGTTGAAGGCTGATCATCATCAAGTGATGTTCAGTGAAAACGGAATATATCACGAAAATGATTCGAGAGTTATTCCGATAAAGCTATTTAAATCTTATCTGAACACTCAAAAAGACTGCGCGTACAGTACAATTATTAAAGATATTGATCAAGTGACAGGAAAAAATGATTCAAAACTAGTATCACTTGATCATACAGTAAGCTGTTTTTTCCTCTAAAATTTCATTTAATATTTTATTCAGTAAATGAAATTCGCTATGTGCAAATAAAATGAGTAATTTATCTTCAGATGTTTAGCATCGTTTTAAGATGTGTATACGCTTTTGCATATGCTTCTTGCATAAATGTAAATAATCGTCATCGTTCTCATCTCGTCATCTCATTTTGTTAAAAAAAAATAATTACGTGGTGCATTCTAGTGCATGAATTTTCGTTTAACCTTTATCTTTATCCGATAACCATACTCATGATTTGATTTCATTTCAGGTGATAATAGCCGTCGAATGGGAAAGGATGGAGATTCCTACAATCGTTTATTTGGAAATACTGATCGTCCATTTACACCTGCAAAGAATCACATGAAGAGCAGTATTCCGTTGGGTGGTGAACCAGTTAAAACGGCAAATGGAAATGCACCAACAAATGGTCATTCGAATGGAAAGATCGAAAATAATAATGCTGCTGGGCAACAGAACGGAGTATCGAAAACAGGTGAGATAGGTAAACAATAAAATCTGGTGACGCAGTTTTAGTTTTAAGTTAAACATATGTTGTAGATGCAATTGATGAGAAGTTTTCCAACGAATGCAAATCTGAATTCATTTTACAATGGGCCTTATTTATGCAAGTTTGCGAAACAAAATATTTTTTTGTGCTATGGCACAGTAGTCTTTCAATCTTATTCGATTAAGTCGTTCCTCTCTCCCCGATATTTGTTCTCTATAGTAATAATTATTTTAACCCTTTCAGTCCTAGATTTCGATTTTTGAAGAAAAAATAAATTTTTTAAGTTTTTTCACACAAATTGTCAAAGTTAAACACTAAACAATTGTCGCCCCAAATCCTAGTTCGTTTTATTGCTCCTTATTTATACCTCTAGTATTACCTTTGTATTCGGTTAAATCATAGATTTTTAGATTTTTCTCACTTCTCCGCAAAAAAAAACAATGATATTTTTAACCAGTGGAGAAGTTTTCTTTTTAATGTACTGTTTAATGATTGATTTCTTTTTGATTGGGATAATTTACTCATTTATAAATAAGATTTCTTTTAACCGAATCTTAAAATATCTGTTCCGTACTACATCAATTGTCGATCTTACATAATACAATCGGTCAGTGCAGACTTATGTTTGCTCATGTATTTTTGAAAAAGTTCAAACCTAATTCCTGAAACCATAACATTCAGTATCTTGGAAATTTCAACCAGCTCATGATGACATGAAATCCTATAATAGTTCTTGTTTCATTGGTGGGACAATGTTTGGAATTAATGCCTTGTTGAAGAGCGTATATGTTGTATATTCCCTCATTCTTTTGAACAAATCTTCGTTAGTGTGTCGTTTCAATATAGGTTGGTAACGCCGCGACATTTTTGTTCAAATAGTAGTCATTGATCTACATTGATTTCATTGATGCTCATTTACGTTGAGCGAAATGACTCCAAAATCTCATCGATGATACTAAGATTCTCTCGGGTGTTTAGTCTCTAACAGATGATATCTCCAATTGTCTTGGTTCAACGATACCGCCCTCCCACCCTCACGAAATCCAACCCTCACAAAATCCCACCAGCGATGCGCAGTCTTCGTCTACAGAGTTGGACCACCGTTTCTTTTGTTTTCCCATTGAATTTCGACCATCGGCTTGTCCTTCGAATGTCTTTTTAGGTACTTGAATTTTCGTCCATTCGCTGCAGACCAGTCCATTGCAACTTCCGCAGTTTAATGACTGTGACGACCCCTGTATCGTCAAATATTTCGCACAGCTCCTAGTTTAATGGCTTATTCGCCATTTGGCGTCCTACCGTTTCCCACACTGGTGCTCGTTTATTGCGATTGAACTCTCTATTAACTTTAACCCTTAGACTCTATAAGGAACTATAGTGGAACTACTTTACTTTGATATCCGTTTCCCATGTTTCCAAAAAAATTTTAAAAAAACCTGATTTCAACAAATTATGATCATGACCAGATTAAAAATGTTTCTTTGCCTATACTCAAAATAGATCTTATTATCGTATTTCCATTAGGGGTTTTGTTTAAATCATAGAATTAGAATAGAATTGCTCTAGAAACTCAAAATGGTTTTTTGAAGCAATGCCGATACCGAAATTATCTCTTATAAATTTAATCCACAACCAAATTTTATTTAATCACTTGCTGTATGACTACTATTAATATCTTAAGCAGAATATAATTCCTAGTCCTCTATTAAGCCACCAGAAATTAAGGCAGAAATTTAAGGATAGACCATGAAATCGAAATTATTAAAAGCTTATTAAATATATGGGATGTGGCTCAGATCTTCTTTAAGGCATTAAAGACTTAAAGCACACTAGACGGTCAATATAGTTTTGTTAATAGGTTTTCTGCTAACGTTTACATAGTTTTAATTTTAGTTAGTGTGATTTCCCACGAAATAGTTGGTTCCCCAGGAAGGTATTCAATACCAAAATTCAGTTTATTGTTAGGATATTATTATTGTATTTAATTGTGTAATAAACATTAATGTAGCTAGTAAACTTTCCCATTATTTAGTACAGTAAGGAGTAAAATACTCGATGCATAACCATATATTTCTTATCACATCATTCCAATTTTCTGCTTGACAATTGGTGACCAACAATTTTCCCCCGAATATTTATTCTGTATTTAGTGACATTTATGCATATTCGATCAGTTTCTTCTATATATTGGTTATAATGTTGAAATAAATGTAGTTGAAGAGCAGTAGCTTTTTTTGTTATTTGACTTCCGTTTGGAGTGAGATTCTCCCTTATAGTATCAACAATATCCTGTTCTTTCAATTATACAAACTACACTTGTAAACAATTTGTCAAAATAAAACCGAAAATGCAGGTTTTGCAGCGTTCATTCCAGCAATTTGAAATGTGCAATACAAAACCCGAATTGGCGTTGCTCGGGGAACTGCCAACATGAATGGCAGCAAAAAAAAAAACACAAAAACCTCAGCCTATAAATCCGACTTCAAACAGAATAGTAGGAACTGATTGATTAAAAGCAGTCATAATGTATCACGAATGAAATCCATCACACCGGGACTCGACTAGCCATTTTCCCTGCTATATCCGATGGCAGCGACTGTCAATTTATGCCATTCCATCTGATGCGTGGATAATTCCATCGCATACCATATCATTTCGAAAATGTCTCTGAATGGACTGGACATGTGCTTCATCTGAACGTTGAATGCTGTTAAAAAGTTATTTGAAGTGGAGAGCGAAGGTGCTGTTGATGAAAACTCTGCTTGTAGAGTAAATCCATTTTTTGATAAACGGGTGAAATTTCAGATGTAGGTGAAGCTATTATAGATTTGCTGGGAAACGAAGGGGGATGGGGTAGAAGTCATTAAAAAAAGTCCGCCTATTATCAATAATAAATTCAGAATTCCTACAGTTTCTCATAAGAAACAGAGCATGACCACGGTTCAACGGCATTTTGAATGTCAAGAACTGTCAAAATATGGCCAGGCAGATGGCCAAGCAAATGGCATTTGATATGGCCTGCCATTTAAGGCATGCCGTCAAATATATAGCCGGTTTAGACGAGCGGTTTTTTGCTGGATCCAGCACGAGCTTTCAGGCAAGAGAAGTAAAGGACGAAACGGAACAGCGAGCACGACTGATATAGTTGGCCATCGAGCGCGGCAGCGATTTTTCTGTCATTTTCTTAGAAAAAATTTGAGGCACAGACATTTTTTTGGTAGAAAGCAGTCTGCTACGACTATAAAAAACTGTGTGCTAGCACAGCAAGAAATCGCTCGTGAAAACTTGCAACGAGCACCATCGGCCAGCAAACTCAGTGCTGGCAAAGCTTAACATCGCTCGTCTAAACCGGCTCATGGCATGCCATAGAACGCCTCCACTAGCCATTTCGAATGGCATGCCATGAGAAATGGCTAGTGGAGGCAGCCTGTCATGGCCAAATATTTTACCAACAGTGTTGGGAATCCGCCGTGGTGTTAAAGAGGGCATTTCATTATTGGTTCTGGTCAAGAATCTTCAGAGCCGCATGAGCTTTTAGCTTTATTACGGGGAACCAATCCCGTCAAACCATCGAGATGCTCGAAAACGTGTACCAGCAAACAGCTTCTTGCAAATGTTTTCCTCCTAGTGCACTCTATCAAAAAGTAATTTTCCCAGGACAGCATAAAAGCAGAAGTGAATTAAAAAGTATTTAGAAGATGTCGGTAGCCATGGAAAAAATGTGAAATTCTGGATTCCAAGAGTACTATCATCACAGAATAAGCCACTAACACTTCGGGTAGCACTGGTTCTACACAAACGCTGGGTAAAATCTAGAACCACGATAAGGAATTAATGCTAGTTCATCGACATTGGAACGCGTTAATAAAAGTGCAACATATCTTGCATTACGAAAGATGAATAAAAACACCAATGTTAAAAGCGGAACGCAAACTCAACGTTTGCAGTACAAAAAGGAGCACATGGCATAGAAAAATGATTGGTATATTGCAGTTTTCTTCGATTTTAACATGGCATCACATGAAAGAAAACGGCGCAATGGTCTGGGAAGATATTTGCTACTATGGTGCGACACCGCTAAATTTTCAAAACACTAAAATGACAGCCAAACAATAGTGAAGATATATTTTTCTCAGTGCCTAGTAATGTTTCGTTCTCTGACATGAACAAACCAACAGGACAATGCCCCAAAACATACAGCACGGATCATTAAAACCTGGATTAAGACCTGTCGACTTAACGGCGTAGCTCCCCCACTCATCGGGTTTAAAAATCATGGAGAACGTTTTTGGTTGGTCAACCCGAAACATCTACGTATGCGCCAGGCAATTTCAAGACAAAAACAAGTAATTGATGCCATCAAAACTGCTCGGGACGACATTTTCCTAAATTATTTTAAATTATAGTATTATTCAATGTCTGAAATGATGTGCGAAGTGCTTTGAACGCAGGAGGAAGTTAACGTCAGAAAATAAAAAAAATCTACTGTTTTCCATAATGTTCAAGATTATTATAACAAATTTCACAAGTGCCCCTAATCTATTGAGCTAATTCAACAGGCAAATATCAGCGCACTCATTTTTTTGAATGAATGTATCGTAATCGTATACTCTTTTATTTCGGAAAACTAGTTTAAACAAAAAAAAAACTCTGTAAGATGATTTCTGAATTGGTGCCCCTATTAAAATGATTTTACCTAATCATGTTATCAAAAGGTCAGAGCTATTGACCAATATTGATCCTTATTCACACTGTAATGCATTTTCTTCAGAAAACAAAGTGCACTTTTCTATAAGTGTAATTGTACATTTTGAAAAACATAATATTTAAAAATATTAGTACTTGAAAACGTAATTAATGATTTGAACTTCTATCAAATTTGTAATGATCACAGCGAGTAGGAAAATTACTAGGAAAATTACTGAAACAAGATATCAGCAATCAAATAGTACTGTATACTATAATGTACAATACTACTCTTAAAAACATAGTTGAATCCTTATACGATACTTCAACATATAATATGTAAACAATGCATATATTTGTATATTCGTGCCTTCCAGAATTTCTAAGCCACGAGCCACCACTGGTTCATATTGTTTATTTCAATGATGATTGACATCTTAATAAACTAGATATTTGACCTACCTAAGCCATCATATTTGTTTATGATTTAGGCAGATTCAGGTAAAGTGAGTTCTAAAATTTCAATGAAAAATGAACGTTGTTATATGAGATAGAAATAAAAAATTTAAATGGATTATTTCAATTATTAAATTGTATTGATATTACTAGACTGACAACAGTTCAAAAATGTTTTTAATATTATATCCAAAAATCAGACAAATTCAAAAATATAATATTTTCATGCTGCCTTTAACAGGATACCGCAGGAGAATCAGTGAGTAAATTAGTTACTTTTGGGTACACATATATCATGACCCCTACATGCATAAACGACAATATAATGTAGTTATCAATATCAAGTGCAACCACTTAGTCAAATTCTTATTTCATTATCAACATTACAAATAGCTAGTGGTTTTCATTTAGACTCTGGGCTTCTGATTCACGTAGTTTACAATATAGTAAGTACCTCATAACGAAAGCTTTGAAATTTGATCCATCGATACATGAAACAGTATCATCTGCATCACTCATCAAGTTTCTGCATATTTCTTCTGTCAGTATAACTTTTCAATAGATTACTTTGAAAAGAGAAAAAATGTATGCACGTATTTCATTAAAAATTGCTCATAAAATCTATAATATAATCTAGTATGCGCTTTTGCAGAGGTTGAAGCAAGTCCGAAAGATCCCGGCTCGGGAGATTCGAATCAAGCTCAATCTACCCAAAATCAAGAAGCTACTTCAAAAACTCCTATCGATGGTAGTAATAACAATGCTAGCAACATTGATAATAACTCATCCGCTAATGAAAACCCACAATCCAATGTCAAAGAACAATCCGAATTCAATCCAAATGATAGTGGTGCATCTGAAAACAATGATAACTTGTCAATTACAGCCAATGCTAATATCAATGTTACAGATAATGTCGATGGCGCGAACGTTGTTGTTTCGTCAAAACACGTAAACGAAACAAGTCTTATAAATGGGACTGCTGCGAATGGTGCCATTGAAAAAAGCAACAAAGATGAAGATCGTTCGAGTACTACAAATTCTTCGATAGCATCCCCAATGTCGGGTGTTTCATGTGACAGTATCGATGCCAGCAACAAGTCAACTATCAGCAGTGGTAGTTCCTTGCGTTCACCCAGAGCTGGATCACGTAATCCTGTAACAGGTTTTGGTATCGAAATGCCATCGTATAAGAGAAACCGGGTTTTACGAAGAGGTACCAGCTAGAATAATTTGTTGTTTACTTGTTGTTGTTGCATTGTATTGGCGCTTTGTTATATTTTTCAATGCACACAATTATTATTGTTGTTGAGGTTATTTTGTACGATACAAGATATTTTATAGTATGATACACACAGATTTTTTTAAGGAATTTTGTTTCTGCTTGATTAGTTATTATTACACATGAACACTATTATATATATATATATATATATATATATATATATATATATATATATATATATATATATATATATATATATATATATATATATATATATATATATATATATATATATATATATATATATATATATATATATATATATATATATATATATATATATATATATATATTCTTACAAAGAGTAGGTTGCATTGCTTATTGAAGTTTTCATTTATACACTACTTTTTACATCTTTAGAAGCTAGATGTACTCAATCTCTCAACAAATATCCAAATATCAATACTTTTTGAATAATCTACTTCTCATATTCACTGTCTGTCAGCCTGAAATCGAGAGTATCCCTAAAAACCCATTTGTAGCTATTTGGAAGGAGTATACATTCCTATGTGCGCACGTATGTAAAGCATAATTTTTAGCAACGTTTGAGTTTGCTACGAATGAAAATATATGTAAAATACATTATGCCGAATAAAACGACTTTTAAAGATAGTATAAACTAAATTGATATTAATGAAAGTAGGCAGATTATCCCGTAAATATGGATTCATATTAATATTGAGTTGTATTTAGCTTCTGGAGGTCTCTAAGTTGAAATACTGTTTTTTAGTTGACTTTAGTAATAAAGTATTCATAGTCTATGCTCTACGCTATTTCACTCTTAATGAACGTTTTTGAGTGCAAAAACTATTTATGTATGTTAAACGTATTTTATTATAGCATTGTTGAAATGCATTAATGCATACCTCGCAGTATGTGTATTAAATACCCGTAATTTCGATAATCGCAATTCAATTAATTTCGTAATAAATTCATGTGTTGTAATTTACACGTAGGTTAAAACAATTGTTTTATCGTAAGTTATCAACGTTCAACAGGTAAATTTTCAAACCAAAAATATTTACATGCTTGCAAGTCAGCAATCTTGCGAGTATTGATATCGACCCATGTACGACCTAATTAAACGATTGTGTTGACTAGTTAGTTAACTTATATATAAAAGTAAGTAACATTGTAATAAAGATTGTCAGTCACAAAATACTTACAAATAGTTCATTAGATAATAAACTCCTAGGAAGTATGTTGGTAAATTCGAAAGGAATTTAACAATGTTAGTGACCTCGACTTCTTGATGAACTAAGTCTTAATAATTTCTCAACGTGTGACTGCGTCGAGCTCCAAAATTTACAACATTAAACATTAATTAACATTTTTGTTTAAATCTCCGAACCTCGATATCTTCGCCGAAAATTCCAAACATGTAGTCACTATTGTTCCGATAATTGAAGATAGGAGAAGAGATTGAACGAGTAGTTCGAAACTACCGCAAAGACCCGGTGCAGCCCAAGGACAAGAAATATTGGGAGTCTCGCTGTGACACACTTACATCATTATGAAAGGAATTCAAGGAAAACAACGAAGCTCTGTTGAAATGATCAGCCCAAGCTAGCGTTACCAACTACCTCCAAAACGATTATTGTGGACAAAAAAATCCACGGTAACCAACACCATGGACGATATCAACAGCAAATTGGGCGATCTACACGGAAGTTCGGCAGCATTTTCCCATGAGCAAGCAGAGCTTTCTTCAATCAAGTGCGAAGAAATAGTGATAGCAACTGTTCGCAAGCTTTTGCAAAGCATCGAGGCTCGCTCAAAATTGAACAACCAATAGAATTCAAATAATTCCAACAAAAAGTCATTTAAACCCAATAGAAAGCAATCTGAAAAAAAACATATTTAAAATTTGCTGTGCTTAGTGGTCCCTGCAGAATCAACATAAGCAATTATGATCAAACAGAATCATGAAATCAGGATTTGCAGATGCAACTCATGCAAGTACTCTCTACTTTCAATGACATACCTCAAACTAATATCAAGCTACCCCGCATACAGCACCCGAAAGGTGATACAACCTATTTATCGTGGCAAGATTTCCATGATCCTTTTATACAGCTTCTAGTTAAAAATACATTAGGTCCTGCACAAAAACTGTGTGATAATAACTACGAACCAGGTTGGAATCTTCCTAAAATAAAAGTCAATTGGCAAATACAATCTTAAATAAACTTTTATCACAACCGGGAATTAGTGGAGACGCAGCACATGGACGGAGCACTCACAAATTCTTACTCGATATTACTCAGGAATGCGTGCGAAGATCCCAGCCATTAAATATTGAAGCGGATCAGTGGAACACAATTCTTTTATTTATGTTCATCAGTAAATTCGTTAAGGAAATTCATTTTTTTTTCGAACAATATCCCGAGTCCGCGAGAAATTCAAAGTGTAAAAAAAATGTACGTTCCAGAAACGAAGATGTTAGTCTTTAGTCTTTAGTCTGAGTAACAAAATTGATCGATCATCAAAGGGAGTGCCTAACAGAACTTCACTTATCACCAGCTGTCAACTTTCTAAAGGCGATCATCCGATTAACCATTGCGAGAAATTTCTGAGCACGGAATTATCAGCAAGAAGAAAATGTATAACAAAATGACAGCTTTGCTTTAATTGCCTTAAATCAAATATACATTTCAAAAGCTGTTTAAAATGTGTCAAAAGAACATAATACATTAATATATCAAAATATGATATCAAGCGAGTCATCAACAAAGTCAAGTCAAGCTTTGACAATGCAGCGATTTGAATGCTAGGCATCCTCGTACGTCTTCTTGAGAACAGCATTAGTAAAATTACAAGGTACAAACAGTGAAGGTGTTAGCTTAAGCGCACTTTTCGACTCTGGGTCACAAATCAGTTTTATTACTGAAAAACTCAGCACAAGACTTGGATTCAAAAAATTCCACAAAAACAAGCTATATTAGGTATCAGAAATTGTTCTCACTGATCTACCGCTGTGCTTGAATTTGATATCTAAAGCAAGCCGTTTTAAGAAGCAATTTTTGAAGCAATCATTTTAAAAGAAATTACTAGCTAGCACCCAGAAAGATACGTATACGTTTCAAAAGGTCGATCGCAAAAAACATTTTACTCGCCGACTCAACTTTCAATGTACCACAAGCAATAGATATGTTATTAGGAGCCAAGTTCTTTTGTTCTTTGGTGGTCTGTGGAAAGATTTCACATGGAGCTCATTTACCAAGTCTTCGGAATACTACTCTTGGGTTTATTATTCATTGAAGAGTAAATAAATCATCACATGGCTCACAATTTTTTTGGAGCAGCTAGAGATTTAGATAAATAACTGGAAAAATTCTGATAAATCGAGGAAAGAGTACGAATTTATTGTTACCTCTGTAACAAAGAAAACAAAGGCTGTGAAAGCTTCTTCACCTGGACTGTAGGTATATAGTACGTCTTTCATTTTTAGAATCTTCCAATCGCCTCGGTCAGTCCGATACAAAGACTCAATCGTTTACAAAAAAAAAAGGTTTGTTCGCAACTCTGAGTTGCATAAAGCATATAGTAAACATTTAAAACTCTCTGAATTAGTAACATCGCTAGGCGAGACAAAATCACATTACTATTTCTGTTCTAGCGCCAGATAGCCTAATACTAAATTACGGGTTGTATTTGATGGATCGTCAAAATATCTACAAAAGCGAAAGAAATTTCCAACTTATTGTTTGGCAAGACCAAGTTGGAAGTAAAATCAAGACCTATCGTCTTACAACTGCCACGCTGCTAAGAGTTCTCCATATTTAGCAATTTGGTGCTTGAAAAGGTTAGCAGAAGACGAAAGTTCAGCATTTTCTGCAGTAACTGGAGTAATGATTCGAGATTTCTATGTAGATGATTTGGTAACCAGGGTTGGTGACATCAATAACAATTGAGAAGCTTAATTACTGCTTACTTAATTACTATTACTTAATTATGCTTTTTTAATTACTTAAAAAAGGGAAATTCGTTAACATAAATGGTGCTCTAATAGTGCCAAGCGCTTGGAATCGATGAGTCCTAAGAACAGAGCGGGTGAATGTAATATTACAAGATTGAAAGACGGGCAACATTATCAGAACACATAATTTAAGCTGGAATCCTGCAGGAGACGACTTCAAAGTGAAAATACCGAATCATATCAACAATCAGCAAATAACTAAAGGAAAAATTCTGTTCATTATCCCAGTGCTATTCAATCCTTTGCGCTCGGTTAATCCAGTAATCGTTTTAGCCAAAATATTTATACAGCAACTCTGGCAGATGGCAGTTCAAAATTGACTCGGACACCTTACTTCCAGATAAATTTCAACATAAATGAGCAGCATATTGAGCTTAATTGCCAATCTTGAGCCCTTTAAAAATACCAAGAAGAATTAGTAAATCCAGGAAATCAACTTGTACACGAATTTGCCGATGCAAGTGAACGAGCTTACGAAACCTCCCTTTATTTACGGTCTCAAAGTGCTGGAAGTAACACTACAGTATTTCTAGCATGCTCAAAAAGTCGTGTAGATTCTGCGATAAACCGAGCCATTGCCCGATTAGAGTTTTGTGCATTTCAATTATTGGTTAACTTAAGGAAGGACATTTTTTTTGGCTGACTCATGGATTGTACTGCAGTGGATTGCGTCACCTTCATCTAAACTCACGAATTTAGTTGCTAACAGACTAGCTGTTATAGTAGGAGATGGAATATGGCAGCACGTCAAGTCTAAAGAAACCCGCGCCAATATAATTTCACGAGGTGTGTTTCCATCACAGCTGCTATCAAGAGAAATATGATTTGAAGATCTTACTTTTATCAAACTTCCTATACGAATCCAACCTAAAATCAGTGAAATTATGGTTTCTGAAAATAAATATTATTCAAACTATGCGTTCCAATAACAATTTTCAACGACTGCAAGAGGTAATAAGTCGGTCAATAAGTTCCGAGGCTACCTAATAAAAACACTAAATTATGACACCCTCAAAAGATATAAAATCGTTCCAACAGTTTCATTTTCGATACCTTTATTGTAGAATGATTTATCTTTTGCTTCAAAATAGGCCTCCGTTTCGGCAATCACTCCTTTATTCGAAGATCTGAAAATTAATAATTGCTATGAGCCAAATGTGGAGTATATGTTGGACGCGGAAGCAATTCATGCATTTTACCATCGACTTGTTACACAGTGCATTGTCTGGGTTGATTGGGAGAGATTCTCAGATTTTTAACGAAATCCAGGATTAATGGTAGGATAACATTTTTTGTTCTTAACGTTGAGCGTTTTTTTTGTTGCTGCAATTTTGCCCTTCAAACGCACCAATAACGCTATATAATATTCGCTATTCTCTTCTCAAGATAGTCGATGAATATTGTTGCATGCGCAACCCAAAATACGGTCGCAATAATCTTACAATCTTAATGTTGCGTTTTATGTCGCTTTGGATGAGGTTCAAAGTCAGCGTTCACTCAGGTGATGATCATTTTGACTCTGGAGTGTAGTGGTGGAACCATGTATCATTCATTGTAACATATCCATGAAAAAAAAATGTTTTTCTCACGATTAAACAGCTCCGAACAGTGCTCTGAATTATCAACAGATTTAGTCACTAGTCCACAGTGAGTAAACGCTCCACACATTTTGAAAAAAGCTTTCCACTGCCTTTCGATATCTTTACGGTGTCAGCTATCTCCTGTAACTTCATTTTACTCTTTTGTGGATGTTTTTATGTTTTGTGGTGTAAAAGCATCATCGGTGTCTGCACGACTACGTTTAAAGTCCGCAAACATACGCTCAACTAACTAATGCTCGGTTTCAGAGCTTGAAAGCAACCGTGAGGATCCACGGTTCGGCAACGGCTGGCTTCACGGTTTTACGGCCAAAAGAATGTAAAACGCATTAAGTTAATTGTTGTGTGATATACGATTAAATTTTTCCCAGACAGTTTGTTAAAATTGCCTTCCGGGAAAAGCCTAATTGTATGCCGCTACACTAACACTTAACAAGCCAAGTTTTTTCTGTAACGGTTTTTTATCCATCAAGAAACTACAATAAATCATTCGCGTTGCACAAAACTGCAGTGTTTGAAAGTCGCAACGAGTTAACACCAAACCAACACCAGCTGAAATAGATAAAGCTTTGAAATTAATAATTCGCAAAATGCAGGAAAATGATTTTGAAGTATATGTGAAACAACTCAGCAAGCAAAGTGACTTCGTGCTTTAAGCCTTTTATCGTGAAGAAGGTTTCTTCAGAGTAGGAGGCTGGAGCACTCATAGCAAATGACCATTAAAAACGAAGCACTCCATGGTGATATCACCTTCAAATTTGTTACGAAATAAAGAACTGTAATTATTGGTTTTATGTTCATTTAACAATCTGCTTTGCAATATTTTAAGTTAATTGACATTAAAATACTAAATAATTTCTATTTCAGCTTGATACATAAAATTTTATTATTTTAGTTCACGCCATAAAACACGTCAAGCGATTTAGTAAAATGCTATATATATATTTTTTAATATTACAACTGTTCTACACTTTTTATGTGTTGCCACTCAAACACTATTTTAAACTGTGCAGCATCTTTATCAAAATAATCGGAGAATTTTTCGATATATTTCTTTTATATTTCAGATGGAAACCCAGTAACCGGTGAAGGCTATAATGGCGCAGGCGGTGCAGAAGTTAATACAACAGTACCCTCCCTGAACGGTGCCAAACAAGTTATCAATAAGAATCGTATTCCTCCAGGCGGTTATTCTTCTGGACTCTGGTAGAAAATTCAATGTTCTCATTTACTTCATACGATAAAAAAAGAAGACAAAAGGATAAACATATACCTATTCTCCCTCAAAATTACAAGAAGCAATTCATTGAATTGCAGTATACACGTAAACTTCTACTAACGTTTATCATAAAATTAAAAAAATTGATTGAAATTACTCAAGAACAAAAAAGTGAAATGAGGAAGAATTGACAAGCAGTGACAAAATAGAAATATCACAATACGAATTATATAGATGAGCAATATACTTTTAGAGCCGAGGAGATTAAATCAAGAGCAAAGAAGTTATATATGAACCCTTTCAAATTTTTCATTTCTATGTTTTGTGCAAAGAAAGTCCACGAAAAAAATCGAAAGGCTATATATGCAATTGCATATTTAAAGTGATGCTTAAATAATAGCAGGGGAAAACTTCTTTGCGTATGATATTTTCGTTTTTTCTAAGTTGCAAAATAAATTGAATTTATGAACTTGTACATTAGCACTAGTTCTAAATGTCTGAAAATAGTGTAAAATGACAGTATTGCATAATTTCTCTTGAATATTTAAAACTGAAACGAAATTTATTTACTTTAAAAACTCATCATCATCATTGCTCCCGTTTTTTACGTAATTTTGTTTACTTGACTCTATTCCTCATTTAGCTAACCTCACAAGACTCTCTGGCGGTATTAATTTGATTTGATAGTTTAACGTGTCTCTTTTTCCTATTATTTTTCTAATTCACAATTTTGCTGAATATTTACGGTTGATATTATTACGTAACTTGATTTATTTTTTTGTGCTTTAAAAAACGAAATAAAACGACAAAATATTCTAATCAAACACATCTCCTTTGCACATTGTTTTGTCCTGGATTTTTTTCGTCCTTTTTATATAACAATAATAATCACGAAACATTTTTTATTTCACATCATAAGATAATATTTATGATAATTAGAAATTATTTTTCATCTTGACTGTAATTTTTCCATGTAGCATGATTTATATTTTTTGATAAAAAAAAAACAAAACCATTGATTCATTATCTATAATTATTTTATTTGGACATGATTATATACTGATTACTACATTTATTTGTAAAAATTACATTAATTAATAAAAGAAGACACTTTTTATAAGTATACTTTGTTTTTCTTACTCGATAGCGCTCAATTTTAATTAATGTTTTCGCTGGATTTATTTCAAGTATTCACTGCGATGCATGTTCAATTTTGGCTTTAAGTTTTGTGCGCGGGATAATATTCTTACGAACGCAAAATTGTTATGGAACTATGTTTTTCATCCATTCTTGGCTAACGCGAACTGTGCGTGACGATGCAGAGTTTTGTTAAAACGTCCCCTCTCAGTCACCGAAATGTTTGGTTTGCTTCGGACACCTTCCAAACCATTTTCACGGTACACATTCACCTTAACACAACGGCCCAAAACCACCAATGGAGTGCGTCGATCTACCTTCACGGCTTCCAAAACATCACAAACGTTGGTGCTTGCCTTCTGGTAGCTGTTTGAATGCCTAAATTGTTGTATGGCGTCTCTTTTAAGTAAACTAGATCATTTTGCTTATTTACAAATGACTTTATTTGGAAATTTTTCTCAAGAGAAGATATTTGGCAAT
This sequence comes from Nemotelus nigrinus, assembly GCA_947369275.1. Lineage (NCBI taxonomy): Eukaryota > Metazoa > Arthropoda > Insecta > Diptera > Stratiomyidae > Nemotelus > Nemotelus nigrinus. The sequence goes on from OX376372.1 coordinate 31,748,724, forward strand.
TGACCGCGTTCGTGCACCAGGTTAATAGGAACAACAACTTTTTTTTAGCATCGATGACATATTGTCCATTTTGAAATTTGTAAGGCTTCATATTGAGCTCAATTTGGTGTATTCATTGCATCGTTGTTTTTGATATGTTTTGTTCAGCAGTCCTTTGTCTTCTACTGTGGCGCGAATTCCGTTGAAATCGAGTCTTAATTTTTCGAATATTGTCTGACGCAAATGCTGTTTTTTCCGATCAAATACATAGCGTTATGCAACACTGTTGCTATCCTTAAAACCTGATATGGTCCAGAAACGAAAGTTATATTCACATTGAGGTGTTGGAGGGCTCTAGGAATAGCCGCTTGTGTTTTCCACTCAAATACAGCGCTGCTATTACTACTACTACGACATCGAGCAATGATTTCGCTCATTTGTTACAATATGGAAGGACATTTTGTCGTGCCTGGAAAAATACCATAGTGAAAAGGGATTCCGAAACTATTGGCATTTACTGAGCGTTTGGAGATTTAATTTATATTCCTCTATGCAGACTTACCACCGACATCCTTCCAGATCACTACTAAAAATTTTAATTTCTATGATTTGAACCAAAATTGTATCGGTATTGTTTGTCAATGAATGTTGAAGAATTTAATTCAACAAAACAAAGGTAAAAAATGACGCCAACACGTTTTCGTGTGTATGTTTATGTTATTTCGTAGGCACTTCTCCATATTTACTCTCTATGGAACGATATGCCGTCATTGAAATGGTGCGAGCTCTTACTATCATCTTTATGTTCAAACTTTAACGAAAAGCGATTTATATAAAATGCTGCATCTAGCTTTTTTTTTGCTAAAGGTTTCTAAGAATTCCTAGAAACAGCAATGGCTTCCTGACTAACAGGCATCAGCCAACGTTTACTCGATTGTTTATTTTTAAACACAAATTGCGTTTTAACTCACTTTTTTTCACAAACACAAAAGCGCCCCAAACAACGCGACGACCACGAACGCGCAGTTTAAAGCCCGGTCTAGACGCTAGGTTTTGCACAACGTTTTATCTGCGCAGTCAAAACGTTGCAAAAATAAAGAGCGTCCAGATGATGCAAATCTGTATTTATTTTAGCGCAGTTTTATTGGCGTCACCATGGAGGAAGTACTACTCTGGTCAATTTTTGCACGTTGTTTCGTGAAGAAAAAGAAACAAATGGAACATCTCCAAAGAACCCGGCGTTCACAGTGGTCGAGGAAATGGCTTCTAAAAAGACAGCACTTTTCTCACATTAAATTACTGCGTGAATTAAGTGATGAACCTAATGATTGGCGGAACTACTTGAAATGGACATAGACACATACATTCATTTATTGGAATTAGTGAAACCATATATCACAAAAGAAAATGCTTGTATGTGTAAAATTCTTTCGGACAAGGCAATAAACTCAGTCAGAAACTCCCGTGAACATTGTCGAAGGTTCGCCATTTGCTAAAAATGAATAAAAAACGTAGCTAATCGTCCACACGTAACGACTTGTCGGCACAATTCACGGATAACTATGCCTAACCACCTCAGTTATCGCTGCAACTGTACCGTCACCGTGCAGTTCTCAAAATTGCACAGTTGTCCTATCCACACGCAACGTTTTATCTGCAACGTTTAAGACTGTGCAGATAAAACGTTGTAGAAAGTAAATAGTAATACATGTTTCTTCAATCAGCTACTGCTGCAAAATAGTCATCGTCGGTGTCAATTACAGCGTGAAATTGTGGGCATTTCGAAGATATGTCTCTTCAAGTGTATTATTTCATTAATTCATATGAGCAGATTTATCACTCCTCCTTGAGATACCCGACGCCTTAATCTGAATATTTTCATATTTCTAGACTGGTGAAGGATGTTTTTGGCGGTGACGGCTGCTATGGAGTGTGAAACCTTCATAGGTATCCTAGTCTGGACTAGAGGTATGTACGATTTACCGAAGCAACTACGTACTAAAGCAAAATCATTATTAGCCTTCTCCTTACGGGAGTGCCTTTCGGTATTATTTCACGAGGTGGCTGATAGTGAGTACTTTCTTCTAGGATTTTCATTCATCATGTGGGTGGTGGACGCTACTGCTTCCTCCCACTTTACTGAAGATTGCAGCATATACTTATTGCTTTAAGCTCTGTAATTCTGTGGTAATACGGTGTCCCTTTAAGCGTGGGTACTCAAAAATCACGTGTCTTCCATTCTCTTCTGTTCTATGACAGCTTGGGCCCATTGGTGTGTCTTCATACCCAAATATATGCAGATATTGGTGGAAGCGGCCATGATCAGTAAAAAAACTGGGTTAGATAGTAATTTAAGTCATCATACTTCTTTTGCACCCAACGAATAATTTAATTCATATTCCTTTCTCATTCGAATCACAGCGCTGCTGCCTCCCGAAGAAATTAAATATTCGCTCTTCTTGTTCAATTGTCGATCCACATGTGCCGATTATGCACTCGTTTTGTTTCATCCACGTTTTGTTTCATCCATATCGGCTATAACACAATCTGAATTTACAAATGTCGTGCGAAAGCCACTTAGTACGCTGAGCTGGTACACTGATATCAGGCGCTGTCGGGATGAGCTTAAGGCGAGAGGATCACCGAATTTACTACAGCAGTCAAAATTTTCCGCCTGTTTTGTATACTCTAATGTTTGACAATATTCTGGCAAGCGATGATTGCATTTTTGCTGCTTTTGCGCTTATATAGGTGATGTGCTCCTTAAAGTTCAGTCTGTTACCCAGGAAAATTCCAAGTTATTTGAGCGATGCCTTTGATTTAAGGACTTGAGAGCCAACTCACTTCTTCATAAACTCGACCTTAATCCGGCTGGCTATCGGCACCGCATCAATTCTGCACTAGACAAAATCAAGGGAAGCTGGATCTATCCATATTTTTATTTTAGCAATAGCAGCGTTCGTAGCAGCCTCAACTTGGTGGATATGTTTAGCCACTGGTACTGTTGCTAAGTTGTCGGCAAAACCGATTGTACACTCGTCTGGTAATAGATGTCTCAAGACTTTGACGTTCATTATCGGTGATCTCATACGTTTCCACTCCGCTATCGCCTTCGAATGTTTACTGGAAGTAGCTCGATAGCAGGTCCATTGTGATAAGAGCTTCTTTAATGTGCTCCTCGTTGGCCGAGTTTATGAAGTTCTTCACGTCAAGCGTGACGACAGCATAGTACACTTTTTTCCCTATCTCCATCTTTTACCAGTAATCGCGCCACTAGTAATTTTTACAGCTGCATGGGTTGTTATGCGTGCTTTTCGAAAGTCGTATTGTCATTCGGATAGACCGTTTTTAGCTTCCACGATTGGAAGCTTAGTCGATTGTAAATAATGGGCTTCAGGACTTTACCCATCGAGTTCAACAGACATATGGACCGATATGATAATGTTTCGCCAGGAGGTTTGTTGCCATTAAGTATAAGTACAAGTGCTTAGCATCCACTGGCTGGAGAATGTTCTTTCGTCCCAAAAAAAAGCATGGTGGGAAGGCTTTCACGAAAGTCAAATTTCCTTCGCATTCCGACTTTAAGACCTACGTTTGGAATCCCATCTGGTCCGGGGGCTTTACAACCACTGATTTTACTGCAGAATTACTTTAGCTCATCCTCCATTACTGGTAGCGTTTCCTAGCAACAGTAGTTGCAGGATATTGCGGGGAAAAGTGTCGTGATAATGTTATGAAGCATTGTCGGCATGTTACCTTAGGTGAAATATAAGCACTCAGATTCTCCTCTGGCACGTTGAATCTGCCATCTGGCTTTCAAACTATAACTATACTTAATCAAACGTTTCTTGGTCGGAAAATATGGTCTTCCACCTGACGTCAGAGTATTGTTCGGTCGACCGCTTGATGATCCGCCATGAGGTGACGTGTATAAGACAGGATGTCTATTCGTTTGTTTGTCAAATCATGAAGCTCTTCAGTTGCTCGCTATCAAAGCGTCTTGTGTCTGAACCTGTTTTTATTCCAGAGGTCGAACACGTTTCTAATACATCTTCAACATGTCTACATTTTCGAAAGGAGATTTTTAATAGTCTCCTACAAGGAAAGTATGTCTAGTAAAAAAGCCACTCAATCGTTCAATGAGCCTTAACAGGGTACTTTAACCCGAAGAAAATGAAGCATAAGTAAAAGAATGATCTGCCAATGTGATGAAAATTGCTCGAAGTAATGTAATGGGCACGCGCAAATCAAATTAACGGATGCAAGTATAACTACGATTTTCCCCAGTTCGTTTTTATGGGCTACCAGTGTGCTAAAATTTGATTCATTTATCTAGCTTATACCATCAGAAAGCTTTTATTATTGCGTCAGTAAATTCAGATCTTATACCGATTCTTAAAAGATTATGTATATCTTTTTAGAATGAAAGGATACACAAATACCAACCACCAGAATGTTCTCATATAGTATTATTATCAGTATATTCTGTTTCTTATGTTATATCAAATATTTATTTACGAAACCACTGTCGAAAGCTTCTTGCAATATCAATAATTTCAGCTGACGTTTGTGTTAATGGAAATTAATTTGACGTTTTTTAATGATACAAAATACTTCAGCGATATCAAAATTTCATTTGTAACTTAGAAAACTTATTCAATAAACAATTCATTTTATTTAGCTGACAAAAATTCAAAATAATGCAACAGCAATAAAAATATCCGTCTGGAAAATGTCGAACTGAATCTAAAATACATTGCCAACATTAAATACTAAATAAACAAAAATCATGAATATCCCGAAGTGTTGTTTGAGTTGGGAATCTCTCAAACATCATAATTATCAATGTTTGTTAGTAATACGAAATAAGTAAAACATTATTAATTAACACTTTTGCTAGCTAATTTAGACTGTACGTTAAACTTCAAACCAATATACTTAATTAGGTGTCTAATAATGAACACACAACAACAACAAAAAATCAATTTAACTATTCGACTTCAAGTGTTTATCCAACTAGTTAATAAGACATATATAATTAGTGATTTAGTCTTCGAATGAAATGGAAGGCCTATGAATAAATAAAGGAACTGGAAATAACAATAGGGAACAAGTGGCATCGCGAATGGCTCAATCGCATCTAGATCCAGAAACACTTAAAAAAATTCAATTGTAATTTAAAATTATCTTTTTCATTATGGTCACAAAACGTATGTTAGCTACTAGTGTAAAATCCAGGAAATGTCATAGGAAAAATAATGGCTTCCAAACCTATTATCTTACTTGAAAATGTATAACAGAAACTTGTTTTACTTCAAGGGATTATGTCGGTATCATGACATTTTTCGAACCAAGTAATTTGATAGGAAAAATTAAATTATATTCACGTAATTCGTTGTGAAACAACTAAAAAATGCCATGAGAACAAGCATTTAAGTTGAAAAATATCTTTTAACATGGTGCCTTTTAGATTAGATGACAGATCCATAAAAATGAAAATGATTTCTCAAAGGAATATCTAAAAAATATTGTTTTTTTTTTGTAATAAATTCAATTTCAGTCTTCAAGATTTTGAAATGTCAAAGAAAAATCTTCTTTAGTTGTTTCTCTTTAACTTTGTCTTTTACTTAATATATAAATAAAGTCGAAGAATAATTTTCACACTACATTGATTTTCATGCATTTGAGTGTTAGTTATTCGACTTCGTTTTTGGAATTTTCAGCGGATTTCTGTTCCTTACTATCTTGTACAGGTGATTCTAGTTCGAGAGTTACGGGTCCATCGTTTTGAATGTGTACTTGCATGTATGCTCCGAATTTGCCGTCTGAAAAAGGAAAAACAATATTTGATTTGAATTCTCGAGCAGTATACTGAAAAATTTGCAACGCGTCTTCTGTGCTAAGGTTTAGTCTAACTACAATATTTTATATGCATGGAAATAATTTGGGTTCCCATGTTTTAAAATGCAATTTTTTCTTAAAATGTTGATATGATGATCACATAGAAAAGAATTTAGCATGTTCAGTAGTATTGGCCACCTGAACGAGCGAAGAGTGACGTTCAAGTTCGATATGTTGTTTTGAAATTACTCTCCGCTCTCTTTTCGCCTTCCCGTGGCGGTGCTGTTAATCTTGATCGGAGATCGTATAACAATATCTGCGTGATATTAAAACCCCGGTAGAAGAGAAAGTAGAGAGTACAGTCCTCCCGGGTTGGAGGATGGAGCAATGGAGCGACAATCCTTTTTCTGTAAAATTTGAAACCGTTTTGGAACTAACGGAGAGACTTTGGATAGGATTGAATTAACGGAAACGAAATATGCATCCTGGAATATCAGATCACACAATAAGCTTGTCGCTGTTAAAGGCAAACAGGCAGGGGAAACGAAGGACGCATTCTTTCGTCCTTCAAATTTTTATTCGCGTTTTATATTATCCAGTTGATTTTCGTTAAACTTTTCCCCGACATCATAGCATGCTTTCAAGCGCTCTATATGCATCGCATATCGCATCGCGGTACTTCCATATCACTCTGGGCGCTTCAACCGATAAATTAACAAAGGCGCAAACATAGTTGGGTCTGTTCGCCTACTTTCAGTCACTGCATTTTATTGAATTTTCCTGAATCGTATGGTAGGGGAAATTCAGGAAAAGTACGAAAACGATCTCGTTGCATTTCCTGAAAATTGACAATTGAAGCCTGAACCTTATCTTGCACCTCTTTCTCCTCGATGCAATTTCTTCCAATTTTCCATGCTGATCAACAATACAATCTTAGGCCAGTTCACTGGATTTTTGGACCGTTTACATATATGGAGTCCGCACGCTGTTTAGGAACTAACTTCTTACGCTGTGGTTAAGGTTTGAGGATGTTTTATTTTATATAATTAATATATAAAATGATTAACGTATGTCTAAAAACTCACATTATTCGGGAATCCATCGTAAGTTAAAGGCTTTTTCAAATGGGTGACGCGTGAAGACGTGTTCGCACTGAATTATTGAAACCAGAATACTAGTAATAGCTTTATTAAATGCAATTATAAAATCCGACTCATCCGTTGAACATGCAGCACCTACACCCTTTGGGTCCTTCGCTAAATTTTTCACCAAAAGTGACATTCGCAGTTGTTCGAATTTGAGCAACCAGTTGCCTTTCGCGATCGTAATAAACGACTGCCGTTCAGGGAAGCGTTTTATCTCGCTATATGGACAATCGCTGTCCATGGCATTTAGCGCTAATAAGCACTGTTGTCGCTGCTCCACCACTGAAAAGTTTATCTTTTGCATATTTCTAAGAGTCATTAACAGACTCTTAGTTTCGTACCAAGCCATTCCTTCGAATAGTTCTGCTTTGTATGCGGTGTATAAGTAACTGTCATAGTGACTACCGGTGATATACGGTTCAGGGCTTTCCCTACGAACTAATATTCCAGAAACATTTTCCATGCTTCCTGCCATTGTAGTTATTGCGGCTCTCTTTGTTGTCTAAAATGCAATCACTTTATGACACGTCTTTATGGCACTTCTTTCTTTTGGCGTTGAGAACCTTCGTTGTATTCTAGCAACTAAGATCTAGACCAGACTGCACTAAAGACGATAAGAGGTCAATAGGGCATTGCAGACGGCTAGGAAATACACATAATCCAGTGACCCTTGGCGGTTCAAGTCCATTTTAGCATTTTGAATGCTAGATCTGGCTTTATTTTTAAAAATTAAAAATTCGAAGCTAGCATCTAGCATTATTTTTATTTTTTTTTAGCATACAAATTTAGATTGCGGAATAATCTGGCACTCATTTATTTACAATCTTGTCCATCAAATTTTTCTCAATAATAGCTCTGTTCGTGTGCCTTCAGTCGTGTTCATGGACTGAAACTTCCTCAAACATGTAGTGGGGGAAATTCATGAAAAGTACAAAAACGCTCTCACAGCATTTCCTTAAAAGTTACAACCATAATTGACCGTTGTCCGTTTTTGAAATAACAATATTGGTTATAAGATCTCTCACTAGCTCAGATTCGACAGAAATCTCATGGTCTTTCATGAAAGAGGGGAAGTTTTCTGTTTTCAGTCAAACGGCATACAAAAACGACTTCATAGCAATACATGGAGTACGTGAACATACCTTATTATATGATTGTTGATTGCCAGCTTAATAACATTAGCAGTTTTGTGATCATATCACCACACGAAAAGTATTCTATGATAACTAACCTATGATTCGATCCGGTGCATAGTTGTGCCTTAACTTTTCCACAAAAGTATTATATAATACATTGGCTTCAGGTCCTTGCATGGCCAAATGAAAATCTGGTTTGTTTCCTTTCAGTCGATGGTACAGTGTGAATTGACTTACACACAAGATTTCTAAGCTTTCATCTTTAACACTCCGTTGCCAACGCTTCCCAGTGCCATCCTCGAAAAGGCGCAGTGATAATATTTTTCGTACCCTGCAAACAAAAAATTGATTTTATAAAAATTTTTACACAACTTGGCAAAGCTCACATATAGTCGACCTCTTTAATTGTATCTGTTTGGCATAATCCGATTAGTACACAGAGTCCTCTTCCAATACTACTAATTAAGTCATCACCAACTAAAAAATATATCAAAATATTATATTATTTTAGTTTTAAAGCCCTACAAATATTTCAAACAGGAATAAATACACAAATATTTCAAACAGTAAATATTAAATTATAAAAAATGAAAATATTAACAAAAAATGAAAATAGTATTACGTATGATATATGAAACTCAAATAGAAAAATTAGTTAGCAAAGTAGAAGTTTCGTGCTGGAATGCCTCATTTTAGTTTTCGAATATCATTCAACTATATTGAAACCGCATATTTTATAATTGCCTAAACTATTGAAGATGTTTCGTTGAATAGTTTCTAAAAATAAAAAGCGATGGAGCATTGCAATAGTTAATTCGAGATTTCCCTTGCATTTCCGCTCCTTTGGTAGTGCATCGAAAAAGTGGTATCATTACACTTATAAAACTGTTAATATATGAATGAAGTGTAGAGTGAAGTCGCTTCACTGGAAAATTTTGTTTTTTTTTACCTGTGACTTTAGCTGTTGTCACTCTTTGTATAATTGCTTTCATCTCTAAAATCCGTTTCATTAAGAAACTTTAGTCAAAACAAGCAACTTTTTCCAGCAAATTGACAGTAGCGGTCACATGTTTACAAATAAATACCTGTCAAATCATTCTCGTGTACAGTATTCGTCGGAAGTTTTCCTTCTGCACATATTGTGTTCAGTATGGCAATGATGTAATTTAACCTTTTCGCCCTTTTCGTACTTCGAGCAACAAGAACTGTCATTTCCTGATTGCGTTCATTCCTGAATTTTTTAAGTTTCGTAGACTGCATTTGGTACCAAAAGATGTCGAAATATCCTGAGTTAATCAAACTCGGGACACAGTACGCACGTCGTATGAATTTCCTGTCGAATCGGATATTTGGCGAAGTGGCTCGTCCAACGACTGACAGGTCGATGAAAGTAGTGCGAATGCTAGCCGAGAAACCTGTACAACTGAGGGAAGATGTAGTAAACTATTATCCAAGGCATGTCGAGACTCATATATTGATGAAAAATTTACGAAACTACGGTCTATTCCGAGATGAACATGAAGATTTCAAAGAAGAAATGAAACGATTAAGGAGATTGAGAGGCAAAGCACCACCAAAGAAAGGCGAGGGAAAGCGAGGGAAAAAGTGAATTAAGTTGAGTGTATTATATAGCATAAGATTATTGAATAAATATTAAAGCATATTCTTTTGTGAATATTTAACATTTTTAAGTCCTGAATTTACAAGTCTGTTAGGCTCAATGATAAGGGGCAGCAGTCAAATCAAAATTGATAAATTAGAGCTATATATTCTTGTGCCTGAGATGAATAGCACACGCGGTAGAATTATTTTACATCACTGTTGGCGCAAAGAATGGGCTTTGCATTGCCTGGTGAGTTAAAAACTCCATTTTAATCCAAAAAGGAGAGTTAGTTAAAAAAAATAGTTGCAAAATATTGCTCGAGGCAGGTACTGCTGTTAATACGTATGTTGATCTTTGTGTTGATATTATCAAAACAGACCTGATGATTCAGCTATAACCGGGTGCTAAAAGTGCATTTATCAATAAATTCAGCAATATTGATTCAACTAAGTGCCTAATAAAAACGTTTATTCATCATCTCTACACTTTTTCCAATTTTTCACATCGTCCATCATTAAGTTTTTGCTTAGAAGGTATTCATTAAACTGCTCTGGTATCGACATAAACTTTTTGATTTTCGCTCGAAATTGTCGCCAGGTATACTGGTTGAAGTTTTTACGATCCCTGACCATTCCAACGTAGTTGAACTGATACTTATCGAGGAAGTACGTGAGCTCTGTAACAACTCCTTTGGGCAGCCTATAAAAGCAATTATACCAGTATAAAAAAACGAGAAAAATTCAAGAAAAGATGATATCATACCTAAAAAGTTTTTCTCTTGGCGCATTTGCATCTTCTTCTAATAATTCTGCAACAAATCCCTTTCTAGGTGGTCGCCTTGTCTTCTTCTTAGGTTGCTTATCGGCAATATTGTTGACTAATTTTACAATTTCTATTCGCTCCTGCTTGGTATTCGGAATGCCAATAGCTTGGTTGGGATCCAAAGCAAGTCCCATATCCCGCAAATTCGTCTTGATACTCTTCTTATCTGCCCAGTTTTCTTTAATTTCACGGCTAAAAAGTTTATTCATTATTTTGGTGCTTTAGAATACATGTTAAATTTCTAACCATTGTATCGATCCTGTTGAGCTTCGAACTTTTTGTAGCCTCTTTCTATTTACATTGTAGCGAAATTTCTTACCGCGTTTGACTTTGCGTATTTTCATTATATTTTGAGTTTGTTGAGATGTCCTTTAAAATTCACGTGCAGCAGCAGCAAACAAAAACAGGCGTGCTCGTAGAATGACAAGTGATGTCAACGTAGTTGCTATGTCTAACGATGGCGACTCTCAAAGCAGCAAGAGGTATAAGGCATGCGGCTAAAGACTTCTACTTTTATTTGAACTGTCCATCAATGTGTTCATTTTATTGAAGAAAGTGTTAAATACTCGAACTGTCAATCGTGTTTTCGACTGTAAACATTCTAGCAAGCGGCAGGACGCCAATTAATAGTTTCTCTGACGAAGTCTGTTGTGATAAAATGAAGGACACAGAAATTCTTGATCCTAAAAACATAGTGAAAAATCGAGAAGTATTGTATCGATTGATGATCAGGTATGTTAGTGGAGAACGACTTTAGAATCTGAAATGCTGCTGCTAACCGAAAAAAAAATTGTGGTTTAGCGAAACGAACTTGTCTTCAAAAGTCGCTTTTGTGTTGTAATAATATTGAATCTAACTCTTAACTTCGACGTAAAAATCTTAAAATCGGAAATACAAAGTAGACTTTACAAACAATGATTTATTACACGCCAGACAAAAATATTCATGAACATAGGCCTTAGTTCTTGTTCGATTTTGGTGTCGTTTGGTCAATATAGGGATAGTTTTCTCTGGGTAAATGGCCTGATAACGATACGAATGTATGCATACAAAATAAATTGAGGAGCATAATATTAATGTAGACTATTATTATACAAAAGACAGTTTGGTTTGTGTATCATACCTACAAAGTTTGCGGCCGGCAATTTAATTAATCAGTTTACGAATCAAGCTAGTAAACAATTTTGTGATAATATGTGGAATATAAATTGAAAATTGAATTTTAGTAACTTTATTGCTTATATATAATATTACATTGCCAGCAAACAATAGCTGTATGAACATTCTTAACACATTGCCAGACACAACTGTATTGTAACTCGTTGTTTCTAGTTGTAATGCCGTCAATTTTACGACCTTGGCCCTTCTAGTGCTAAAAATATGAAATGCACTCGGACCGTAGATATTAAGTGTTAAAATTATGAAAAATAAAGGTTGAATAAGAATAGTATGGCTCAGTTATAAAAGACAGGCTTGAAAAGTACGTCTTCCGTGTACACACTATAACTTAACAAAGCTTTAAATAAAAAGCAATTTGATTTAAAATCAACTAAAGCATGCAAATAACAATCACTTGAACGTTTTAAGTTAAGTTATGTCGATCAGGGTGATTTTTTTAGATCGCTTTGGTTCTTAATTTCCGTTGCATGTTGCACGTTATGTTTTTTTTCAATTGTGCATTGTGTTTTTACTTTTTTATTTTTGGTGTTATAACCATGCAATGTCTTTGTTTGAATTTCTGCAACATTCGTGGGATAAGAAATATTATGTTTCGGTCTATTATTACTTATGCATACATAAACCGGCAATTTTTGCTCACAAAGAAATTAAAGTCGTTTTTGACACTAGGATCAATCAGTATCACGCATCTGCCTATCATCTATTGCCTCGCTTCTCAGTCCAAAAGAGGGATTGCAATTTACGTTCGTAATGATGTGCCTTTTATCACTCTTACACAACTTACTCCTGCTAGTCCAGAGTTTAATTATCTCTGGGTTATAATCAAACTCTCAAAGCACTATTGGTTCTTGGTCCTGACATGTCTGACGCTGATACTGTTCGTTCCATCGATGCACTGTCTTCTGACATTGAGAAAACGCTGGAGATATCCCCAATCTGAAATCATCCTTACCGGTGATTTGAATGTGCACAACGCCCAATGTCTCAGGCACTCTTTGACGAGAACCGGCATGTCTAGTGTCAAATCTACTAAATCTGTTCTAACCGCTAACCCTGATAAATGTTCAATTTATGTTTCTGCACCCCGTGTTAACTCGGACCACAAATAAATCTCGGCTTAGTACTGAAACAGATTTACAAATCTGCATTTATGCAAATCCACTATCCGAAGAGTTAAATTCCGTTTTGACTAAAACATTAAGCAGAAACTCCTTGCAAGCCAGAAAGAAAGTAAAGGCGGCTGGTGACTTGTTGAAAGTATCAAGTACAATTTCCCCGTTTCTTTCTGCCACCACGTCTTCATGATGGTAACGTATTTGCTAAGTCACTGGATAACGCTATCCTCTTTGCTGAGATTTTTGCTACTAACTTCCACTTATCACTTTTATCGCTGAATCTTCTTTTCGAACAAGGAGGAATTGAAAACAAGAGAGGAATTGAAAATTCTCGCCAAGCTTGATGAATCTGCCGGACCCGATGGTATTTCGCCCATCTTATTATCTATTTCGCCATCAATGATGCGCCTCCCCCTTAGTTTAACCTCTGCGCAAACTATTTTATTTGTCGCACTCGGCTGGCTTGCACACATTCAACCTACTTAAAAAGGGGGTGGCCTATGATGCCTCCAGCTACCAAGAAATCGCACTCGTTACGGTTCTGTCTTAGACTAATGATACACTGCTAGTATTCATACCAGGGTATCTACACCATGGTATCGATAACTTGGAAGGGCTATACATTGCGCTTACGTGGTATTGTGGGACATCACCCTCAAATCGAGCAGATATAAATGCACAATAGAATCAAAAGTCAAATTATTGCAACTATTGGTGAGTTAGATGCAGTTACAACTCCAAGCTGGGGCATTAGCTTCGTAAAGGCAACGGTTAAGCAAATTAGCGCCGTAGTAAATTGCTTAGACCAAGAGCTTTTTTTGGTGTTTTTGAAAAAAAAAAACCTAGGAACTGGTATGTATGGACAACAGGAAGTATACAGTTAATGTAAACTTTCTACCTGAGGCAACCAGAATATTGTTTAGACGGATAGTTCAACCTACTGAGAATTATCTGTTCTGCGTTTTCGCAAAGGGAAGTTCAAAAACACCTGTCAAACCTTGTCAATGAGCTGTATTGGAAAGTTTGATTACTGCGCTCACCACTGGCTAAAAATCGTATCTGCTGGCAGTAAAATCTTCGCTATACTGGGTAACATTTACGCGGGACCAATACTGCGAAACGTCATAGATATCGCGTATGTACCGCTTTGACTAGCTAGAATTAGCCTAAAACTGGGTAATGCACTAGTGGTATGGACGTTACCATCCGATTAATACCAGCAGTGTATCAGTAGTATTAGATATTTAAATCATTTGTAAATTCAAAGTAAATGTAATTGCTTGAGTCGAACCATATTATCTTACTACCAGTATGGTTTCCGTTCAGGGTGTTTCGCTGGGGACTTCCTTATATTTATCAACTGAAAGGTTTGTTGTTGTCTCCATAATTTTGAAAAAATTGTCGTTTCTCTTTATGGAACCGGGAGATAGAACCGTCATCTCTAAAACTTTTATCAACCAATGTTTGTTTCTCTTGATATTTTGAAAGTCTTTGACAGAAATTGGCACCCTGATCTATTAGCCAAGCTAGTGCATTTGGTTTTTACTCCATCATCGTAAAGTGAATTGAAAGGTTCCTCTTCCTCTTCCTTGTTCCTTCCAACTTGTTCTCGATGGACTCAAATCCGGTGTTCAGACTACCAATGTCGGGTTACCACAAGGTACTGTTCTCTCCTCGATTCTTATCCTTTCATTTATAAATTACCTTCTTTTCTTCCGTTTCAATCCGATTTATAGTTTTGCCGATGACAGCTCCCTTGCATTCGCATACTCTTGTGAGAAAGTGGCTGACTTTCGTGGGAACGGTATTCTGTTAGCAAGGATAGCATGTTTACCTCGTTAAATAAGGACCTATTAAGAACAATCGTTTGGAGCTTAATGCACCGAGTTGTGTTTAATGCGTCCAAAACCCAATATTGCCTACAACTCTAGCCTTTCTCTCCTGCTGCTAGACACACTATTTTCATTGATGGTGTACGTATTTCTGAATCACCCTTGCTAAACCTATTAGGTTTGAACATTTCCAAAAAACTATGCCACATTTTCCAATTTTGCGAAAAATGCCATGAAATGCCTGGGTTTCCTTCAGAGAAACACTTCACTCCATTAGACATAGCGCAAGTCTATAAGAATCTCATAAGACCAAGACTTGAGTATAACTCCCATATATGGACTGGGGATACAGCCTTAGTGGATCTAGACAAAGTCCAATGCAAAATTTTCAAGCTTATTTTTGAATAAAACTATTCCTTCATGTATTGAATCCCTTGAGCACCGACATAATGTGGGTGTCCTTTCTTTTCTTTATTGCTATTGCTGTGGGCATAGTTCTAATGAAATATTAAATATAATTCCTTGTAGATCACCTCCTGTGCGTAGCACCCAAGCCTCAACGCTCTCATTCTCACACAAATACGATTGTGGAAAAGCCTACCATCTGCTGTTTTCTTCGCCCACTGTAGCGTACCGTGGACCACAATCTCTTTCAATCTCAACCTTTTCTCTATCCCTTGCCTTAAATTATCTTCCACCAAGGCTGTCCTATAGCACTATAGGGCATCCTCTAACCCTGGGCATAAAAAAAACTTAAACACATTGTAAATTTACAGCCAGCTTTTTTATGATGGACATCATACATTAGCTATCGAGCTCGTGGCTTTGGTGAGAGCAGATCCACCATGTCCTCCCAGCGATAGACTACTTCATGTTATGATAGCTGGAATGCAGTCGGAAGCCCCGAAAGAACCAACTGTCTACGATGACGTGATCACTGGCATTGGTAGAACAAATCAAAATTTCCACTTTAATTTTGGTTTCTAAAAGACTATTTTTCAGATTTGGAATTCGAAACGGAAGGATCGTCCTTGGCTCCCGAACCGGCTTCCTATGAAACAGCTTATGTAACTTCGCATAAACAAGCTTGCCGTGCCGGGGCATTCAGCTTCGACGGTCAACTAGTGGCTACCGGTAGTGTTGATGCAAGTATTAAAATTCTCGATGTAGACCGTATGCTGGCTAAATCAGCCCCCGAAGAAATGGAACCGGGACGTGAACAACAAGGGCATCCTGTTATTCGCACATTGTACGATCATACTGACGAAGTGGCATTTCTCGAGTTCCACCCAAAAGAACAAATTCTAGCATCGGGATCGAGAGATTGTTCCGTCAAACTGTTTGATATATCGAAGGCTTCGGTTAAAAAGGCCCATAAAGTGTTTACTGATTGCGAGCCGGTGAGATGCTTGTCATTCCATCCTTCTGGGGATTATATGGCTGTAGGAACTGAGCATCAAGTAGTACGAGTGTATGATGTAAATACGGCACAGTGTTTCGTAAGTGCTATTGCATCGCAGCAGCATAAATCGTCAGTAACGTGTGTTAAATATGCATCAACAGCAAAGGTAAGTTACGAACGTAAAAAAATAATTAGTAAATATTCCAATGAATTTATATATATATATTTAACAATTCAATACTGTCTGCCAAGAATATATTGATAGTGATTTGTTCTTTCATCGACTAACACATTTTTATAACATGTGTTTATGCCATTTTAATGGAAAGTAGAACAAATAGATATTATCAAACTATTCTTGAACATTGAAGTCCCGTCCATTTAACGTTAAAACCCTTTGGATAACATACAATACCGTAAAATAAACACAATTTTATTTGTTCATGACTAAGGTATATGCAACCGGTAGTACAGATGGATCTATAAAACTTTGGGATGGCGTTAGTGGAAGATGCATAAATACTTTTTCTCAGGCCCATGACGGTGTTGAGATTTGTTCGTTACAGTTTTCAAGGAACGGAAAGGTAATGAATGCACTTAAACTCAAATTGATTTAACTTCATCAATTTGTACAAAATATTTCTTCCAGTATCTGCTATCTTCTGGGAAAGATTCTCTGGTGAAATTATGGGAATTGAGTACGAGTCGTTGTTTGATAGCGTACACAGGAGCTGGCACGACTGGAAAACAAGAACATAGCACACAGGCTGTGTTCAATCATACCGAAGACTATGTATTATTTCCTGATGAGGCAACAACATCCTTGTGTTCATGGAACTCGCGTAATGCTTCGCGTCTGCACTTGATGTCATTGGGGCATAACGGTCCAGTCCGGTATATAATTCACTCACCAACGCAACCTGCTTTCTTGACATGCTCAGATGATTATCGTGCTAGATTTTGGTATAGGCGCTCAACTAATCATTAATAAAGATTTTGAAATAAAATTAATAGGTGTTATTATTGAAGTATTATTAAATTGCGATCGCGTTTTCCCTTTTTGTCTACAGTATCATAGACAACATATATCGGCTCCGATGCTTCTCTAAGCGGAGAATATTTGATGCGGGAATATGGATCGTTTTGAAGTTGAACATAAACTAAGTGGTTTCGAAAGTGTTTATTAGTTGTTAAATTAATTTCAATATGAAAGATATAATAGCTTATGTCAGTCTTAATTTGATTTGGGTTTAACAATATTCGTTTGAACGAAAAGGTATCCATAATTCTACTTTTTGTAAGTTTGTATGTATTACACTACATTCCCTCCTGTTTGCTATGGATTGGTAGGTAGGAGCAATAAATAAATCGTAGGTTTTCGGAACGTAGGTTTTGAGGCGAAAAGCGGCACGTTTTCAAACACTTTCCCCTGATGTTATTCTAAAAAGGTAAATAGGAAGAAATTCGAACTCACGATTTTTTTTGTTTTGGACCAACCAATAGAAGCAAACGAAAATTCTTGTACGTGCTTTACATCCGCATTTGACTAACATATCTCGCAGTATATTTAATCTAGCTCTCTTGCAAGAGACAAAGTTGCAATAACTTCCGCCTGTGAAAAATTTGCCCCGCCTATTTGGCTGAGCCTTTCATTTTCAAACCCGACTTTCTTAATTCATAGAAAATTATTATTCAAAAACCACAATCAATGATCACATCAATCAGTCGTGATATTACTAATCTTCACAATTGTCTAGTCTAATATTAAATGCATAGCATGATCTCAAAACTGCATACTAAAATTAATTCGCTTCCTACGATTGTTAGTTTACCAGAAATTAGGAAATTACAGCTGTGGTATTCAAGATACTAAATTATTTAAAGGTTTAGAGGATGCATACGTGACGTCATCTTCGATGAAAATCAAACGCTATAAAGTCAGTGTGCTTCTTTAAATAGTTCACTTGGTAAATTTGAATTTTATAGGCATCCATGCGAATATTTCTTGTCAAGCCAAGCTTTGTACCAATTATCTTAAATACCTTGCCGTTTCCTTACACAATATTCTTGCCTATTCAAACGAACGCTGTAAGGATTTAATAAATACAAACGCTGCCCACATCCACTTTGTTTAACTGAACACTCTAGCTTGCGAAAAATCGGCAAAAAAAACTTTTCTGTCGAAGAAATCCGCAATATTCGCATTCAAATAATTTCTCATCAAACATTATTACAATAATAAAAAAAATCATCAACTTCCGTGTGAGGGGTCAACGCCACCGCCCTCTGATTGGCAATCTTGAACAGATCAGGTGATTCAAGTACCGTTATCGGTAGTGGTGGATTGTTTTGGCGTGTTGGGTCGCCGAGGATTTTGATCGTGACCGCCACGAGTAGTGCATGAAGTTGTGAAATGCACGCAGGCAGCCGTGCCAGGCGAGGACGATGAATAGATTTATTATTTATTTATTGCCTTGATTTATTATTAAGATTTAGTTAGCTTTTTTCAAATTTTTGATTATTTTCAATCGGTACGATCGGGAAATGTGTAACGAAAGAATAAATTGAATGATGTGTGCCCCAAGTTGTCACGAGGGAAGGAGGAATAAATTAGTGTGCTTTGTAAAAAATGGACACTGGTTTCGGGTGTTTTTTCTACTCATAAGTCGCGGCATCGAAAAAAGCAGGTTTAAAAAGATAACTAGCGTTACAATCAATCGGCCGGCCGTGGTATCGCGCTAAAAAGAAAAATTATCTCTACCCAAACCTTCGATTTTGTTCCCTTTCAATATTTGTTGAGTGCGTATTGTTCTCCTTATTGTTTTTATTAGAGAAAGTTGGGTGCGCCACCAATTGTAACGTTTTTCGTGTGGAGCTATCGTATGCATATATGTATCGTGATAATCCAGGGCGGAAACTGCAAATTTTATAGCGTAATTGACGCAGCTGTCGTTTTACGCCGAGGATTCATTTCTAACGAAATTGAACCCAGTACGAGTTTAGGAGGGGATTAGATTTGCTGTACGTCCAACTCGAGTGACAAAATTGACAAAGCAAGAAAAAGAGCCAAAAATGCCGGCACCTTATATATAGGTAAAAAGATATATAAAGATATCTTTATACTCAAAAGGTATGTCATATCTCAATGTCTTCTTTCAAATCTCCGTCTCACTTGATTGGTATTTTCGAGGCGTAGCTAATATTTCATTTGAAACATTCTTGAAGGCATCTAATTTGTGCGTGAATTCAAACGTTTAAAATTCGAATAACATATGAGAACTGTATGACTCCGGCCACAGGGCGGTGTGAAGCAGACCTAATTCTGTAAACACTTGTGACTTGAAATTTTCATCTTGATCGGAATGAAGCTCATTTGGGACCCCGTACCTGCTTCTCCACTGTTCATGCCATCTGATTAAAAATAAAATATACGATTTGTTCCACTACTGTAGAAGTCTTCTGATTTGGAATAGCGTAGACTTCTGGCTACTTGTTAAAATAGCCACCACTAGCACGAACCGATTGCATTGCTGTGACATCGGAGCCGGTACTGCCGCATCAATGGCAATTCTTTCAAGTGGATCTAGATCTTCATGTAGATATAGATCTACAGCTCACATTTAGGCTTTTTGCCGGGTCCTTCTACAGATTTACAAGTTACACATTTCTTATACCAAACTTCTAGTGCATGCACCCAATAAAACCGTTACTTCATTAAACGGTTTGTTTATGCCCAAGTGGCTTCGAGGAAGTACAACGTGCACGCAGTGCGCTGATCCATCCCAGTTTCCAATTTTCTTTTTAATAACCCACCATCAAGATGCAAAGAGTCGATTGTGCCCAGTAGCTCTTTAGCGCGAATTTAATCTGGTATACTTTCCCATCCAGGCCGATGTATGGGCTCATTCCAGGCTATCATTTCCATTAGATCTTCATAAGATAGTTAGGCTTGTTTCACACGTACGAGGTTCCATTCGGTTCGGTTCGTTTTCGGTTGTAACCGAAAACAAACCGAACCGAACGAAACCCCTTCACACATACACGGTTCTCAGACGGTTCATATTAGGTTTTGTGTTTTTTCCTCAACTTTGCGTAAAATTTCCACACAATTGTTTTTCCATACCGCTTGCGTCTCAAATTTATCTTCATATTTTGCACAAGTCTTCTCCCACAGCGCCACTTTAGATTGCACAGCACAAATCAGCCGATCCACACCAACATCTTATAAAACGCTCATTTTATCAGAAAAACTACGACTGATAATTTCAAAAAAATTGGATGTAATTATAAAACTAATTAAAACTGACTAAACTAACTAGGTAAAACGTCTAAATATTTCAAATTAAGAGATCCAAACTGATAATTTATAAATTTAAAAAAAAATTCAAATGATCCAATCAGTTAAAACCGAAACTAAACCGTGCATGTGTGAACGCCTTGATTGCTTTCTGTTCCCTGGACACGAATTCACACCTAATAGAAACCTGATGAAACCTATTCGTGCTCAGGGAGTATTCGGTTCTATACGGTTTCTATTAGGCACCGAATAGAAACCGAATTACCGTTTCACACTTGTCGGCAGCGATCGAAAACGAACCGAGCCGAATGGAACCTCATATGTATGAAACGAGCCTTATGCATTCAACAGCTCTGGCTGCGATTATCCTCTTGCTGGTTAACCGAAAACCATGCTTGCATTCCGGTCTACATAGACGTTTGGAAAGACCATCATCATTTCCGAGCACGCTAACTTTTCGATGAATTATATCGAAGTTGTACACTTGCGGAGGAGTGTACTAATCGATTCACCCGCATTTTAATCCATCACGCCGCTTATCTGTCGGAGCTCTTGAATTTCAGCAACCATCTCAAAGCGGCAGGATCGGCCCTCAGTACGATTATTTCGACATACAGGTATTTATCGAAGTGTTTGGAAGCTTCGACTACTGCCAGCAGTTCCCTTCGGGTGACGCAGTAGTATCTCCCTAAATAAGAAATCACCCGGCTAAAGTAACCAAGCATCCGTTCCTATCAATTTGCTGCACCAATGCCATTATTACTTGCATCAGTGTCCACGATAAATGTTTTGTGCAGCTGACGATATGCTGACATCGGTACTTTGAATTAGCATCTGGTTAAGCTTTTCAATCGCTGCCATTTCTAGGGCACCGTGCTTCAGGGTCAATTAATGACTTTTTTTGCCTCGTTGATCAAACTTTCGGCAGGCTCTTAAATGGACTTCGATTCGGTTAAGATACCCTGTCATCCCTCCAACTTGTGAATCGCTGGCCTGTTTATCACTAAATGTTAAGGAATTTTCGTTACTCCAAAACTACATGCTCTCATAATGGTCCGGCAAACTCTTCTATATATTATTTCTATTTAAAAACGACAAATAACCATTTGCGAGTGTTTGCTTCTATTTCGATCCGCGGTGAAACAATCTGTTGTCAGATCAACGCCTGATTGATATATGTATAGTACCGGGCATCTTAGCTCTGCGCCATCGTCGTCCAGTTAAATATACTCTGCATTACTTTGACGTCCGGGTTTATTCCTCCGCTCCGCCGAAGGCAGAATCCGCTTGATGACTCTTTACAATAATCCTGCCCCCATAGACTTTCAGGGTAGGATATTCCTCACTCATTTAAGCTTTACTTTATAAGTTACAGACAATATTTTGATTGTTTCTATTTCAGATTACTACTTGAATTTGATAAAAATCCACTCATAAAACAGCACTAAAATAGAAATTAAATTAAAAATAAACAGTCGCTAGTACTTATACTGAAATAGTTCTATCATTTGAACTCGCAACAGCAAAACGCATTAACTTAAATTAGTATCTAATAGATACTACTAGTTTAAATCTATCCAAGCCAAGTGGCTTTTAAGCACTTTTCATTTTATCTTACAAATGGTAAAAACTATTAAAATAAATTTGTTTTTAAGCCTCTTTTATTGGTATAATGTTTTACATTTTTCCACGTTTACAACATACAGAATGCTTCAGGCTCTTTTCATACATATATTTGCGTTCGTTATGCTTTAAAAAGTGACCTATCGAGGAATGTCAAGGATTCCGAGGAACAAGAAAAGGGGATTCTAGTGTCTATTACAACGTTCGCCAATCTTAAATAGTTCCAGCAGTCTCAATACGTTTAGGGTGCGCGTTAGCATCCTTTTGTCTTGTTTCATATAATTATGGTGGTAATTTAATGCGAACATATTTTTGCCCGAAATAACTTTATTAGCTTTTCTCTGAAAACTATTCAACATAAATCAATTAACAATGCAAAATTAACAGTTTCATATAATTATGTAGCTTTTTCAAAGCTGCAATGCCTTTTTTAGCCAAGAAGACAGAGTATTCCATGATTAAAATCAAAACAATTAGTATGGTTGTGAGAAAACACTTCGCGCAAATCGAAACAATTTTTTAAATACAGTGGTAATTATTATGAATAATTCATCAAATGATTGTTTGTAGTCGTTACTAGCTTACAATAATAATTAGAAAATATTTTATTGTAACCACTATTAGTCTCGAATATGATAACTATAGATATAAAAAATTTCTTAAAATAGATTAATAAAAAATTGAATGAAAGTGTCATGAGCAAATGAGTAAATGATAACAATGATGATGTGTTGGCGAAAGAAAATGAATTGTTGGAATGAAGTTTGGATGGATTTTGTACTGGGATCGGGTTCGAAACGGTAAATATAGTTGATTTGTTGGTGGGATTTGGATTAGCATTTGTGTCGGCTGCTGCTTTCAAGCGTCGTGTTGGTTGGAGTAATGGTGATGATGATTGTATTAGAAAAAAGAATTTCGATTTCCTACGAAACGCTTTACGATGGCGATAATGCAAATGATAATGATAAAATATGCAACATAAGCTCACAGTTACATCAATAATTTGAATCGTACCAATAAAATCGGCATTTGTGTCATATCTTGTTCTTGTATGGTTGTTGTTTACATTAGTATTTTTAGTTTTGTTACTGATAGTAATCTTTGTAAAATTGAATTTTTTCGCATCTTGTAAGTTCATGTGTTGATAATTAGATTTCTTGTAATTCATCTTACAATTATAATAAAATAGAAGAAAAGCGTAATAGATTATGTAGGTTTTATTGTTATTTATATTGATGTCCGTGTAATTCGTATCACTCGAATATCCTTCACTACCGCTGCAAAGCAAAAACAGAAGTGTTCTCAATTCTTGCTGATGTTGTCTTTTCACTGGCTTCTCTTCAACATTTATTATAGTGTTGTTGTTAAACTGCTTCTCGGGGCCCTCTAGTTATTTCTTCTTTTGTGCCTTCTCGGCGGCTTTTGTAACTTTACCTGAAGTCGTTTCTTTAAAGTTCACCGACTTTATAACGCCCACAGCGACAGTTTGTCGCATATCGCGTACAGCGAAACGCCCGAGTGGCGGAAATTCCTGGAAACTTTCAACGCATAGTGGTTTAGTTGGCACCAGAATAATGATAGCGGCATCACCCGATTTTATCGACTTCGGATCAGTTTCAGTTGTCTTGCCAGTACGACGATCACATTTTTCTTTTATCTCAGCGAATTTGCATGCAATATGAGCGGTATGACAATCGAGAACCGGAGTGTAACCGTTCGCAATCTGCCCCGGATGATTCAAAACAATGACCTGAAAGGATATGACCGTTTTAGCATTTGGGGTTTAGTTGTGAAATTCAGTGTTAGATTTATTATAATTTTCAAATAGAAAAGTAGCATAACGTTTACTTTTATGAATCATACCTGAGCAGTAAAATCGGCCGCACCCTTCGGAGGGCTGCTTTTTGAATCGCCAGCAACGTAGCCACGACGAAGTTCTTTGACCGAAACGTTCTTGACGTTAAAACCGACATTATCACCTGGCAAAGCTTCAGAAAGAGCCTCATGATGCATTTCAACTGACTTTACTTCAGTTGTTAAGTTTACCGGAGCAAAACATACAACCATGCCTGCCAATATAACAAGGTCAATAAAATAACGACGGGAGAAATTTCCATCTTATAACTCACCTGGCTTCAGGATACCGGTTTCAACTCGACCAACTGGTACTGTGCCTATACCACCAATTTTGTAAACATCCTGTAGCGGTAATCTCAGTGGTTTGTCGGTAGGACGTTGTGGTGGCATGATAGCGTCTAGGGCATCAATCAAAGTTTTGCCCTCAACCTTGCCTTCTTTACGTTCGACTGTCCACCCTTTGAACCAGGGCATCTTCTCTGAAGCTTCCAGCATATTGTCGCCATGCCATCCTGAAATCGGTACGAAAGCGACTGAAGCTGGATTGTAGCCAATCTTCTTGATGTAAGACGAGACTTCTTTTTTGATTTCTTCGTAGCGTGGCTCGCTGTATGGTGGTTCAGTTGAATCCATCTTATTTACTCCAACAATAAGCTGTTTGACACCCAGAGTGAAGGCGAGTAAAGCATGCTCTCGGGTCTGGCCGTTCTTCGAGATACCTGCTTCGAACTCACCAGTGCCGGCGGCAACAATCAGTACTGCACAATCGGCTTGAGATGTGCCAGTAATCATGTTCTTAATGAAATCACGATGTCCAGGCGCATCGATGATAGTGACGTAATATTTGGCCGTTTCGAATTTCCATAGGGCAATATCAATGGTAATACCACGTTCACGTTCGGCTTTCAGTTTGTCAAGCACCCAAGCATACTTGAACGATCCTTTGCCCATTTCTTGGGCTTCCTTTTCGAACTTTTCAATGGTACGTTTGTCGATACCACCGCATTTATAGATGAGATGTCCGGTTGTAGTTGACTTACCGGAATCGACGTGCCCAATGACGACAATGTTAATATGTGTCTTTTCCTTGCCCATGTTTGATAGTTCAAAAACCGCTTTGAAATAACACTCTCAAACTTAAATTTGAAGCACAACAGGCAACGATGTTTTTGATTTGTCCTTCAGTTCACTATGCCTTGCCAAATATCGTGAGCAACGATTTCTGCAAAGACAAATTAGTTTCTTGATAAGTGTATAAAAACCAATGCGATATGACGATATAGAATTGTTTTAAAGCAAACTTTGGGGAATTTATTCACAACTTAAAAAAGAGTACTGAAAGTGTCAAATTTGTAGAATCGCAAAGTAGAAAGTTTGAATTTGAATGGTTTTTTTATCTCAACCAACTAATATCAACAATCAACTTATTTCCTAAGATATTTTGTAAAATAAATTTATGTAAATTTTCCTTTACCAGAAAAAACCGTAATTCGCATAGTTCCTGTTAGGGCATCGCATTGATGTTTTTTGCTCTTTCGGGGAAATTGTATAGAAACTCGGAGCTGCTGACTTAAAAAAAAGTCGTTAAAAAACATTTTATAGCAATAAGACCAGGGGCAATAAATATTTCGATTGGAAAGTGGACGAAAATGTAGTAGTTCAGAAGAACAAGTAATAATGACTGTGACCTCCTCTTTATACATCAAATCTATACATCTCCAAATATTCTTCTAATAATATACACTTGAAGAGAGACTAATCAAACCTTAATTCTAACGAGGAGTTTGAGTTTATTAAACCTGCAGTATTGCAGAACAACTGATGTCCTGATCACTGAGCCCTACAGGGAGAGGCGTTGGCTAATACATTCCCAATGTCACCATTGCATCGGAAATACGGATGGATCTCGTTCGGTCATCGTTATGGAGGACTACACAGGTAGTGATCACAATTACATCATATTTTACATCGCAGAGAGGAAGCACAGGTAAGACCGATAATTCTGGAAAACGCTTAGCTGAAACGCAGCCAGGCTAAATAGAAGTGAAATGGTAACGCCATTGAATGTGAGCCCGCTGCGGCACCAGTGACACATGGAGCAGTTGAGGTTACTGTTGCAGAGCATACCCTTAATGTCCCGACAACATCCCTAGTAGAACGAAGAGTTCGCTGAGCTGCGACGACTGGGAGTGATGCTGGACATTAAGCCGATCTATTGTGACATCATCTATATGGCATGTGATAGCGCTTTGGGAGCCGTCAACTTGTTGATGGCCACCATCCGCGGACCTAGCGAGACGAAACGGAGGATGCTGATGGCGCCGACTAAATCCATCCTGCTTTACTTGGCAGAAATATAGGCGGACGCACTTCGAATGAAGTTAGGAGCAAGGGTCACTAGCGCCCAACACAACGGTGCCTAGTGTGCCGCCTGTAGCTACCATCATACGGTGTCGGAAGGGAGCGTATTGGTGGTATCGGGAGTAATCTCGATTGATCTACTTCGCGAGCTAAGTACCAGCACACGGAATAAATGTAAACTCTACCGCATGCACGATTGCGAATTTTCCAGCTTTGGTAACAACGCTAGGAGACTGGCAATCAAATTCGGCGCATAGAGAAAGGTTGCCTTCTCTGGCTGCGGCAAACGGCAACAAACAGTGGTGCCTTCTGAAGTAGGTGAGCAAGGATGAACGAGTTGAATCAATGTGAACGCGTATTTCGACTCCGCCCCTTGTCGCCTGTATGTAGATTGACTGTTTTTTTAGTTAAGGCAGATCTTACATAGCCTTAGGTTTGGGGACCTGAGTATCTTTTGAAGATTTTTTTTGTCACCTACAGTATTTTAAAAAAAGTGTTTTGATGCCAACATTTCATCGGCGAAGAGATGCACTAGAGAAGGCAATTAACAGTTAAATTTGCCAGACAGGTGGATCGAGTAGAAGAAATTATTTGACAGAAACAAAGAGTTCAGCTAATAAGGAAATACGATTGAAATTGGTGTCTTGGCTATCGATAGCTTTGCAAAAACATCAAGAGTGGTGTGAATCAAGCCCATGAATGTTGCACCAAGGCATATGCAAATTCGCATATTTGCTCCGATGTCAACCAGATTGAAATGCATGTTTGAGGCAACAGTTCACAAACAGGAAATAATGCCAATTCATTTACGAAATGCGCTTTTTTATACATTTTTTTACTTGTTTTTTACTTTTTCGCTTTTTTATAAGTTGTGTTTTTATAATTGCCTATTCGAGAAGAATAGCCCTCCGGAGTGGGGGAAAAAGACTAAAGACTACTTTGATTCAATTTACAGGAGTGAAAGCTAATTTACTTTTAGAGCGAAGTACTTCAAAGCTACTAAAGGTGTCGCTGTGGGAAATTTATTATTACCGCTAATGAGAGATATGGATAGAGTGGAAAAGAAACTTGATGAAGAATGTTCGCTTTCTGGTTTTTGGATGAGATATGTAGATAGCATTCTAGATATTGTGAAAATAGGTGTTTTGGCAGAAACTTTGCTGAAAAATGTCAAATTTTCAATGAAAGCTTAAAACAACAAAACAATATACTTCCTGGATTTGATAACCGTTAGAACGGATCCTCTTGGGTTCAATAACAACTAGAAACCCACGCACTTCTAGAGAACAGTATCATCCATGGCTGACCATTAGTATTCCCGCAAAGTGGTGTCCTCCTATCATCAGCAACGTTTTTCGACTTAATTCAAATATATTGAAGGACAGCAAGGTATAATGGACTTTTCGAGAAAATAATTGGAAATGTTATAAAAAAAAAGGAATAAAGACAGCGTGATCAGCTAAAGACGCTGTTTACACAAGAAGAACAAGAAACAGCTTTAAGAGTTCCAAAAGTTTTTTCGCCAATTTTCCATTTTAAACGCTTTGATATAAAAGCAGTTCCGACAAGTTAGGGCTAACATGGGGGCTAATATCATGGAACAAAATTGAAGTGATCAAGGAGGTGCAGCAGTTACGAAAACTAGATGCTTACGAGGGCCTAAAAATATGGAAAAACCCGATGAATAGACGACTAAACACCGACCAGAGCAATTGTGTATTTTTCAGGCTGTCATTTTAAAGATAGTATCATCCTTGGAGATCTGAACGCTAAAATAGGTCGGGAGACGGTATTCAGGCATTACACAGTCACCCATAGTCTGCATGAGAATTCTAATGACAATCAATATCAAGTCAAGGAACTAGCAGCATCGAGGAACTTGTTCGTTGCGAATACCAGGCTCTGTGATGGAGCTACTCGTAATCAGATAGACTAAGTGTTGATAGGTCACCACCACTACTCGAACCTGATGACGGTACGAGCGTGCCGTGGTACAAACATAGAATCGATTCCATGGTTCACCGAACTGGAATTGCTTTGCATATGAGGTTCGAATCAAAACGGTTGCCTTAAGTAATGAAAATACTAGTAAACTCTTTGGTGTTGCGTTAGAACTCGCCTTCGACGAGCTCGATGGAGGGAGAATATATCCTGGCGCCAGGATGTCGGGCATAGATGATGAGTGAACACACCTTAAGAATACTGTCATTCGTACTGCTTTCGCCATTTTAGGCAGTAGTCGCAGATATCGGAGTGACAGCAATCTCATAGAACGCAGGCACATGAGGAATATAAAAAGCTCAGAAGAACAGAGAAGAGACTTCACAGACGAAAGAAACCAGCCCGGGGAAAGATCTGACCTGTGAAATAGAACTAGAGAGCGAGACCCCCAGCAGGCTCGGAACTTCTACCAAATAGTCCAAAGCATAACGCGGTACACACCACGCTACACGCACTGTAAGGACAAAGAGGGTAATCTGATCACCGATCCTGAAGGTATTCTGAAGCGATGGTGGTAAGTGCACTTTAGTGAGTTGCAAAACGGCCAGCTCAACGAAGAATCGGAGGCTTCACCAATGCAAGAAGATTACCTTATGCTGTCGCCACAAAGCATAGAAAACTTAGAGCCATAACTTGACTGAAATTAACAATACCCCTATATTCGCCGGCATACCAACTGGGCGGATTAAATAAGGGGCCACGTGACACCAAGAATTATGAAACTATATTGCACGTATGGGAGCATGAAGAGATGTCAGAAGACGCGAAAAGGTCTCATGCATAAAGAGATGTAACAAATGGAGAACTATATAGTATTACATTTTTGGGTACTTCCTATAAGATAATCTCCTTTATTTTGCAAAAAAAAAAAAAAAAAAAAACAAATAAGAGTCTGACACGGCGAGGAGAGGGACTATCGTCACCAAGTCCAGTCAGATATTGGCTAATGCAGATTATATTGATATGATTTTAAGATCTGAACTAGCTGTACAAGAATCCTTGATCCAGATCGAGTGAGCTGCACAAAAATTGGGACTGCACACAAATGAGAGAAAGACAAAGTATATGATGGCAGCATCTGCAGGAGAAATACCTAGAATTGGTTAAACCATCAGGATAGTGGAGCAGGAATTCTTAGTGCAATCTTTCAGCTACCTTGGTTCAATAGAAGCAGCCGATAACAATATTGAAGAAATACGCGGGTGGCTCCTCAAATCCAACTACAGTCTTTCAAGGCTCTTCAAATCCCGAAATCTCACCCGAAGATCAAAGCTTCTGCCGTACAAGACCATTATCTCGGTTACTCAGCAAAAGGCACTCTGATCAGTTCGATCGGAAAAATTCATTGAAGGAGCGCAAGATCGAACGCTGGATGTTCGCCCGATGATGATGCTGAAATCGTTATGTCTTGAGT
This sequence comes from Nemotelus nigrinus, assembly GCA_947369275.1. Classification (NCBI taxonomy): domain Eukaryota; kingdom Metazoa; phylum Arthropoda; class Insecta; order Diptera; family Stratiomyidae; genus Nemotelus; species Nemotelus nigrinus. Next base: position 31,778,331 of record OX376372.1, read on the forward strand.
GATTTTGGTAACAATGACTATGCTGGTGTGTCGCATAGAGTCCGTTTAAACGGCTCAACTCAATTCTTGTTTAAAGAAGGAGTCGGCGAAGCGGAAGGGGTCGGGTACGTTGAATCATTGCTCATCATTTGCATTTTTATACTTCAGAATCGAAAAATATTTTTAAAACAGAATCGACAATAATTCTTTTATTGAGTTGAGTCGTCTAAAAGACCAAAAAACCCAATTTCGGCACAATTCCAAACGACAGTTCAACAACGAGGCACAGTACAACCCACCATTGGTTACTAGTGTAATCTAATCATCTGAAAATGCACAGCAGGGATCAAAACAGGTCACAGCATGACACAATAGTAAAGTTCCGGCTTTAGTCGCTAATGGATGCAAAAAACATCCACGATAATTTTTTTCTTAAAAATTTAAAGTCAAGACTGAAACCGTTAAACAACCGGTGAGCCTAGCAAGGTTCAAAGATGATTCAAAATTCATATCGATAATAGGAGAACTGAAATCCAGAGTTTTCTGTCAACTTTTTTTCTGGGCACGTGCCCAGATAAATAATATGTACTCAACATTACACAACATACTAATTACTAAGCTAATGATGCTTTCATAGCTTACTTGGTGTACAAGAATTGTTTGAGAAGTACCAGCTAGAATTTTTATGATTATTTCAATGCACGTGGGCCGTGCTTGATGAGAGTGAAGTGAAAAGGAAAAGTTTTTACAAATGCACAATTGATTTAATTTCAATTTATAAATGAGAGGAGGCATTATTTGTTTATTATAGCACACATTTCCATTTCCGTGAAACTCAAATTTACACCGTATTTTGTGGATTGGTCAAACACGTGTTTTATCTTGGTTTTATGCGTAAAGCAAATGCAAAAGAAAAAACGTGACTTGGCGTGACAGTGAACCTAAAAGGAGGCAAAAACGTGGGTGGAGTGTATAAAATTCACAAATCATTCAATATTTAACATCAAAATGATTGTGTATCGCGTACCTTGAAAATTTAGTTACAGCCTTAAAAGCTTAAATAAAAAAATGTGAATCAGATGAAATCGAAACATTTTAAGTTTCGCAGAATATGGAATGCTACAAAAAAGAAAATATCGATTCATAAGAATATAATGTGAAAAATGGTGTGCTTACTGCAAGTCTGGAAATAGTGTAGGCGTTAAACTTAACCGAAAATCATATTTAGATGTACAGGACGTACTCAAGTACAGTACTCTCCACATTTTTCACTAAAAGTATGAGGTTTATCGACCTCCAAAATAATATGCGGTGGATTGAGGGCTAAATACTAGGATTTATCTAATGGAAATCGTATCGATTCTACTATAAGCTAAACCTGGGCAAACAAGACCCCACATTAGCGAAAGCTGATCCGCAATAATCATTCTAGCATTATATTACGTAGTTGAAAAATACTTTCAAATAATGGCATTAAAGTTTCGCAAGGCTCCCTCATCACAGTCAGGATTTTACATTATTTTAGTATATACAATTGCCACATTGCTTAACTAGCAAAACAATTTGAAAGATTTTCATCAAAAGCTAACGCCATTTTGTCTGCTATCGTAATGAAAGTTTTATTGGTCTATGTCTAATAATTTAGATAGGTTTGTTGCTTTTCTTGGACGATATAGACTGATAATTAGCGTACATACATTGGTCATTAGCGTACATTGATTAGTTATTCTCGCTTTGCAAAGTTTCTAAAGCAGCCGCCTGCAATAAAACATACACTATAATTACTATTATTTCACTTTTATCTCGAATCGTACTACATATAACTTCCTCGAAATTGTTTTCCAATTTTCTTATTATATATCATTTGAATAGAGACATCAGTATTTTCAGAACAATGAAATGCTATTTGGCCATGTGAAAATCTGTCTAGCAGCCTATGCACCTTTGGTTTATCGATTGAAAGTTCTTGTATCTAGACATGTACATCAATTACCAAACGGCATTCAGTGAAAATCAATAAAACTTCATTCCGACACTTTTACCCAAAAACGAAACGATAAAGTAATTTCACATAAAGCGACTTACTTAAGCTATTTTACGATGATATTTCTGAATAGACACACCAGTGATGGCCTTGAAACGAATTGACAAAGAAACTTTATAGAAAGCTTACCAATTTACATAAAGGTCCTTTAATTTTACACGAATTTCACAACTTTGAAAACGTTATTTACAAAATCGCAGTTAAATTTCAAGCAATCGTTTTAAGCGTTATAAATTTTAATTATTTAAATGTAACTTCAGAGGAGATTATATGAGAGCTCGTACGAGATTAGGAAAAACCTTTCAACATGTCCCCGACGCAAGTCAAGATACAATGTGGTGGCAAAGGGAAAATTGGAAAATCGAATGTCGACGGCGACGGACAGACTCACGGTTCGTGGTGTAGGAGTGCGAACGATGACCGTGGTGTGGAGGTGTAATCGGAGGTATCATCCCCGTAGTCGTCTGCATTATCGATTCGAGCCTTCTCGCTTTCTACAGTGCCGAGTTTCCGGCTTCTCTCAGTAATAATGCTCACTTTCAAAGGCTTCGATCAAAGAAACATGCTTGCGACCGGCAATTTTCCGGAACAGTTTCAAAACTGCTAAGAATCTTTCACGGATTTTTCGCGAACAGGAATGCTTCTCTTCTGAACAATTTTCTTTGGATTTCGGCCAAATGCATATTGTATCAAGGGACATATTTTCTCGCATGACGTCGTGGACAAAAAAAATAATGGTCCACAGTCAGCGTTAGCTAATCTAGTCACTACCTCTACTTTAAAAAATTTCAAAAAATTAGACACTTCTGCATGTAGAAACTATCACAGCTTTTTTGCTACAACCAGAACACACCGGACTCTTGGAATGTTATTGAAAATATATCAAAACGATTAAACTAATCAAAAACTGCAGTGCGAAAGTTAAGAAATGCCGGTACTAAGCGCCAGTGCCGGCTAAGATCATGGAAAATGTGCGAAGAAAATCAATCTTAATCACAATGGATTTTTAAGCGAAAATTATCACCGAACACAAAAAATAAATTCATCGAATTAGGCACCGACTATTTAACTACCGTTACAAACTACTTTCGAAACAAGATGACAAAATTTTCCATGATTTTCGCCGGATCTTAAAAGAGTTGAAGAAATTTTGTTCCACTTACCACGAGCACAAAAGATTGAAAGACCGAATCTGGCGAGACGGAAATGCACATGCGCTTTTCGCGTACGAATATGTCTCACTTGCGAATTTTCACGACTTTCCAACTCTCAGCAAGCAATTAGTACTTTTTCGATATCGCTTCGCCTCTTGTACGCCCGAAGGGCTCCCACAAGCCACCAGGGGAGACTGTCGATTTGGGGCTGCGCAGCACAATTCACGGAACAAACGTGCAATGTATGTATGTATGTAGCGGCTCCGGCTGTACCCGACAATGTTTTGGTTTTTTCTTATTCTTAAGAATAGTTTTTCTTTTCTTGCTAGCCTTTTTTTACTGTTATTTCTTTTCGTTTCGCTTGGCTCTGTTCTGAAAGGCGGAAGGTTAAAAAAAAAAGAAAACAAACTCCTCAAAGCATAACGCGATTCTCATTTATTTTCTTTCTTACCGAATCGAGATGCACGCTGGTCGTCCTTTTGAAAACTTGAAATAACTTCGGATGGCTATTCGCATGTCGTGGAACAGCAATCGTCTTTTGGCAGTTGAAATTCGAAATCAAAGTAGGCTTGGAACGGTTTTCGTTAAATTTTTTATTCATGTAGAGTAGTTTTAGTGGATTTGAAGCGAATTGGAATATATATGCGTTTTTTGTGCGTATGAGTAGATAAAAAAAAACTGAAGTTTATTAATGAAGGAACATATGAACTTTTTAATGCTCATTTTATTTTAAGAGAGTGTATATCAAGACACATGTGTACGAAACTAAGCACAGCCAATAATTATAATCATTAGCAGACATCAGAAGAAGCTTGACCGCTTTAAAATATATAGTGTTTTGGGAGGCAGTTGCTATGTTTAATTCGAAAAATAATACATTAATGGGTTGACCTTTAGCCAGCAGAGTATAATTCACAAATCATTTCACGGACACGAAAAAAAGATAAAGGAAAGAACAACCTTCCGAAACAGGAAGCTTGAAACAATGTAAAAGAAATGATTGTGCTAGTTAATATTTTTTTTAAATTTACCACAACAAGAAATAAATTATTGTGCTAGTTAATTTAATAACAGTGTGAGTTAATATTTTTTAAAATTTACCACAGAAAGAAATATTATACAACAGAAAGAAGAAAATATTTATAGAAAATCAATTATTCCCTAATCTATTGTGGTAGTTGTAGTTCTAATCTATTGTGGTAGTTGATTGTGGTAGTTAATATTTTTTTTAAATTTACCACAACAAGAAATAAATTATTGTGCTAGTTAATTTAATAACAGTGTGAGTTAATATTTTTTAAAATTTACCACAAAAAGAAATATTATACAACAGAAAGAAGAAAATATTTATAGAAAATCAATTATTCCCTAATCTATTTAGTGAATGATCTTTCTTCTCAAGAAGGTAATAAAACTTCAAGCAACAAGTAAGTAAAGGATAAATGACATTGTTGCAACTTCAATAAAAAAGGATGACATTGTTGCAACTTCAATAAAAGAAGGATGACATTGTTGCAACTTCAAGCAACAAGTAAGTAAAGGCAACTTCAAACCTAAAAAACCTAATAATTCTCCTGCCAAATCTAAATACTTTTACCTTAGAGCTTCTATGTTTAAAAACATCTTGAAATTAATGAAAAAATATCATTGAAGTCATTTGGGAGACCATTCCAGCCGATTCATTGACGATTTTGATAGCATCATCAACAGTAACACTCAAATCAAAAATCAAATAAGATTTACTCCAATGTATTGGTGGAATAAAAATCACAAAAATATATGTTCTAAGAAAGTAAATATTAAGAAAAGTTTTAGCAGAATAAGATCCCAGAGAAACCATAATCTATGGAAGAAAGCATGTGACAAATGGAAATGTGGGATAGCTTCCAAAGAAAATATAACTGAGTTTTGGAGATTCAACAAATGTGTCTGAATACAAATACTTAGTGAAAAATACTTGAAGATGCTAGGCAATAAAACACCAAATATAAACGTGAATCTCATCCAACTCAGTACGAACAATAGAATTGTTGGTTTTAATGTTAACCAACTTTTGGATATTTTAAACAAACATATCAGCTCCGGGAATAGATAAAGTAACGTACGAAATGATTAAGATCTTAAACAATGAAAGCAACGAGAATCTAAAAAATGCAATTAACAACATTCTTAATGGAATATATCCAAGCAGAAGTCTGTTTATTATTAAATATCATCGATTCTGAAACCTGGCAAGGATCAGAGTGACCTGGAAAACTAAAGGCCGATTTTGTTGATAAATATTTTTGGTAAATTAATCAAAATTCACATCACATGCAATATTATTAAAAGCCAATCGGTTTTAAATTGTATACCAGAAAATAGTAATGCGTATCTGAAAAGCAAATCTGCACAAACCTGCTCGAATTCAACTGACCATCACATCAAAGATAGGAAATCAAAGGACGCTAAGGTTGTGATTTTAAGTCAGTGCGTATGAGAGAGTTGAATAACTGATTTTACAGCCTATCCTCAGTAAGATTAATAAGTATTTGCCTCCTAAAGATATTCAGAAACTACATTTGTAAACGATAGTGTCGCTTAGAGTTAAAATTTTCAATTTTTCGTTTGAAGCCCGACATTAAGTTTTTCACAGGGGCCTCATAAACGATTTCGTATGCTCTTTCCCATTTTTTAAAAATTCGGATACATTGCTAGCATTCCCGTTGCTCTCCTTCAATACTTGTTTCATTTTAGCCCAGTATCGTTCTATTGGTCCAAGTTCAGAACAATTTGGTGGGTTGATCTCCTTGGGAACAAGAGCGACGTAATTGCTTTCATGCCACTCCAACGTTTTCTGAACATAATGACTTGATGCTAGGTCTGGTCAAAACAACACAGACGCCGCATGCCTATTAATGAAAGGTAACAGTCGCTTCTACAGACATTCCTTGAAGTAAATCTAAAAAATATCGCTCGACCGGATGGATCTGGAAGTTTATATACCTTATATGTTCACCGATTGTAACGTTTCTTCATTCAATTGACCGTTGACTTCGATGTACCAGCAGCTACTGCCTTATCTAGAACGGAAATGTTGGGGTTAGGCTTCAAACTTCCGGACAATTTGCTTCGCTAAATCCTTCTCTATACCCCCAGATTCCAGAGGAACTACCTGATCCTCTTTTCCTTGTAGCTACCAAAAAAAAAAAGCTTGTAACAGGTATCCCTTCTTATAATTCGCTTGTTTGACCGTTGAAAGTGATGTTCTAGGTTCCAGTACACTCTAATTTTGTAATAAGGGAAAAAAATTGATGAGTTAATAAAAAAATATTTTCTTAATGAAAATGGAGAGACAAGATATGAATTAATGACAGATGATTCATTAGAAGAAATAAAGAAAGCATCAAAATAATTGGAATGCAGAATATATGAATAACGTTAAATTGTGTTACAATGGATTAAAATCAGATAACAGAGCCAGTAAGATAATATATAGATTAATAATATAAATATTAGTCTAGATAATAAGGGTGAGAATTGTGAAGAGATATTGATCCTAACATTTTTCATTGCATTAAATACTCAAAGGAAAACAACAATTATGATTTTTTCAGGGCGAACATGTCTATTGAAGAGCTTCTTATAAAGCACTATAAAAGTCACTTGGAGCAACAGAGTAAATTTTTGACTAATAACAATACCAATCTTTGAATTTTATTTTATTACAGTTGATGATGAAGTTACCAGTTCAGTTTTATCCTTTGCTTTATTCCTTAATTTTTTACATGTTGTTTTTTTTCTCACCCATATTTATCTCAGTTCAGATATAAATAATACAAAAAATTAAGACAAGAAATCGTAACCATTATATAATCAATCTTCTTGATAGTAGCATTTTCAACAACTTGATGAAAGCAGCGCAGCATTATTCTACACTTTTGGCGATGAGTTTTTCATATTTTGACATGACTAATGCTTTGTTTTTATTAATCGAATTTGGCAATGGTTTTTTTTTGCAATCAAAATGTTTAAGACTAAATCCAGACTTAAACTTTAAAATGCAAAACTTAACCTACGCTGCGGCTGGGAGCTGAAACTTAAAACTTGAAATAAACTTATTTCGGTTTTAAGGGTAGCAAAGCTTAAAGACGTTATTTTCGGTTTAGCTTAGCAGGAAAATACTGCCGCTGGTTGCTTAATCTAATACGTATATGATAGACATATAACTTATAAAATGAGCATCAAAATATTTTCTTGTGTGTGTTTTTTATTATTTAACATTTGTAGCATTAATTTCTGTCAATAATGAGAAAAATATACTAAAAAAATAGTACAGGCTAGCACACAAACTCCAAAACGCCAAAATTAAAACTGAAAATGATGAACATGTTCATTCATCACTTTTAGTTTCGGAAAGCTCAGTTTGACAAAAGTTTCAGTTTTAGCATTCTATTGCAGCAGCTGTATGGGAATACTCTTGCCCATTCCAAAATTGAATTAGAATCAGTTTAAATTTTTAGTTTCAGCTTCCAGCCTACCTTTAATTTGATTTTCGTTGATTATGAATAATGTAGTAAATATCGACCACGTCTAACGTTTACATGACAACGAGCTACATTTAGTGGCAAACTAGCAGTGGAATTACATTGTTAGCCGAGTGTATTTCAATTTCATGAAATCTTGTGAATATCAGCAAATCATCTATCTGCGGAGGACTTCGAAAAATTCCGATTGATACATCTAAACCAAATGAGAACTGGTTGCAGACAAAATCCTTTGCAGAAAGCAAATATATCCATCTGTTGATACATATTTTCCATAAGTAGTAGTTTTGCTTAAGGGGGGGTAGTGTTAAGTTTGGGATTGAAGTTATACAAAAATCAAAATCAATAAATAAATAGCCACACAAAAAATGGTACACAAAATAATCCACTCCGAAATAATAGTGCACAAGTCCTGATAACAGATAATACAGTTCACTTTTTGCTGGTGATACCTAAAACCAACTCCAATTCAAAAGCTTTTTATAAATAAAATTTGCAATTTATTACATATATCTACGTTTTCTGGAAACTATTGCTATAAAGTATTTATTAAAATTATCTTCAAAGTACCGTATCTATTTAACAAGTATATTATAAAGATAATAACGAGGTTTCTTTTCGGAAATTTTTATACATAATATACACCGTATGCCATGTACTAGATTTTTTAAATTCTATATTACTGATGATTCGACCACACTGGTAAATAGCTTCCCCACGTTCGATTCGAGTTGTCACCACCTGCAAACAATATTACATTTTTATAATCGGGAAGAATGAAATCTCATAATTCAAGTAATTTCGATAGTAACTCAAACCCACCTATGTAGTTAAAAAAAATTTGAATATTTTTCAAATATTTGTTTCTTTCATTTTGAAATCTTAAACTACACCACAAAAATTGCCAAAATTTTCGGATTGTACAAGATCAAGCTTTGGTATTATATTTGTAGGAACATTTAATATGATTTTTTTTAAATTAAATAATAGTTTCCCTACCTTTCGCAACACTTTGAAGCCGATTCTTTTCTTCTGGACTTAGCTTTAGAATTGTGTCCAGAACCGGTACAAGACGTGTTCGTTCATCTCCACTATTCAACGTTACGAACTGTGAAAAATAAGAAAAATCAATTGTATTATTTTCGCATGATATATGGAATAGCAAAAAAATCAATTACCTTAAATATGACATTTTTTAAATACTCTGAGTTTTGTATATGCGGTTCGCGCTCTAATGATCGTTCCTGCCTGCGAACTTCCTCTTTAAGCAGTTCATTGAGTTGTGTCAGTTTCGCTAGATCCTGTTCGTTTTCGGCCAACAGTGCTGTCAGATGTTTAACACGACTTTCCTGCATATGAAGTTTCTCCTTAGTTTGCTGAAGTTCTAGTGTCGGTGAAATGGATCGAATGTGCTCGTTTTGGATTTCGTCCATTGTCGAATTGAGTAATTCATCGAGTGGAATAAAATCACGTCTTGCTTTAGATGTTGATGTTTTACGTTTCGTTCCATGCGAAGAAGCAGTTTCTGAGCCCTCGGCATCTTCTCTTTCCATTAGAATCAAATCGATTTTCTGTTCGTCATTTGTAGGCCTCGTCGAACCACCGAATGGACCGATTCGCGATGCTGGTTTGTTATTGTTCTGAGCATCTCGGCTACGAAGTTCTTCCAATTGATCTTGATGTTTCTTTTCCAAGTCCTCTATTTGTGATTTGTAACAATTATTCAGAGTTTCGATCTGCAGTCGATGTGATTTCAATGCTTCCTGATACTCGTCGTTTTGCCTGCGATTATCATCGAGCAATTGTTCATTTTGAACTCGTGACTCCTCCAGAGCTTGGATCAGTTCTTTGCAACGTTTTTGAATTCGTTCATTGTCGTGACGTAAATCTTCAATTTTCTTTTCGTTGCTAACAAGCGTTTCAGCGGCTGATTTTAGTTTAGCTGCTAACGATTCAGTTTCCTTAAGACAAATATTAAGCTCTTCTTCGAGTTCTCGCTCACGACTAGACTCTTTCGATTGGTTTTGCCTTAGGATTGACTGGGCTTTTATCTTGTAACTAACGTACTCTGCTCGTAAATCTTCCAGTTCATGTTCAGTAGTTTTGAGTTTGTTTTTGCTTTCTTCGATAGTTTCTTCTAACGTGTACACGTGCCTTATAAGCTTGTCCTTTTCAGTCTGGAGTGAAGTACATAGTTTTTCTCTATCGCTTGCAATTGTCGACACTTGCAGTTGCAGTTCATCGATCTGTGATTTGAAATCTTCACATTCCTGTGTTCTATCTTGGAGTTGCATTCGAAGTTCCAGCTTTTCATGCTCACACTCTTTGGACTTCGCATGTTGGATGTCGATTTGCTGCTTTAATTCTAAATGGTGAAAATGTTAAAATGAATAACCGTAATTTCAATACTCATAGTAACTATTACCTAACGAATGATTTTTTTCTGACTCGATGCTTTCCTCCAAGAGCCTTATTTGGGCATTTAGTGATTTTATAGTCGATTCCTTGGTTTCAATATCTTCTTTTAGCTGAAAAAAGGGGATATTCCAATTTTTTCAATTTCGTAATTTACACTTACCTGTTTCACTGTGTTTTTACTTGTTTCTAGTTTCTGGGTGACATCATTCAAAGACTTTTCGTATGCGTCTATTTCTAAATTCAACACACTACTCTTCTTCTCGGCAGATTTCTTTCGTTCTATTTCTGCTTTCAATTTATCACATTGGATTTTTGCTGCTGCTATTTCTTCAGATTTTTTTGCTGTTTCAGCTCTCAATGTATCTCGGTCCTTTTCAACTTCCTTGCGGATCAAATTTAAACTTTCGATTTCCTGTTTCAGAGACTTTATTTGGTTTTGATATTCTTTGACGGCACGATCCAAATTACTCGAGCTGGTTTTTCCAGAAGTTACAGTATTTTTCATTTCTGCAATATCCGTTTCCAAACTTTTAACTTGCTTTTCGTACTTACGATTTTCCGTTTTAAGTTTATCAATTTCGTCTAAAAGCTTATCGTTTTCGCTTTGCAGCGCCTGCAAGTTTTTTACTTTTAGCTTTCCGATCATCTCGTTTTTTTCTTCTGCAGTTTTTAGATTTTCCGTTTCTAGGGTAGCTATATGAGCGGTTTGCTCATGAACTTTTCTCTTCAGTTTGATTGCTAGGGCTCGCAGTTTGTTGTATTTTTCTTCAAGCGATTCGTCTACTTCACGGAGACGCGATACTTCCTCAACACGCGATATAGTTGATGTTGATATGGCATCACTCTGGCAGTCAGTTGGTCTTTCTCGCATTGCAGATACTTCTTCAGATAGAGTTTTGATTCTTATTTCATTCTGTTTGGCCTGTTCGAGAAGCGTGTTTACTTCACCCTTTGCAGCCACAATTTCTTTATTCATTGAAGTAATTTGCGATTCTTTTTCTATAATTGCATTGTCTTTATCTGATAAGTTTGATTCGATTTTTGTCAATTTCTCAGCAGTTTTTCTTATTTCTGCTTCGAACTCTTTAATTTTATCTTGTTGCCGTGATATGACGTCGCCGCGTCCCTTGAAAGCTTCGTTAAGCTCCCGCATCTCTGCAAGCAGATCACTATTCTCAGTCTCACGTAGTGACAATGATGAACCCAGTTGCTCCAATTTTAAAGTCTTTTCTTTCAGGCTAGTTAAGAGGTTATTTTTCTCCTGTTCTAGATTTTTAAGCTGTGATGATTTCGATGTGATTTCGTCCTGCAAACGTTTTATGGACTCTTCTGCGTCTTGATTGTCTTCATCTATAGTTTTTTGCACATTTTCGTGATGCGTTCTTAGTTCTTCAATTGTTAATTGTAGCGTGCCGAGTTCTTGCTTGATTTGTCTTATTTCATTGTCTTTTTCCTTACCTTCTTCAATGGCTTTTGAATACTTCGTTGTCATGTCCTCCAAATTTCGACTAGTTGTATTTAGTTCTTCTAATTTGGCGGCGTAATTAGTTTCCAATGTCTGTATATTTTGTTTTAATTCGTCTTCTTGGCTTGTTGGTGAGACTTCAGCGTTACTAGCTAAAATTTCGAAAAAGAAAGTGCTTGGTAGGATTCGCAGTATTTTGGAAAGTATATCTTTATTTATAAAAATGCCATTCCAATCTTATTTATAGTAATACGTGTTTCATAAGCTATGCACACTCATTTTTCACGCCTGCATTTTAACAGCGTTACTAATTCACAAGAGCTTAGACACGTAAACATCGGAAGAATAAAATAGGGAACCGGTGTTTCAGCTGATACTATTTCAACTGATACTAGAAATAAAATGGTAAATTGAACTGCTGTACATGAAGAGTTATATTCGACTTCGGTGTGAGAAAACATATATTTTCACTGGGGAACTTCAGTGTAAATGGGTAAGTAGCTCATGCATCAGTTGTATAGTCTTTCAGACCTAGGTCTTGAATAAAGGGATCGATTCATTGGGTTAGAATGTTCAATAGCACTGCGGATAGCATGGAAGATGCGTTATTTTCGCGTTTTGGTAAGGGTCTATATTTCCATAATAGTCGCCATTAGTCTTAAAGTGAAAGGGGATTGCATTGCGGCATTCAAATTTTAATTTCTCGGCGTTGAAACTCAAATAGGGGCACCGTATATGAAGATTGGACGCATCAACTGTTTTTAGGCGATGATCTTTGCTTTTGTGGAGATAATGGAGTTCAGCTTGAAGATGCAGCCTTTGTAGAGGCTTGACTAACTATGGTGGCTGGAGTTTAAGCGATGGTCGAGTCTTATACCTATGTGTTTAACGGTCTTTGAAGGAGTGATCGTTTGGTCATTAATAATAATTTTAATCTTTATGGAAGCCTTTGTTCTCTTTGTTAAATCCTTATAGCCACTTTTGAAAAGATTAGCTCACTTTTCTTAGTATTTATTTGCAAGCCCCGCTTTGAGTAGTACGCTGAGAGAATGTTTGCCTACCTTTGTAAGACCGCTGTTACAAAACGTGGTTTTTCAACCGAAATTAATCATTTTAAACAGGAGAATCTTAATCTGTACGTAATCGAAGCAGAATCCCTCAGAAGTTTCATCTCCAATCCGAATTCATGGGAATTACTAAGAGAAACGTATCCATCATATCAACAATTCCAGCAATGAGTATCAAAGCGATACCTAGCTTTATTCCCTATAGTAGATGACCAAATCCCCGGGTGACCTATCAGACACTGGGATATGTGAGGAAGTTAAAATAGCTACGCATAGATCTAACACAAAATATACCGAAATAAACACAAAATATACGAAAGTAAGCAATATATGTGTAATTCATATCACAACATACAAAATATGGTTTACATATTAGGTGTACAACTTTGCTTCCGCCATCTTTTTTCCGAAATTCGAGGCTTTATTGTAAAAAACTGGTTATATATTTATGATTCAAAGTATTGTCCATCGCTGGCCACTACTTTTTGGGCAGCATACGAGTCCCGCGTTGAAAAAACTGGTCATCTTTTGAATCGATCCACGAATCGATCCAATTTTTTACTTCTTCATAAGACCGGAAGTGCTGGTCAGCCAGGCTGTGTGCCATTGATCGAAACAAGTGATAGTCCGAGGGAGCAACGTCTGGAGAATACGGCGGGTGGGGTAGGACTTCCCATTTCAAAGTTTCCATGTATGTCTTCACCATTGTCGCAACATGGGGTCGAGCATTGTCATGCTGTAAAATCACTTTATCATGTCTCTCGTTGTATTGCGGCCGTTTGTCTTTCAATGCTCGGCTCAAACGCATTAATTGCGTTCGATCACGTTCGCCTGTGATTGTTTCATTCGGTTTTAACAACTCATAATACACTACGCCGAGCTGGTCTCACCAAATACTGAGCATGACCTTGGAACGGTGAATATTCGGTTTGGCTGTCGACGTGGAAGCATGGCCGCGATATCTCCATGATTTTCTGCGCTTGGGATTATCGTAATGAACCCATTTTTCGTCCCCAGTCGCAATCCGATGCAGAAATCCTTTCCGTCTTTGCCTTGCAAGCAGCTGTTCACAAAAGCCGTTCAACATCTCTCGGCTTCAACTCGTACGGCACCCAATTTCCTTGTTTCTGAATCATTCCCATGACTTTCAGGCGTTTTGAAATGGCTTGTTACGTCACTCCCAATGATCCTGCCAATTCTTGTTGCGTTTGACACGAGTCTTGAGCAAGTAATGCCTCCAATTCTGCATCTTCGAAAACTTTCTCTCTTTCACCGCCATGCTGGTCTTCGACGTTAAAATCGCCGTTCTTGAAGCGTTGAAACCACTCTCGGCACGTTCTTTTACTAATAGCGGCCTCACCATAGGTATTTGAGAGCATTCGATGAGCCTCAGCCGCAGATTTCTTCATATTAAAGAAGAAAATTAAAACCTTCCGCAAATGACGAGAATTTGGCTCGTAAGCTGACATGTTTAATCTAGGATAATTTTATGATGCACACACAAATCGACTAATATTTCGATGGCGTTATATTTACAAATACCTAAGCTTATTGTATGACCTTTATGATCTATTTATTTCAACTACCACTTACCGCTACAGCCATATATTGCAAAACGGCGGAAGCAAAGTTGTACACCTAATATTATAAGATAAACTCATATGCTAAAGACAAAAGTGCAGATGTTCCGAAGCATATGTTGCGTCTTTGCCTAAATATACGTTTTCCTAGATTTTATTTATTTATTTATTTATTCACCAAGCAAGGTGTACATGTATAGAAGAATAAAATAAAATAGTACATGCATAAAATTACGAAACAAAATTAAAAAAAAACTATATATGAATACAAGACTAATAAATAACGCATAAATAAATTAGTTACAAATAGATAACAAATAAACTAATAAATAAATGACAAATAACTAAATGAATAACAGTTAAATACCAAATTTAAATTAAATATACAATACATATATATATTAGTATGGTGGGGGAAAAGGGATCCTTTTTCTGATTCTTTATTAAAATTAAAAACATTTTTTAAAGAAATCATTTGTCATCCCTTAAATACTTCTGCGCAACTCTCAAGTAAAGTTCGGAAATGCATTCAATATAGAAATTAAAGATAATATATTTGGGAGGTTGAAAATAGAAAGTTGATTTGCAATTTCGTTTTTAGAGAATTTGCCAACTTATACCGATGTATTTTCGAAGCATCCGGTAAATAGTATTGAAAGTTTATAGGTACGGTGTGAATTGACCTGTCAGTTTTTCTCTTTTATTTTTTTAATGTGCGCTGTGGTCTGCTAATACTTTTCCATGTGATAATAAATTTCCTCATGGCTGTTTGGCACACATTACAAAACGCACCACCATCCCTACTTATGAATCAAAGAAATGAATCTATGCATTGCTCCTTGGAAACGCGCTTGCTTGGTTTTCCATTCAAATTCGATCGTTCAAAACAGGACTGTTTTAGAAAATTATAATTTATGAGGAAAGTATTTATTTAGTCATATAATTTAAACCATATAATTTAAATTTTTCAAACTTAATTCACATCCCAAATGATAAAGTGGCCGCTCTGAGCCGAAGGCTTTCTGTAGGTCAATCAGGCAGGCACCCAAAACCTTTTTGTTTTGAATGCTATCTTCGACTGTTTTTTGCAGAATCATTAGGGCGTAGACTGTAGAGTACTTGACTTTAAAGCCGAACACCCTCCCGGGAATATTTTGATTTTCTTCATTACCCTTACGAGTAATTTTCCCAAATTTGAAAGCAGAGATATTGGACGTGCGTTGAGAATATCACTTTGATCCTCATGTTTTGGGGGACACGGAATATTTTCGCACGCTTCCAAGCGGTGGGAAAAAATCCAATATTGAGACAAGAGTTAAATAGAACACAAAGATTACAGAGAAGTAAGGAGGAAGCGATGAAGGATGAAGGAAAACAATGCTTGTCTTCACGATGGATTAGAGAGAACGCTGCAGCGATAGTAAAATTAATTCTGAATCTTTTATGGCCTATTATTTAAGTTATTTTCTGTTAATTTGAGTTCTGGTCTTGATCAAGAAAAGGATATTGATGCCTTTAATAAGGCAGACGTGTATCTATGTTAGTCGTTTGCGTGTTGAAATTTTCGCCTATTATGGAGCTGATTGATACGGGACGGTAAATCACGGAAGGCAAAGCTTGTCGATTTTCTTGTGGTAGCTAAACTATCCAGGAGTGAGGAATGATATGATTGAGCTATCAAGAGTCTCATCAATTACCTAGGAGTACAGATTTCGTGACATTTCGAACATTAGTTGCGAATTGGTCCTTTTTCTCCTTCACGTGTGAATTTTTATAAGCAAATTTAGTTATTATTCAACTTCATTTAAGGGATAGTACCACTGTTAATTTTTATTGGCTTAAAAGATGCTTTGAATCTTCTAGATTATGGGTAAAAACGTTTATTTTATACACTTAGTATTAAGGTCACTTTTATTTCTATATATCAGCAAGAAATTTAAGTGGGTTTTCTACGGGTGCAGAACAGGTGGAAATTCGACTTCATTGTGCACACGCCTACTGTAGCATCCGAGAAAATACATCTTGTTTTCGAAAGAGGTTTCTAAAAACAAACAACGAAACGAAAGGCCCTTTCTACAAATTGGCTACAATAACATCTACAACGGAGTTATATGAGACTATCAAGCTAGAATAGGCCAAGCGAATGAACATTATGTGCATCAATTACTCAAAGAGAAATTATATTTGAAAAGAATATTGATACACCAAAAAATGATATCGCTTATTAAATTTAGTGATAAGTATAAATGACGTGACGTTTGTACGGGACGTCTATAAAGAGATATCATTTACCAACCATTTTTCATGATATTTAATATCGGAATCACAATTGATTTATAAAAATTTACTCACCTAGAGCATTGTTCAATTTTTTCGTTAGAGCAGAAATATCACTTTGAAGACCTAAAATATCTTTAGATTTATCCTCGCTTTCAGATTGACACTTAGATAGATTCTCGCTCAATTCAAACACCTTCAACCGCAAATCATCCGACTCTGCGGATTTCGCTCGCAACTCATCTACCTTTTGATCGTATTCGATCCGTGCTTTCTCACAATAATCCGCAAGTTCTTGTATTTTATTAATATCGATCACTGTTTTTACTGGTGTTTCTTCCTTCTTCAATAGCTCTAATTGGGCTTTTTGCCGAACTACTTCCTCCTCCAATCGTTTTCTTTCCACTTCTACAGTCATTAGTTGATGTGATATCTGATTCGATGCATTTAAAATTTCTTTTTGCCACTTTGGCACCGATTGAGCATATTCTTGAACTGTTTCAATGAGAATTTCTCGCGATTTTTTCAGCTTTTTCAGCTTCAATGAGAACTCAACGATTTTCGATTTGAATAATTGAAATTTCGCAACATATTTATCGTTTAATTTTTGAAGTTGGTCGATTTCTACCGCTTGAATCTCCATTGATTTCTGGTATGATTCAATATGTTTTATTTTATTTTCGAAGTCTTCGACTTGGACACCGAGTTCAACTTTTTCCGCTTGCAGAGTTTCAATTAATGTTTTATAATTTTCGATTTCGATTACATTTTGACTCTTTTCCGATTGGTTTTGTCTGGATATTTCATCTTCGAGAAGTTTACATTTCATTCGTAAATTTTCGATTTCTTCTTTACCTTGGTCTATCTCACGTTGGAGTTGTTTAAGGCTGATGATTTCTTCTTCAAGGCATTGGCATTTCTTCTCCAAAATTTCGATTTCTTGAGTTTTTTGGGTCAGTTGGTCACCATGTTCTTTAAGGGACGTCACTTCATTTTCGAGAGATCTGCATTTTATTTGCAATGCATCGTGTTCTTCAGTTTTTTGTAGAAGTTCATTTTGAGTGATAATTAGTCTTGAATTTTCTCCCTCTAGCTCATTGGTCATCATTTGTAGTTTTTCTATTTCTTCTGTTTTTTTATTAAGTTCAATTTGAAGCTGTTTGTATTCAGAAATCTCCTTCTCAACTTCACTACATTTACTTAGCAAGTTTTCACATTCTTCTGATTTAAGTTCCAACTCTCTACAAACGTGCCTATGCTTTTCCAACTCTTCCTCGAGTTCGTGGCATTTTTTAATCAAATTATTATTCTCTTCCACCTTTCCATCGAAATCATTTTGACTTTGTTCATACTTGAAAATCAATGCCTCCAGTTCTTTACATCTCTTTTCCAAAGCTTCAACTTCAGTGTCACTTTGCCTGTAAAGTGATAAGTCATCTTCCAGTGCTTTGCATTTTTTTCGCAACGCTTCATTTTCCTCCAACATCTGCGTAAGATCAATTTGAATTTGCTGATGCTGCGAAATTTGTTTTTCTAAACTTTTGTACGCAGTCTCGATTTGCTCATTCTCCATTGCTTTACGTATCAACTCATTTTGTAGCTGTTCGACAGTTTCTTCTAGTTTCTTCCATTTACTTGTTTCTTTCTCCAAAAGAACAAGATCTTTTTGTTGCTGGATACCGAATTTATTTACCTGAAAATAAAATTTATTCAAATTTAGAATTTTCTCTATTTTAGACTTGTTTTAAAACATTAAAATATAGTTTTCATTTTTTTGCAAAGTGAATCACAAAATATAGGTTATTTAAAAACATTGTCATGCTGCTATCTATAGATAAATTTCTCGGGAAAAGGCATGTGTTCTTTATGCGGAAAAAATGTCTCCCAACTCTAATATCTTATCTCGGCAAACGTAGATAAAATTTTCAGTATATAGCAAATTTACCGAATTATCCCATAAAATATTTCATTTCAATTCAAATAACTAAATGGAATGTTTTCTTTTTCAATCCAGTGCGTTTTTTTATATTTCAAATAAATAATAAATTAAGAGCTCCAAGCCGGGCATAGTGGCTTCAAGATAATATTTTTGACAGCCACTAACCTGTTCCAGTTTTTTCTCCATTGCATCCAAATCTCCGAGTAACTCTTCATTTTCATCACTTAGTCGCTTTAGTTGTCTTTTTAATGCCTCATTTTCGATTGAGATTTGATCTACATTTTGGAGTTGGCCTTTTAGTCTATCACACTGTGCCTTGTGATCTGCTAATTGGGTTGTCAATGTTAACTTTTGTTCAGTCAGGGCGTCCACGATTTCTTTCATGGCAATCAGGGATTTCTTATCAGCATCCTTCTGAGTTTCATACTTGTTTAGCATTTCTTTTAAATTCTTATTTTCTTCCGCATGCTCTGCAATGATGGGCAAGATTCATTAAGTGCTATGCTAATTTTATTTTATTCATTTCTTACCATCCTTTGCTTGTTTTGCCTTTTGCGCTAAACTTAAAAGCCCTTTGCATTTTTTGATTAGTTCATCACGACTTAGATTATCGAAAGGTCCTTTTTTAGGGGGCCCTTCCTAAAATAAACAATTGCAAATTAGAATCTTTTGTATTGGGAGCTGCGACAAATAAACCTGTGTGCTAGTTGGGTTATCCATTGTCAATTTTTTCGTACTATCACTTAACAAAGAGGGACTCTATATTTTATGAAAAGAACGTATCAAACAAGAAAATTTTCTAGAAACAATACTTGAAAAAGAGGTCGTCATCACCCGAGCAGCCAAACACTTTTACACCCTACTATTTTGGCTAAAATTTGACGTATGAATGAAATGTTAAGTGAGTTTTCAAAATCGAGTGCTGAGCTGTCACTTCGAGTCGGGTTGGTGAATACAGAATGGTGTAAATAACGCATGTAGCTCAAAACCTGTGTTAAGTGGCCCACAAAAAATCTCTATCCGGTGGCGTTACATAAATTCACCACACAGAACTCTACAGATTGAGTTTGGCAGTTTCTGTACAGTGTACCATCACCATGGAGTGCACGCACGAGTGCACCTGTGAATTCTATGGTGAAATGTGTGTGTGGAAGAATAGAACGTTAGCACTTGGAATAAGAATAGGAAAGTGTAAGTTTTAAAGCTGTTTTCGTGTGAAACACTGCCTCTGAAATCATTTACGGATAAGGTTTGTAGTGCTGTTTGCAAAGGCGTTAATCCGGAAAGTACTGAGTTTCTACTTGTATTTGCGAACCCTGCTCGTACCTACGGTTTTATTTTTCCTTCCGAAATAATTTTTTTTTCGTTGATTTTCTATTGGTAAGCGAAATCTTGTAAGTCCTATTGTTTTGTAAGTAAGTCTATTGGTAAGTCTGTCGCTACAATAATAAGATTAATTGTATATTTTTAATGGCTGAAGTTTTACAAATTGAATATGGCATCTTTATCCGTGCTTTTATACGGTAATATTATTGACCGTAAAACTATATTACTGATTCAGAGACGTGTTTTGAAAGATAGATCCCTTTAATATTCCAGAAGTGGGGCTTTGAAACTCCTCCCTTTCAGCAAAGAAGGAACACCTAAACTTCTGGAGGAATTAAATGAAAAAATGAAATGAGGAGGGATTATCTTCCTAAAACTGTGAGAATGTATGACGCATCGCATTATAATGCGACAAGCTCTTTCTCTGCATAGTGTGGGCAGGATTTTATTTGTATAATCAATCAAATCATTTAAAACCAGTTTTGTGCACTATAGCTGCTGATATTTATAACAATAATAAGTTGAAATAAATATTAATAATAAAAGCAATAACAATAGACGTAATGAATTTAAAATTAATCAAAATATATGTACTTACTTCTTCTTGATTATTCCCCGTATTTTCATTTCTTTAGTATCTTTCAATATGAGACTACAAAATTTCCACTTTGTCACACGAGTCCTACAGAATTCTATCATGAGGATTCTAGCTCGACTACATAAATGGCCGTGACAATATTATCAACTGATAGAGAAGTCAAACTCTGAATATGGTATTCCAAAAATACTTTCTCTGTTCCAATCATCATTCCATTCCAATAGATTGAATTAACTTATGGTAGTGGAGTTTCACCCAGCAGTGGACTAATGGAAAATAACGTCAAATAGAGAATTGTAGTAGAAATCTTTTCTATTTTCTAGTTACAGAAACGTGCATACAATGCGTGAAAAATTCTCTTTTACTTTTCAGATAAACATGAATGTTTATATTTTAGCTTTTAGCTATTTACAAGCTCTCCAGTCTAACCACTATTCAAAACAAAACGTTACTTTCCTCTTTTACCTTTTTTATAATATTGAAGAAAAACATGTAGAAATAGTTTCTCTTACAACAAAAAATTGCACATGCAATGGAAGACTACTTCGATCTTTTTTACATCTAGTACGTTGTATTTTATTATTGTTCATTTCATTTACAAGTTTTTTCGGGTGTTATCTGGCGTGATCGAGTAATTATATGATGCCTGCGAACTCTCACTGCCACAAAATACCAAAGATACTCTATAAAGTTTAGGTCTAACGATTGTGGAAGATGAAGGAGCATAAATATAATATAGTAGAGCAACCACCACTTTTTGAATATTTTGGATCATTTTCGTCTACCAATGGAAATTCATTGCAGTTTATTTCATTTCAATGTCTTTGAAAATTTCCCAACTCCATTAGTAGACATGTGCCCTCAAAGCATAGCATTTGGGAATTTGGGAAAAATCGACTCTCCGGGGACGATAATTTTTCAAGTCCACTGGTGTAGTCCAACGCCTTCCGCAAGACACGGTTTCTCTCATCACTCTCAAAAAGTTTGCATATGGTCTGACTCACATTGGCTGTCTCCAAGTATCTTGAAGCTTCAAACAAATGGTTTCTTTCTTGAGACGCAAAGAAATCTTCAAAAGCTTGGGTAAGCATTTTACAATATTCTGTCAATTTTCTTCAGGACTTTAGCGTTTTTGGAGTTCATGCTTTTGGCTCACTCGTTATAATTTTTTCAGCTTGCTTTTTCAAATAATGCTATCATTCTACAATATAGGTTAGCCCAAAGCTTCTTCTTGTTCTTTTGTTGACCATGGATGGATAATTCTGGGCATAATACATACAAGCAGAGGACCGAGAACACAAGCGCGATAGACCAATTTCTGTTCGTATGCTCATTTGTACCCTTCAGACTGTTTGATGATGAAACTGAGGTCTGGGAAAATCCAAGACCTTCCTCAACCTTATGTTGTACTTCTATCAGGTTTGCTTTTGCCACACGTTCAACACATATTCAATAGAAAAGGGTTATATTTGCTAACAAGCAACAGAGAAACTTTCTCTGCAATGAAGAGCTCTTTGGATGTGGTTTATCGACTTTACATTGATGGGCCCGTACTTTCAAATGTATGCTTTACATGCGCTATCGTTTAATTATAAAAAAGTGGCCAGGAGATAACCATAAAGCTATTGTCAAGCAACGCTCACAAGAGATCCAAAAGAAGTTCAAAGATCGTGTGGATCTTATAATAGATAAACTATAATTTGGGTATTGTAACTCGGATGAAGGAAACACATCATGTTGATTTTTTTCTAATGCTGAATTAAGCAGCGAAATTGCAAAATTATACATAAGACTAATTCAATATTGCTTCCTGCCAATTGGACAACTTTCCGAAGAAGCCCAAGAGGCAAGACATAAAGATTACCGTAGATTCCGTGAGTGGCACACCAGATCCCATAATTAACACCCTTAGAGAAATACCAAGAAAGAAAATAACAGCTTTGAGAGCGAAGGTTCTGTAGTTGATTGCCGCACCTGCAGTCCCATCCAGGACATCAGCCCATTACGAAATCAGTAAGGAAGATGATTCGTTGTCAGTCTGTTGTCAACTACCGAGTGGGAGAGAAAATGCGAGGAATCATTTGATGACGACCATTAAAAATGGTTGTAATTGTACTGTATTATCACCTAGTTATAGTTTTTTCTTTAAGTTTTTTTTTTTTTAGTTATTTAACGTTAATATTGTAGCTATGAATTGTAATTCCATAGTAATATTTGTATGTTTTTGTTCAGTTTATAAATTTTATAAATATAAAATCGCAAATACCTAGGTACTTGTTAAATACTGAAACATTTATGAAAATTTTATAAATTGTTTATATTTCCATGCCTTAGGCTCTCTTTATAAAAAAATATAATCGCAATCCCATGAAAAGGAAGGCAAAAGTAGCTGCGGCAAAACTCGACTTGATGGTCACCAGCCAAGAAATTTTACCACTAGATGGCGAATATGTACATAAAATTGCAGAAAAATATACAAAAATATACGAAATACATAATAAACCACTGCAAAAAGTAACAAAACATAAACACTCAGTCACAAAAACACCAATTTACCAGCCAGACAACTATTGGTAAAATAGTCGAATGGCTATGGGGAATACATAATTGTTCAATATTGTTCAATTTTTACTAGTTATTGTCAGCTTTTTCAGTATTTTGTGGCCACCACTCTCACTGCCCGCCGAAAGATGCCAAGAGCACCATAGCTACGTTGCTGGCGACGTGGCCATGGCATCTTGGTGAGATATGGCCCTTATTGTAGACAATCAACTGACCTCAAACTGCGACCTCAAACTCTCGACCCGATCCTTTTCATTTCAAATGCAAAACAAATCATTTTAAGAAAAAGTCGTTTTAATACATTAGAAAGTTAATCGTTCACAAGTCTTAAAGTTACTTCGGAAAAAAAAAAAAACAACTTCGCAAGAATCATGAAATGAAGAAGAAAAATATATAAATCCGTTTGTATACAAAAAAAATTAAATAACATTACTATAATGTACGTACGAATAATAAGATAAATTCACATTTCACTAAACTTATATACCAAAATTTAAATACAATATTTTTTCACTTTGCAGTTTTTGTTTTATCAAACTACAGTTTGACCTTTACTTTAAATCATGTATTTCTGCTATGCATATTTCTTCGAATAACTAAATTGATTTAAAAATTGAGTTCAATATAAATTCAAAAACAATTGATTATTCATCATTTTTTGTTTGTTTGCAGATTTCTTCTTAAAATTAAATAAAACATAAAATTGCTTTCAGCAAATAATTGTATCTTACTTTACGGAGAAATAATTATAGAATAGAAAATTTTTATTTTTATAATTGTCTTACATATACCTGTCATGTGTGTATGAACCGTATTTCAATTCTATAATTTCACTGGAAGTCAAAATGTGTTTTGTTGTTTTCTAGATGTTCGCAGAAGACTTAAATTAATTTGTAAATATATATATATAAGTAAAATATTCGATTTTTAAATTAGATTAAAGTATATACAACTTGTACTGATTTAATTGCATGAAGTTCGTAATCAAGGAGCGAATATGATATCTGGTTGAAATATTTGTAAGTTATGATTGATTAAAAGCTCGAAATTTGAACGAAACTTGATGATAACGGTTGTCATAATGTATTGAATAGCATTACGATTGATAATTTATTGTGTAGATGTCACAACGGCAAGTGATATAAATGATTAGTTTAGAAAATATATTGCTTTATTCAACATAAAATAACGCCGACTTTGGATACATAAAGTTAAATTCTTGAATTGCACATGGATTTTCGTGGTATAGTTTGATTTCTTCATTAAGTATGTAAAAAACAACTTTTTGTCTTTTCTCTTGTTTCATAGAGATGTTTTGGATCCGGAAACTAAGTTATATTCAACTTTATAGTTAGAAATTTTCAAGGCCACCGACCCCATCGAAGTAAAGGCGCCGTGTATATTTATATCAACTACTTTCGTTTGAACAAAATTTGCTAGATAACTAAACGACTGGCTTATGGGGGGTACTGCGAAAAGTTAGCTAACAAATAATTGCCGCAACAGCAGTTGATATTGGCGTATGGTGGCTAGGTTTATTTTAATAACCAATTTATTTTTAGCGAATTTAAGTGAATAGGTCCTGAGTTTTGGAAGGATGTAAAACTGCAAAAAAAGTAAAATACAACATATATCAAGATCTTTCAGAATGATCGAAATCAGTACAAAAAAATATTCTACACACTATTAAATTAATTATTACATCTGTTTAAGTATCAAAATTTATATTTTAAGTATTGCTTCAGCATTTTCCATTTAATGCGCATTAACTTAGACAATAGCACCTAGTAACTGTGAAATTGCTCAGCAGCAATTAATTTGGTTTTCAGTTTGTTTCCTTATTTCACAGTTGGCAAGTGAAATAGCTGGCTATTCAAAGGAATGGTAGGAGAATAAGAATGCTTAATTCAATTTATACTGTGAAATGGCGTAGTGTTAGCACCAGATGCACTGAAACTTAAGTAATCAAATAATATACCGCTTGTAGCTCAAGCGCTTGAAACAAAGAGTAGCAATTAAATGGACATGTTTTTTTTTACAAAAGTTTTATAAACTCAATTTCATACAATCAAATTAACTAAATTACTTCTCACTCAATTCTTTTTTAAATAACGAGTATTCATAGTTGAAAATTGTTTTTGTAAAGGAAAATATTTAAATAATAAAGAGATCAGATGCTGAAACTTGCCCAAAATAAAAAATGAAAAAATAATACACTCATCTGTACATAGTATGTTTATAAATTATATGAAAGTAATATTCAAAGGATATTAGGAAAACGAAAAATTAGAAGAATAAATATTTATTGTAGATTTGGAAATAATGATTTTCAAGTCCTGAAAGTTCAAAGGAGTTATGCGAAAATGCCCAAATATTTGTCAATTTTCGTCTAATAGCGATGACGATTTTCTTTAAACTCGTTTAGGATGTAGAAAAACGACATATCAAATTACAGTGCCAGAAAAAATGATGCAATAAGATGAAATTACCAAAAGTTACAAATTTAGCAGCTAAGTTACAAACTCTCGGAAATTATAAGTTTAAAACTGATAGCTCAGACAGTAGATTGAGGGTTTTGACACTATTTTTCAACACAGTTTCCAAGAAAACATGTATTTAAAGCTTTGTACAAGCTATCCGCTAAAATTTTTACGAAAATAAGCCGAGAAGAAGTCAAGCAAAAGTTGCAATTTAGTGTCCATAGTCATAAAAAATACGTTTATAGATCTGAAATAATGTATTCAAGCTAAATTGATCATTGTTTGCTAATCAGAGGGATACATATGGAAGCAGAAATAGAAGAGCCAGATAAGGTTTTGCATGAATTCTATATTCGAATTAGTTTTAAGATGGTAACCATGCGAGAAGAAAAGATATTAAACGAAAAAAGGATTGTTTAACTTAGATGTTGACTACGTGATAAAGCAACAACTTGTCGACATAAATAATATGCTTTTATATAAAGTCAGACAAGTAATAGCCTAGGTGGATGACCGTTGGTCACGTTCTTTTCACAACCACCAAAGAACTCTTGCTGAAACTTGACCAGGATGCAAAAAAGTAGGCCTGAAAATAAACCTGACGAAAAACAAAATCATGTAGCAAACAAGAAAAAGAACCATAAATAGGCAAAACTCTTGACGAATCTAATTTAAAAAATGTGGACGAATTTATATACTTTTGCGCAAAATTGACAATATGCTAATAAAACTTTTTACTTAGTTTTGTTGACTATACTGAAGACCAGCTGCATTCACAGGAAAACCAAGATCCAAAGTCCAAATGTCAATAATACAACCTGTGCTGTGTATGTGAAATATGGACTCTCACACAAGCATCCGAATAATTAGAACAAAACGCGAGACCGACAAGTGGCGAATAAGGTTCGATAAGGTACGCCACGGTCATCAAACTGCGGAAGCTGCAATGGGCTGGTCGAGTATGGACAAGCATCGAGTGCCTAAAAAGGTATTCAATTGAAAAGTCGAAGAACTGTGGGAAAACTTCGGAAACTGTGGTCCGACTCTGGACAGAAATTGAAGGCCGTGGCCATTGGACCGCGGGAATTGGAGGCGTTTTCTGCAATAATCCAAGGCCCGAAAAGGGCTCTAGTACTACGACGACGAAAAATGCGAAAAGAAACGATATTAGGGGAAATTATTATTTCGCAGCTACATAATTAGCTCGTACTGCATAACAAGGTCCCATATATCATTAATTAATAGGTTCATTTGGACCGTTTGGTGGGTCATAAAAGGTGGATGCGCAGGGTGTAAAACAAAAGTCAGGAAATTTGGCAATGATCTTTGGCACTACGTAATAGCCGATAATTAAACGGAAAGCTGAAAAGGATTTTTTTTACCTCTTTTAAAACTCATCGCGAGATTAAAATCTCAATTGACAAAAGATATTAGGGTGCATGTTGTGCGAAACTACTTACAAAAATTGGTATACAAGTTTTTTGTTTCGCTAAAGAAATTGTTTGTCATTGAATTTAACCGTGAAAAAAGGTTAAGCATTTAAGTAAAGTAAGAGTTTAGAATCCCGCAACCGTAGTTTAGTCCCAGATGAGGGCAAATTTAATGTTGTTGATGGAGGATGCGAAGGTACGTAGACAGCCATGTACGGAACCGGACACAAAATATGTTTCATATATTATATGAAGAAAAATTTATTATGGTTTTGGGTTTTGGAAGTGCTAATTGAGTGTGCAAATTTACTAATATTGAAGAAAAGACTACGGACATAAAGTGAACATTAACATTTTGAAATCTGAAATCAGAACCAAACTTCATTGATATGCACGATAACTGTTCGAAGGATACTCCCGTCAAAATTCGACTGTAGCTGCTATATAATGCAACATTGTTTGAAATGGCCCTCACAATCACTGAATCTCAATCCGACTGAACATCTCAATCCGACTAGTAATCCAATATATTCGCAGTAAACCCGTGCTTAAGGTTGGTACTATAATCTTCGCAAAATGAAATTTAACGTCAATCTGAGCTGTTCTCTTCGTGGGGAAACATTTTGTTCGCTGTTGAGTACTATACTGCGAAGACGAAATTCATAATGCTAATAGATGGCTCTAAGTGATGTTTTGCTGCTTTTCAATAGGTCGATTCTTTTCTCAGTCAGCGAAATTGCTCGTTTGTTCGTTTTAAAGTGGGAACTTCGGTGATGAGTTGCTTTTGTGGGTGAAAACGTAAGGATGAAAAGGTATAAGCGCTCTAATTTTACAATTTTTAATTTTTCCACTGATTATAGGGTACTTTCCGAGGTATTTTGTTTCGTTCGAGTATAGTACTAGGCTTGAATGCAAAAATAGGGACGCAATACCTCGCAAGAATATTGTGAAAATCTAATTTTTTCTATGCCAATAAACAGTGCTAGATAAGAAATTAAATCCTTCAAATACCAACAACTTTTGATTACATCCAGATATACGATCTAATTGGATCATGAAATGTTTACAACATTTTCTTATCGATAGACGGAAACTTACTGATTTTCTTTTTAATTTTTTTCTCCTGGAGCATATTATCGTTTACTTGTTATTGATTTATAATGGTAATGTAGGCAAATATATGTATTGTAATAATTTCTTCATTAGTTTTACTAATATGAAAAATATAATTAATAACTTTTTTCAAATGTTGATTTTTGCATCACTTTTTCTCGGCACTGTTTATGAAATTTTCCAAATATTTGAAAAATTAAACCAAATTTTCGGTTTATGGTGATGACGATTTTCGTTAAACTCGTTTAGGACGTAGAAAAAGACATGCCAAACGAATTCGAATAGCTGTCAAGCATAAAAAAAAAAAAACTTAAGAATAATTCAAGGCACATAGCACCGTGTAATTGTTTTTCCTTATTTAGTATTTATAAATCTACTCATTTGAACGCATGTAAAGTATATCGTGTATATGATATTCTTCAACTTAATAATTATTGCATTTGTTTGTTGTGTTACTTTGTGCTTTTCTCCTAAATCTTATAATACCACTTGTTTGTGTGATAATCCTATATTTTAAATTCATTATTCAATAATGTCATTTCGATAACTAAATTCTAACTGTTTCGCTTAAAGTATTTTGTAGTATTGCTGCGTACACATATTTTGAATATTTGAATTACAGTAAACAAGTAAAAATAAGTTCTTACTTTTTGTTTGTTTGTGAAATTTCAATATTTGTGCTGATAAATATTTCATAATCTAATAATTCATTGTGCGATTGATTGGTCAGTTAAAAGTTACCTTCAGACTTTACGTGATAAATTCAGTTATTTCGTGTTTCAAGTAACAAAATACTTAACGAATTTTTCAAATTTCTTTTGTAATATTTATCTAAGTGCTAATAGCTAGTGAGTGATTTACCACAGGCACATATCATATTTTAAATTGAATTCATTTTTCAAATAAAAGATAATTAGACAATTGACGGTGAAAAAAATCATAATTGTCTTCTAGACAACAAAATTTATGCTTTATGGCTATAATTTTTCTGTTAAGTTGCAGTTGTAGTAACGCTATGAAATAACAGGTTTTTTTCGTGACCCGGGTCTTATAAAAAATACACTTAATCATAATTTATGTATATGTTCAAAATGAAATTTAAAAAATAAAATAAAAAAATTGTGCGATTTATTTCACTTGTTCAGTTTCCATAATCGAAATACTGGGCTCGGCTATTGAAATGGGCATTAGTGGCTGATCGAGTATCTCATTTTTCACGATTACAATGTTATTTTCGTGAAGTTCATTACCGTCCTGGCTTTCTGCGTTTTCAGGACTACTGTTCGGAATAGCGTTAACAACTGCATCATCTACGATGACGGCACGTGATGATATCGTTGACGACTCGTAGCCTGAGCCGTGATGATTTTCTCCCGCTGCAGGAGATGCATTTTCCATTTGTGTGAATAGTTGTGGTATGTCGCCAGCAGCCGCTGCAGTTATTAAGTAATTCAATGGATGATGATAGTTGATTTCCTTCGGAATGAAGCACTCATGCGTGGTTTTCATGTGGTTCTTCATTTTATCCGGCCGAGAGAATTCCTTGCCACATACCGGGCATGGGAACACTTTACGGTGCTTACCTTCGTGGTAGAGGAATGCGTGCCTCTGGAAGCTGTACTTATTCTTAAAAGTTTTCTGGACATTGTCTTTTGCGCACTCCGTGCACTGATATATCCCTTCGGTTATGCTGGCATACCGAAAGAGGTCCAGCCCTCGAACTGACATTTCCGTTAGATGTTCGGCCTGATCATCGAGCGATGAAGTGGCCTTTCGACGAACTCGTCTCCTCTGCGGCTGTCGCGAGAAATTCGACGATGTTGGCGAGGTTGGATCGTTGTGCATAGCTTCGCCCGAATCACTCTTAACGATTGGGCTTGTTTTAAAAAAGTCTGACGAACAAGAGTTCATCGCCGATGACCCGGCATTGGTCATTTGAATTAAATACTGTTGATGAATATTATTGGCGGTGGTTACAGTCACTTCGTTTGTCGATGTTTTATTATTGTTAAGAGAATCGTTTTGGAGTTGCTGTTGAAGTATACTATTCGAGTAGGTTATGGATGGAGTGTTGGCTGAGTTCGTTGCCAACTGATTGATCATCAGCTTCTTTGTGTCGAGATCAGATTTTATACTTATACCTAGAAGACGTTGAGTCAGTTCTGGCGAATTGTTGACGATATCTGGAATTGAAAGAACGGATGAATTTAATATTTAGTATATTTTGCTTTGAAGACAATTTAGATGGAGTTATATGGAAAACTGAGTGGTTCTATTGCAAATAAAATACATAACAACCAGAGTATTTTGCGCTTTGAAATTAAAAAACGAGTATTCTGAATAAATCTAAGTTTATTTGTCTATTATTGATTTCCACCTATGGTAACTTTGTTCAAAGGCATGAGATGCCAATGGGTAACATTTAGGTATATTGTAGATGCGATGAATTATTCATGCCATAAGTATTCCATGTTTTACATATTGAATCAGTCAGTTCGTTGGAAAAGTTTTACATACAAATATAGTTTTAAATATTGATAAAATAGCACCGCTCTAATTATAGAATGGACATTCCTATTTTATTTGATTTTTTCAATAGTCTTGGTTCATATATATAAGTAAATTGCTAGAAAATTTAGAGTCAGCTACGAGTTTAGGAAGAACCATATACTCATAGACCATTCAGAAACATTTATTCACCCTTAGAAGCTATACTATATATATCAAGTTTTGATAAATTTCGATATTACAAATGTAATTTGTTATCTTATTTATTTCATGTCGTTCGAAAGGTAAAAAACACATTTATGAACCAATAGAAGGTGACAAAAATGTTCAGATACTACGAAGCTAATCAGTTTGGAATTTTGATTTTATTTTATTATTTGGCCAAATATATAGCGAGAAACAAATAAAATGAAAACAAATACCAAAATGAACGCAAAATTCAAGGAAGGTTTTGGGTTATTTTAGATAACGAATGAATTGGTGATAGGTTTATTTATTTACAAAAAAAAAATCATTACAACAGAATACAAATTCCAATTATGTCAATTAAATCCAATGCCGAAGCCAAAATTCATTATGACGCCTACGGATCATGACTAGGGGAGAAGAGAAATACTCCCTAAGACCTGCTGACACGTAACTACATAGGTGCGGGGCGAGGAAGCCAGATATAGTTCCTCGCTGATAGGAAGTATTCGTCAAGAACAGTCGTAGTGACTCCAAGAGAGGAATTTTCGGAAAGTGAAGGCGGGTAACATATGAAGGGAAGAGTAATTGACCAAGGCTAGACCCTTGTGGAACACCAGAAGAAGGATGAAAGGGAGAAGACGAAAAGTTGTTAATGGTAACTTTACACACCCGATTATTAAGATAGGAAAAAAAGCTAAGAAAGGAAGTTAGATCGTACTTTAAGTGTAAGGTAGTTTTTAAGAAAAGCATTGCCAGGGCAATCCCAGGTGGTGTACAGGCTGGGTAATACCATTAGAGTGTAAGGATATAAAAATTGTGCCGAAAAAAACCAACCAGAGCCAGCAGGCTAAAATAGTATAGCCACTAGGTTGTAAGTTTTTTGTTAATTAAACTTTAAGTTAGGCTAAGACTGTACGATTAATTTAAAATAAAATATTTTTCAATTCAAATCAATTCTAAGAAAGGAGTGAAATGAAACAACCAAACTGTTAGCTGTATAATACTGTCCGAAAGAAATCTTATATGAGAATTCGTAAATAGGCTATATAGAAATCATACTGGCAAGTGATACTTCGGGTAGAATAGGAGACATTCTAGACATTGTAAGCCTTCGAATGCTTCAAACCACAGATTAGAGGCAACGTGGCTAAACTCATCAGAAAGGAAAGTAATAAGAGTTCACCTAGCTCTGAATTAATCAGGAGTAAAGTGAAACGTGGAGCGAATCACTCCATACTCGTATTCACATTGAATGTAAATTTGTGATGAAGGTCTCTACCAGCTTCAAACCCTAGACCCGTACAAGGGTTCTCGTGGGATTGCTTTACGTTTACAAAATATACAAAGAAGGAAATGAGTTATGGGAGATTGTCACCGCTTCAAACACACCAACCAGAACAATTTCAAAATGGATTGTGGACGAATGAAAAGTCTTAGGAAAGATTAGTGAAAGGTTAGTTAGAAGTCGAGAAAAGGTGACAGAAAGGCTTGGAAGACTAGCAACAATAAAGGAAGGTCAGCTACTCGTATCATTTGATACCAAGGCGTTGAGGATTAAATAATATAAATATAAAATAACTCAACGGAGTGGAGGAGGATTCAATAATAATTGAAACTAGCTTAAATTTGCATGAGTGACCGCTACTTTAAGTTTAGAGGGAAGAACTTCTTAGTTATTAAAGGGAAATTATGCCATGGGAAATCCTTTATCATCGCTTATGAGAGGCATGGGAAATCGTTTATCATCGCTTGAGTGAGATATTTGTAGACAGACTGAAAACGAAACTTCATGAAGAGAGTTCCGACAAGTACGGCCAATAAATCAGAATCTAGGCTATGTCGCGTGAAGGACAAAAAAAAAGAGAAGTGTGGAATTTGCAGGAAGGCTTACTTGCTCGGAGTGCGATAAAATATACATCCAAAGAAAGCGGTTAGTTGGTATTAGATAACTGAACACAACCGGGAAGCAGCCTTAGCAAAAAAACATCATTAGCGAAAATCATTTTGAAGAAGAAGCACAACATAAGCCTTTAGGTGAGCAAAGAGGTACAGCAGTTACGAAAACTAAATGCATACAAGAGCCTAAACATAGACCAGGGCAACTGCACTTCAGCATTGTGAAGTAATAAATAATATAGTAATAAAAAACTAAATGCAAAGGAAAAAAAGTACTTGATGTATACATAGAAAGTGCACTTATGTAGGTAATTAGCTAAAACCAAATATGATAAACTATACTGTTAAACTAATTAAGCAGTTTAGGTTACATAAGAATTAGACCATAAACACTGAAGAAGGGGCAGATTGACCTCGAAATATCGAAAATGGTTCTTTAAATAGTTTTCAAAGCTGGTAAAAATTGGATCACATTAAATTAATTGTTTTCAATATTAATTTTTTTTTACGAAAATTAATTATTTTGTATCTTTTGCTTGCATATTAATTAAGGTTTAAAATGTATGCACAAAGTACGTTTTTATGTTCCAAATAATTTTGAACATTGTAGCTGGCGATATAACCTGGCTCTAATCTTAAACAACAGTTGTGTATAACCGGGATCCAATATAAAAGAACCGGTTAAAAGCAAAACCGCTTATAATCAACACTTTACAGTGCAATTTAGTGGTTGCTTTTAACCAAAGAGTGCTGTTAAAGGATTATCAGACTTTAAAAATAATGACAAATGACGAGTAAACTCAGATAATTTAGTCTCTTTTGATGATAAGATAAACAATCAATGAATTCAAAATTGAATGTCGTAAGTATCATCATTAATCGTGATATGCTTAACCCATATTTATTACAGGTGTAGTAAATATGTATTTGAAGTAGAGAAGTAGAGCACAAATTCAAAGTAACCCATTCATAGCAGCGTTTTTTGTGTCTCCATCGAGGGCTGGTTAGGGTAGTAGCATTGAAAACAACTGGGAGAGGATTGTTGTTGTTTTCAACGTTACTATACTAACCAGTTATAGGCGCAAAAAAACCGGCAAACATATTACTTACTCAAATGGTTTTAATATTAGATGATCTTTTTTCAAGAGTCTTCATTATACCGCTCCTTATAAAGAGCAAATGTGTATTTAAAAAAGTTAATGGGTTGTTCTTCATTACTGCACAACAACTGCATAAATTATAATTTGAAATAAACAACTCAAAAACCACAGCTAACTTGAAAAATAAAAAATCCAATCTTCATTAGTTAAAATGTTTTTCATTTTTAATTAAACTTTTTCATACAATATAATAAGATAAAAATAAAGAACATAAAAACTGAAAGATTGCACAAATAAAAACATGAATATTTTTTTCGCATTATATCATTATTATCTCAACTAACCTAAATATTTCTCTTAAATTCAAAATTAAATCTTTTCGCTTTTTGTTTTTCTTGTCTTCGGTTTTTTTTTCTTGCTTCAAGTGTTTGATTAAAAATTAATTCCAATATTTTTTTTGTTTTTTTTTTCAATTCTACTTCCTCTCTGAATCAATTAGGGGGAACATACAAAAACGATAATTAATGGTAAATAGAAATACATAAACACTTTCTTTCTTTTTATTTCTCTTTCCTCAATTTATGAAACTGTCGTTCGACTTTTAGTTTTAATTGCTAGAATATTTATATAATTTTTTATTATATATATCTACTTTTATCCTTTTCAAATTCATTTAAATTAATATGCCTCTGTGAAACTTAACGGAGTAGTGGATAATAAAAAAACCCTATTGTATATCCATATGGAAAAGAAAATTTTCGTATATGTATCAAAGTGAAATATAATCAAGTAAAAAAAAAACGCGAGAACAACATGAATAACACTTAGAATAATTTGTTTTTGATGTTTTTCCTTCGTGTGTTGATACATTTATATATATATTAGTATTGTTGAAAAATGCTTAATACACACTTTTAAGAATTATCGTGTCTAAGCGAAATTTCACAATTGGTAATGTGTTTCTATTTACAGTTGATTTGTTACATACTTTTTTATTCATTGCAAAGAGCTTACTTTTAAATTATTATTTTTTTCTAATCGGGTCCCGGGCGTTTTATTGTTGCTGAAAATGCATTTGCTGACGTTATACCAATTATTTATCTAGAAACAAGATGAAAACTTTACTGAGTAAGACCAATATATACGAAAGAATTGAAAATCAAGGGGCGGAAATAGATATGCGTTTCCAATAATTTTTGACAGAATACATATGACAATTTCTCATTTGTTTTATGTTTCATGAAAAATAGATGTGCTGCAATTTAGGTTTTGGCTGCGTGAAAGCAAAAAACACCAAATTTTAACTTATAGGTTTTTGAAATTCATTTCAACTTTCGCAAATTAATTGCAAAAAAAGCAAATGTTTGGAACGATTCGATTTCAGCTTTTATTACATGCATATATTTTCGTTTTATTAAAAATGAGGTCTGTCAGTGCTTTTTATCAGTATTTCAATCGTCGTAAAGTCTACTAAATTATGATGCATTATTTTTTTTTGTGTGTCGAAATTTCAAACATGAAGTGAAATAAGAAATCAAAAATCTTCCCTTCGTCCCTTTTATCGATTCCATTTTTGAATAAATTAAAACAATATATTATAAAAAAAAGTTACATGAATACAGTTTCGGTTCATAACCAGTAGGCTTAGAAATATTTCGGGAAAGATTAACAAATAGCGTTAACGTGCGTGTATACAAAATACTTGATAGCTTCACATTTTCTTTTAGATAATATTCATTCTATTGCTATCCTTGTTTGCATCTAATTTATTAAATGTTTCCTGATATTACATTCATTAATCCTTTCATCAATTGGGAAACAATTGCTATCTACTTATAATAAATGAAAGTATTGTTATATTTGCTTGAATAATTGACACTGCCCGTTGGAGGCATTTGTGTAGTTGGGGGAGTGGTTCATGAGGTCTCTTAAATATTTAGATTGTTAGCTACAAAACTAATATATAATAATAATTGGTTCATATTTAGAAACTATGTAATATAGCTTTAATTAAATATTTTAGTTTTGAATTTTCATATACTTAAGTATATAAAAACATGTTTTATTACATCCTTACTATTAAATACATAATTATTAATTTGGAATATGGAAGCCTTTTCGAGGGTTGTGATTTATTTGGTGCTCGTTAATGTTCTATTTCTTGCAAAATGTTATAAATAATGTACATTCCCAGAGAATATTCCAATTTTACGTTTTCTTGCATGTCTAAAGGCACTTTTCGTTTGATTAGCAAGTTACTAGCATTAATCTATTGATGATTATCTGCTGTACATAAATACCAAAACAATATAAATTTTCACTTTTGGTTCTAACTGTCAGAAAAAAAAGGTGTTCATATCCCAGTTCATTTAGAATTACAAGCTTAGAATTACAGTCCGTGTCAGAAGAAAGGGATCAGTTTTTTTATAAGCAAAAAATATAATTCTGTCTGCTTTTCGCAGCGCGATTGAGAGGGCTGTGATGCCAGTGAAATTCATTTCAGTATCGCTCAAAATCTCATAGTGAACGAAACTAAACTAAAACAAGCGAAAAGTATACAAAGCTTTACGAAGCAGTATTTTTATTTTTGCACTTGCAAGGACCATCATAATCATACTCCCCGGCTCGAAAAAAATTGAAAAATCGGAAGAAGTTCGTGGTGAAATGAAACCAGCGATATAAAGTGCACGAAACTGTTGATGAATTTTCTGAACGAGGCTTGAAGTGAGCGACTACTAGCAAGTAGGATAAAGCGATTCTTCAACTGTTTGAGCTGGATCTTTCTGTGCGACAACGCCGGGCTCGAACTCCTCTCGCTAAGAGTAAAATATATGTCAGCATCAAGACTATTGAACGGCGTTCGAAGAAGACACTTCAAAGCCTGTACTCTATGAGAAACACATAGAAAAGTGCTAGGCTTGGGCTACCGAAAATATGGATCGTTTCTTCTGAGACAGACTGTATAATTAGGTAGACTAGTTTTAGCAGAATCTTTTTAGATAGACAAATCACTAATACTAATTTTCGTGCAACGCAAAATAGCATCAAAAGTAAATCGTGTCACCAGATGCTCTTTAGGGGAACGAGTTTGAGGGAAATGCCTGAAATAAGTGAATAAAAACCTTTCTCCATTTTACAGGCTTCAACCAGGAAGTCTAGGCTTGGATGTTATGTACATTTGTGGCTACAAATTGGAATGAAAGCTTAACTTGTTGCACTTTCATATGGAATTTTGTTTGATATGGAACAGAAATTGGCAGCATTAGTAACAATTTTTACAATTATAGAAAATATATCGAATTCATTTAACGTTTTGTGTAGTTCAGATAATTTTTTCTTTGTTAAATTCAAAAGTATTTGATTGTACACTTATCGTAATTACCCAATATGATCATATTTCTCACCAGGAGCTGCATATGGTTTCTACCTTCATATCTGCGTAATGGTAGATCCCATGCGCACACATATCACCAATTGACCAATCGCAGTACCCCAGCCAGTCAAATCAGACACGTGGTCATATGAATGCTATGCAGAAAATATTGGATCATGAATGTTACTGAAGAATGTTTGAAATGAAATAGCTAATTTAACAATAATCGAAAAATCCTGCGTTTTCATAATACATCAGCAATTGCAAAGTAAAGAAGAAAATTTAACAATAACTCGGTGTTTTAATTACTCTTCAACATAATTTAACATACTGAAATATGGGAATCTATACAAAAATTAGTTGTGGGAGCACAAATTCACGAAGTTAATACTGATTTTTATTTCACCCCTACCTCGACCACCGTAAAAACGCCTGAGCAATTCTGAAATTGGTTTACTGACAATAATAATATCTCTGTTATCCTAGTGATTCAAAAGTGAAGCTTCTTGATCCGTTGTGTTGAGATTGCATTTGTTTTAAACTAATATAATCATGCACAGCAGTTAATAATCATTCATTGTTTTGATTTTTCAATTAAGGCTCTTCAAGTAAGGCACTCGGTTCTATATTGCCACTTTACAAAAATTAGAACTCTAACGGCACCACTAAATTACAAAAGTAACATCATTGTTCAAATTCATTCACTCATGCGGTAAAATAAAAATTATTAGCGAATAAATGAACTTTTTTTAAAAAAAATATAAGAGATTTATAATGTTCAAACGCTTCTACCATAAAGGCCTCCCACTTGATGTCTGAGCTACGAACTTTATATTCTCTTTTACAAACAAAAACAAATAATATTATGTTATAATATAATATATATAAAAACAAGATTTTTTTTTATATAATAAAAAATAAGATTATGTTACGAAAAAAAAACATTGATAGTCATAATTATTTTTTTAATTATGAATGTGGGGATTTAATTAATTTATTGCTTCCGCTGAAGTTTGGCCAGCAGCCTGACCCACCGTCGCCGACATTATTTGTTCCGACAGCGAAGCATTAAGCGATCCAGCTATCATCTGTTCGGATAGTGACGCCTGTTGTGGCGGGGTCGAACCGGCTGACAGTGTTGACGATGGATTTTCGATCTTATGAATGATTTTAACGTGCGCCGTCATATTGTCTTTTCGTGTGAATTCTTTGAAACAAAACGGACATGGATAGACTTTTACATTGCGCTTATGCGACGTCACATAGTGCCGACAGAAATTACTAATATGGGTATATACGCGCGAGCATACTTTACAACGATACGTATGATCGCCTTCTTTGGTACAAAAATCTCGAACCGATCCTTCCGAATCGTCGATGATATACTTCCCCGATCGATTGCTTGTCACCTGAGGTTCTACTTTAATACCACTATCGTTTTTCAACATTGCATTTGATTTACCGGCGCCACTTATGAAACTATTCCCAAACATATCGACAAAGTCATTATTGTTGGTGGGATGAAACTGATTTGGTCCTTTGAAATCATTACTGTTCTGCTGATCCTGACTCAGACCGTTCTGCTTCAGTTTCGGACGTTTTGTTAGCTTTGGCATTGGTTTTGCTTTTATGATCGGTGTTAATTTCGGAATCGCATCCATATTACCGGTCGCTGAGCCGGTGTTCAGAATTGTTACCGATCCGGAACCGGAATTCTTCGATCCACGCGATCGTGAGTTTTTGGTTTGATTTGGTGTCGAGGTGAGTTGTGGTTGTTGTAGAGCATCTTGAGATGTGGTTGAGTCTGCATTTGGATCGTATTTAAATTCAACGGGTTCATCGTATTCATCAAGCATTAATTGAGGTTCCATGTAGCCGGCATCCATGGGATCATCGTCGGAGTCTGAATCGTTATGATCGGGATCTGTAATGTGAAATTTAACATAAAATTCGAAACTTTATACGAACTTAAAGCTAAGTGTTGTGAAAGATGTGTGAAATGCGTTCATTGGTACAGTATAGGTAAACGTAGATAAATGTTGAAGCTTAGAAAATCTATTCAATAGCTGTACTTATAAAACAAAAATTTCATTTGTTCGTCAGATACTAAACAAAGAGACGATGAAACATAAGGGCTGAGCTTGGCTTCAGAAAGTAATGGCGGTGTTTTCATACATAAAGCTAAGAAAAAAGCGCTGCAACTTTTAGCACTGTAACATTTGTTTTTCTTATATTAACATACAAAAAGCCTAGGACAATATTGAATCACAAAAACTTAAGAAAAAACCTCCCAATAAATCGAAATTAATGATAGAAGAGATGCCAAAATTACTTATGACACCAAATTTCCGTGCCACAATTACTTGTGCACGTGCAAAATATCGCTCTAGGAGAAAGTTGGATGCTTATATTGAATGTTTTGTGCACCGTACGCGTAAAATAATGGATTCCCTGTCTTCAGTGTAATATTCATAACATTAGAGTATTCTTAAACGTTTAAAAATTCACCGAGAATGTGAAGTTAGCATTGAGCGAAAGTTAGCTATTGCTACTGGGATTTCGAAAAAGCTTGGTTTTCATAGGAATACCAGTAACAAAATCTGCGAGGTGATGACCTTCTTCGGACTCCCAACCGTAAGAGATTAATCACTCTCGGATGCGCGGATAACATCACGGTAATAATAAGAGGCTCACACAGATATACTTTGAGATCCAGAATGCAAAAAGCTTTAAATAAAACTGGACAATAGTGCGACTAATGTCTATCCATAAATCCCCAAAACACCAACATAATTTCATTACCAGGAAAAGAAAAATTGAGATAGGAGCGTTACAAAATTAGGGCCACAGAGGAGTGTCTACAGGAAGAGGTAAAATATCTAGGAATCCACCTGGATAAGAAACTCACCTGGGACAGTCATCTAAACAAAACCATACTGAAGGAGGAAATCAGACCCATAATGGAAATGCCGAGCTTCAGCGGTCAAATAAAGACTAGGGTAGCCTCGGAGAAGAGGTTCAACCTCACAATGCCATCAAGAAACAAATAGGAGAATGGTCGACCTACCCGCAGAAAGGGGCACAAATGTGGTATATGGACGGCTCGAAGATGTATTGTGGAGTGGGAGCAGCGATCGTAGGATCCAGGTGCCTAATCACTTCCCCCTTCTTAGGAGGCCATAATCTATCAAGCAGAATTATATGCTATATGTACGGCCAAGCATAAAATACAAATAAGCAGCACTAAAAGGGTCAGCATTCAGATCCTATCAGATATCCAAGTGGTTCTCAAAGCTATCAATCGCTATTAAATAAACTCATCTCTACTCTTAGAGGCGATAGAGGCTCTGAATGAAATAAGGGCACAGAAAAGCCTGCATTTGATATGTCTTCCTGGCTATGAGGAGCACCAAGGTAACGAGGAAGCTGATAGCAAGGCTAAAGAAGGGGCAATTATCCTATCTTAGTCACACTCCGTGCTGGAGCTTTGCGAAGGCTAATACGAACAGGAAAATGAAATTGTGGACTAAGAAAAAGATCGCAAGCTACTGGTTTAATTTAGAGGATTTGAGATTTTTGAAAGATTACCCCAGCTTTTATACAAAATGAGCAAAAGAAGCAGTGACCTACTGTAAAAGTGACGTAAGAGCCCTATATGCAGCTTTAACAGGTTATCTTGCGTGCAAAGGAGCGAGACGATTCCATCGAAGTGACAGAGAGTGCAGAGCACCTTCTCACGAATCACTCAGCACTAAGAGACGAAGATTAGAGCTGCTTGGCTTTGCTCTTGCCTCCATCTGGGACATTGGAAAATTCCTGTCCGGAGACATATCTAAGCTCTCTAAGGAGTCTGCATATCCTATTGGACACAGCGATGAGCAGGCACAATAGGCACATTAGGTCGCAGCGTAGGATTCATCTGAACTCGATCCATGTTTTCATTTGTTCATTCATTCAAGTAACAAAATCAAACAGCCATCAAAGTGTGAAAATTTCGCATTACAAGAAAAAAAAAGTGCAGCTTCTACGAAATGAGACATTGTTAGAGCAAGAAAGATAACTCTTTTCAAAACTTACGAAAAATCATTTAAAGATTTAAATATCAGACGCAAAACAAAAATTAGCAAGCCCACAATTCGAAA
Organism: Nemotelus nigrinus; assembly: GCA_947369275.1. Classification (NCBI taxonomy): domain Eukaryota; kingdom Metazoa; phylum Arthropoda; class Insecta; order Diptera; family Stratiomyidae; genus Nemotelus; species Nemotelus nigrinus. The sequence continues at coordinate 31,819,497 of OX376372.1, forward strand.
GAGGGTAACTAAAGCTCCAAACGCCTTGTAGGAGTTACAGCACCACACCATTATTTTTGCGCCATGAAGATGCCGTGTTGGATTTACCCCGCCGCATTTTTCTTCTTCTTTTGTATCGGAAATCTAAAATTGATTGCTGTATTCTATCTGAAGAACATGCAACCTCATCCGTTCAAAAGATATGCCTCGAAAAGTCAAGCGCCTTATTTATATGCTCGAGAGCAAACTTCGAGGGAGGATTTTTTTTTCTTTTTTCAATTATATATGTAGGATTTTATGTTATTCAATTCATTCATTTGAATAGCAATATGGCTAATATTAAATTATAGCGTCCAATATTCACACCATTTAACATGTTTTTTGCTTTAGCAGAGGTTATCCTTTTTCTTCCGCTGCTTGGCAAAGTTTTCACATTTTGATGTTTATTTGCTTTTGCCACTTAATTATGGCTGTTATTTTTATTAATCCCAAAATTTTTCGAATGCCCTAGCTCAGGGACGCCAGTTTATACTTAGCAACAGTAGCTAACCTTCGCTCAATGCTAACTTCACATTCTCGGTTTATTTTTAATCGTTTAAGAATAGCGCAATCTTATGAAAACTACACTGAAGTAAGTGAACCCATTATCTTACACGTACGATGCAGAGAATATATAGGGAAATTTTAAGAATAAGAAAATATTCTCTTAGAGTGATAATTTTGGCACCTCTTAGAGTAATAATTTTGGTACCTCTTCTATCATTAATTATGATTTGTTTCGAAGTTTTTTGTTCATTTTTGTTGTTCTTTATGTCCTAAGCAGTTATATATTACTATAAATAAGAAGAAATGTATACCGTTATGCTTACTTCTAAAAGTTACAGTAACTTACTAGCACTTATAAACTCAAATCCTCTACTCAAAGGACTACGGGCATTTTATTTAATTTTAAGATTTTTTTCCCCATTGAAATACTAACGAAAAAAATTTAAATCACAAAACAAAACTGTGATCATACTTGCGAATTTTCTTTAACTAGATCCAAGATATGACAGAATTAAATATTTCTCTCTGCCTCATATTGCATTAAATGTTTACCATTTACCTTACTGTATATAATGTATGTATCTTGCTTACTATAAAATCAAAAACATTTACACATCCGACCAATGAACGCATTAAGAGTTAGTAAAATAGTCAAAGGAAAATAAAAAAGGAAAAGCTATAGGGATTTAAAGCCTTTTTGCATTTATTTTTTTAGTTCACATTTTTGCTGTTTTTTATTTCATAATTTTTCCGTATTTTTTTTAGTTTGAAACGATTATTTTTCTCCATTTTTGGAAAAGCTTACTTAAAAATACACAAGGTAGTTTTTCGTACACTTTAGTGTATTATATAAATATGTATCTTACTAAACATATGTAGGACAAAACCTTTTTTGTTTTAGATTTCTAAATAAAAAACTCATAAAATATAAATATTTCACGTCGGCCAAAAATCCCTATGCTCATAAGCCCGAAATGAAACGAAAAAAAATAATTAAAACAGAAAACTAAAGAGTGTAAAAAAAAATAAGTAGGACAAAAATGCGCAAGATCGTGTTAATATTTATATTTTAAGCTTTTTTCAGATTTCACATTTTTCTTTAATAATTCTCTTTTTTGTTTATTGTTCTTTCTACAACTTTACAAATTAAAAATTTCTACATTTCCAGGCTAATCGATTGCAGTTCGATTTACATTCGAAAGGAAATTATTAAAGAAAATGAAAACCATTACAACAAAAACCAACGAGAGATAGAGATTGAATTGAATTTAAGTCACAACTCACCTGCCGACGGAAATGTTTTTTTTTTTAAAATCAAACCGAAACTACTACAAACACTCGACTTTGAGACACTTTATTAACGCACACATAAAACAGTGTGAAACGAAAATTTTTTTTACCGTCGCGGCTCATTTATGTAAGGAGTACATTAACTAATACAGATCACATCTGAGCTGCTATTAGTTTAACATAATTATTATAGGCTAAATATAATAAGTATTATGCATAAATATAAACATTTTTCGTATATGATATAATATATGCAAGGACATATTAAATCCCTTTAGCTTTTCCGATACAGAAAATATTAAATAAAAAACATAAGAAAGTAAATATACACATATAAATATTTTATAGTTCCTCCTAGTTTGTAGAATACAATTTTTTTTTAAGTTTCGTTTTTTGATGAAATTGAAATAAATCAGTTAAAACAAACTTGCAAATGCTCTACTGTTAAACAGTTTTTCATTTATTTGAAACATGAATGGAAATTTATTTTCAATTATTTGTTTCAGAGACACTCTGTTGTCTCCGTTTGTCTTTTATGGTATTTTCTACAAACTCATCTATTAGTTTTCGATATAACCTTAATTGACACAATTTTAGTTACAAATTTTAATTTGAAAAATGCAAGTGCAAATTGAAATAGGGAAATCGGCTTACCGGACGTGCTATTGTCGTTATCTTTCCTGCTGTCTTTTGTTTGTGATTTGTTTGTTTGTTCCGATGTATCCATACGTTCCTGCAAATTTCATTTAGGAAATTTAACATTAATTAGAATTTAATGATATGAATAAATTAAAAATTGAAAACTCTATTAATGATTATATTGATTTTAATTTCTTTGTGGTTCGGTTTTAAATATATTGGGTTGGGGAAGAAGTCTTTGCGTATTTTTCGAAGAGGTATCGTTGCATAAATGTTGAAATTGTATGATAAAACTATATACTTTATGATAGGGCCCAAACCAGAAGAAACTGCAGCCCAAACCAGAAGAAACTTTTTTTTTTGAAGCTCAGGTTGGCCTATGACGGAAAAAGTCAATGAAATCCTTGTAAAAGTCGGGTAAAATCGACACATAAGTATTCATGAGATAGCTAAAGAGATAAACATTGTTCACAAAACGGTTTTAAACCATACAAAAAACTAGATGTTTGAATACCTAATGAATTGAGCTCAAACATTTTATTGGATCGAGTATGTTATTCTTTACTTCGACGAAATTAAATCAGCCCATTTCTCAAACATTTAACTGCAGGAGACGAAAAATGGATTACATAAGATAGTGTGGTGCGAAAACATTCATACTTAAAGCAAGCAGGATTGTTTCAAACCTTACTAAAGCCGACACTAGCCCCTAGAAAAGTTTTGCTGAGTATCTGGTGGAACTGGAAGGCATCGTATATCCTCCTGCCACTTGGTAGCACTATTACTAAAATAAACTGTTGCCGAAAGCATCCGGTATTGGCCAATAAAGGTGTGGTCTTCCATCATGATAATGCGAGACCCCACACATCTTTGATGATTCGCCGAAATCGAAGGAGTTCGGTTGAATTCACCGTGCAGTTCAGATATTGTACCGTCAGATCATCATTGATTTCATTCATTACAGAACTCACTAATTTGAACAAAGGTAGATTATGCAGAAGCTTGTCGAAATTATTTGTCCAAATTTTTCAAATCCAAACCAAGGAAGGGAATATATGCGTTATTGTGACAAGGTTTAAGCAACAGAGTTTTTAAACATGTTGATTTTGGTGTCAAAAAAGAGCATTTGCGGAACGGAACTACTTTCTTTTAAGAAAATCTACAGCTAAATCACGTAGAATTTTTGTAGAGACTAAGGCAGATATGTTGGAAATAACATGCAGACATTGCTTTAGACTCCTCAAAAATAATGATTTTGATGTTGAAGATAAATAACGCTCTGGGGCACTGAAAAAGTTTGATAATGAAGAATTGGAAACATTACTCAATGAAGATCCATGCCAGACGCAAAAAAACTCGCAGAATCATTAGGAATTGTTGATTTAACAGTTTCCAAACGTTTACAAACATTAGAAAAGAATCAAAAGCAATGCAATTGGGTGTTGTACGAATTGACTTCTAGAGGCGTCGAACGGGTTTTTTAACGTGTGTTTTTGCGCCAACGGCACACAAGGAAAGGTTTCTTGCATCGGAAGTGGTGATGACAAAATGATACACTACAACAACTCGGAGCACAGTAAAACGTGGAGAACATATGAATGCCCGTACTTCCAAATTCATGCTCTGTATTGGGTGGAATCAGCTGAGTTTATTATGAACTTTTCAAACCGAACGAAACCATCACGAAATATCGGCATCAACTGCAATTGATGCGTTTGACCAGAGTATTGCAGAAATAACGGTCCCAATACGAGAGATCCGTCAAAGTAATTTTACAGCTCGGTCAAATATTGCAAAACCAATCAAAAACCATTTGGAAATGCTCAAATGTGAAGTCCTACCCCACTCGCAATATTTAACGGACATTGCTTCTTCCAATTACTACTTGTTTAGATCTATGACTCAAAACCTGGCTCACAAGCACTTCCATTCTTATGAAGACACCAAAAATAGGTCGATTCGTGGATACCCATAGAAGATGAGTCGTTCTTTCAATGTGGTATTTGTATAATGTTGGAAAAATGAGAGAAACTAGTGGCTAGCGATTGTCAATACTTTTGATGGCATTTTTTTACTATTTCTTTTAAATACAGCTTCTTCAACCCAATCTTTTTCATTTTTTGTTGTAAATGAATCAAAACAATATTTTTTTAAGTTCAAATGCAGTTTCATATACGAGTATTAAATAAAGCTACTTAGAAGTTCGTTGAAGTTTTTCAAGGATAGTGAAAAATTCTTTCAATATTGGTTTGTTCGCGTGAATTAAGTATGAATGTTCGTTGACAATTGAAGTGTACAGAGGAAAATAGACATGAGTCTATTTGGTTGGTTGGACAAGCTTTAGACTAGTAGCCGTTTGCGCGATTCACCGCAGAGATATTATCGCAAAACTATGATATCTACAAAAAGAGTAATGAAAAATTATCAATTTCTAATGCACATGATGTATTCAAGCCAAAATGATGTCAGTTTTTATGAAAATATATGCCGAGCAGAACAAAAAAAAATTGTTTTGAAATTACGGCTACTTTTGAAGATATCATAGTTTTAAAATAACATCTCCAATATGGTGCTGTCAATCGAGCAAACGGCTTGTTTGTGCTTAAGTGGTTACTACGCCAAACTATGCCCACTCCGAAACCGCCTTGTTAGAATGCTAAATAAAGACTTCTAAAGAAAACCCAGCTCAAAGATCTTCACTGTTTTTAGTTAGATCTCTGATCACCAAACGTTTTTACATTTTCATTTTTTTAATATTTCAATCAGAAAAACTTGACTTTTTATTACATGTGCTAAAAGTATGCATGCTGAATTGATTTAGGAGCGTAAAATTTTTTCCTAAACCCGAATCATCATTGATTAGCTAACAAACTTTGTTTATTATCCCCTGTTAATTTTGAAAATAGGACAAGTATCCTATTTCTTCTAGCCCCTCAATTGTTGCATATGATAAACCAATTCTTCACTGTATTTCTTGAAATTTTTCAGAGCGTTCAAAAAAAGGAAGATTAAAGAATCAATTGAAAATTATGTATTTCAAGGCTGACAGTGGAAAAATTCGATCTAGCCTTTTTGGCTTTTGGCGAAATATATGATAAAAATATATTTGAGAAATCCCATAAGACAAATTTTTATTGAAACATTTTTTGTAAGAAATCGATATTATTCCAAGAGAGGTACGAATTAAAGTATGAAAATAAGGCAGCTGGATAGGTAAGAATTGGCAGTGTTTTTGAGAAACACCACAAGTCTGACTTAATGTATTTCTCTGCAAAACTGGAAAAAGGGTCAATAACAACTTTTTATTTACTTATTTGTGGTTCTCTTGTCTAATTGTTCGTAGTTTTTTTTCAACAAATTAATTATTAAAAAGTGAGTGAAAGAAAGAATGATTTTCAGAGTACTCCTACAAACTATCAAAAAAGTAAGAGGAAAAGGAATTCAATATGTTGACTGGTAGAGGGAAAATGTTCTTGCTAAATTCTAAATCATAAATATTATGCCATTTTCCTTAAAGTGATAAGTTTTACAATCGGCATATTATTTTAAAGTTATTATGTTTGACTTTCAGCTGCTCGACGAAATGTTAACAACTTTCACAATCGACGAGAAAGCGATTTAGAGAACTCAATACAAAAACCGACCAAGATTTTATTTGCAAGGCTTCATTTCTTGTGAGAAAAGTAAAGCAACGGCGGCTTAGAAGACAGAGAGTTGATGAGTTCTCGAAGCCAAATAGAAGCAACACCTATATTTATTCAATTTCCACCACTAATAAAAACAAGCTATTGTTTGTAAAATAGCCTTCTATTATCTATTCGAAATAACAGTTGAGAGAGTCAGAAGGCTTTGCTTTTTCCTTAGTGAGATAAGGTCATCTATCGATAAATGAGGAAAATGCAGCCCAGGAAATTATTTACCTGGCATTTCACAGATGCTATGTGCTCGCAAATATATCAAGTCTTATCCTATTAGATTGGCTCATTACACTGCCAAAGAGAAGTTTTGCTCAAATGAGATACAATCACTAAGAACTAGATGTTTGCATATTAATGTCCTGACTACGCGACCGTTAAATACTGATGCTATAGGAAGGTTTTTTTAAAAAAGCTTTGATCTCTCCTTTGGCAGTTGTTGAGCCTATGAAGCATTTTTAATGGAAATATAAAGGCCATAAAAAAAATTTGATACATTTACGGCGTGCAAAGAAATTTTCTGACCAAATGAAAGCTGTTGCTGAAATGGCTAGGTCGAATGAAGAAGTTGGAAGTATCACGACTGATTACGTGCAAAATCTTCGATTTCCTCAGACTCCGGTGAAAGCAGTGTTTTATCAGGGAACAGTGAATGTTTTTTGTATTCACCATCTTAAAACTGGACAGGCAACATTTTTCTTGTATTATGAAGGGAAAGATACTAAAAAACCCAATAAGATATGCTCGTTTCTTATGAGTTATTTGATGAAAAACTTTATTCAGGAGGTCAAATACCTTCATGTTTCATCTGATGGGTGTGGTGCCTAAAACAAAAACCATATTGTCTTGAGATTTTTCTCGGGCATGGTTTCTATCGTAACATTTAAGGCGGTTGATTACTACTTTCTCATCAACGAACATTCTCGCTTACTTCGTAACAAACATTTTGCTGTATTTAAAAGCAAAATAAAAAGAACAGAACAAATATATACGGTGGAAGAGTCTGACCTTTGATAAAATCATCTAGTAAAAATAATTGTTATACTGTGTTGATGGTGGTCTCAGTACTACAAAAAAAAAACTGTAAAATCCAGTGATAGCAACACGCTAAAAACTCTGAAGATTAAACTGAAAATTAGTCGATTCATCCTCTTTTCTCACTCTTATTCGCATACGAACTTGGTTAAAGCATTAAACAATAACATCAAAACTTCACTAAATCTGCCTGGAAAAACTATTTGTTTAGCAATTGTAAAGTTTTCTTTATAAATTCCCAAAAGTTACGGTAAGTTTACTAATGGAGTTTCTAAAATAACCGGTTCATAACAAAAATATAGCAGGAGTAACAAGAAATGTTATATATTCTAAATATTACTACAGCTTATTTGAAATAGCCGACAGTCCTATGCTTTATATTTTACTGTGTTCTGATCAAATAATTTTTGAAAAATCATACATATTCCGAATGAAGATTTTTTTGCCGATTTCCATCTCTCAAAAAATAATAATCTGTATTGAAACAACTCTGTTTTGTTAAAATTAATCGTGCCTAAACTAATGTTTCCCAAAGAATTCATCTACTATTTCCATCGTAATGAATTGAATACTTCATTATTACAATCATCAATACTTAAAAAATTCTACATAGACATGAATGTCATACCTGACATGAGTCCTGTTCGTTATCATTGTCGCCTGATTCTCTTTGATTATCGTCTGAGCCTTCATTACCTGAATATCCTTCCGTACCCATTCTTACTTCTAGCATTTCCGGTGACCCCTGAAACACGATAAACAATTCAATTATTAGAGGAATTCAATAAATCAATGGAAAACTATCACCAATATGGTGACAAAGGACATTGCATACGATAATGGTAAAATGAAATTCTTTGCATACCTGAATTAAATTTTCACGATCGTAATCATCGAAATCATTTCCCGTCCCATTCGAACTGCCCGATAATTTTCTCGGACGACCTCGTTTCCGTTTGGGCATAGCTAACGCCGAACCGAGCAAAGGACTATTCATCATTGCTTGTTGGTTTTTTCGTTGCTGAGCCAGATACGGTTGAATACGATGCAGTTGCGGTGGGGGCGGTGGTGTCGCAGGACCTGTTGGCTGTAAATAAAGAAAAAACAATACGAAAATTAACACACAATTTTTTATATGATTTATGTAATAGATCACTTACTTTATCATCATTTACTTCAGTCAATCCTTTTATCCTTAAGGTTTCGGCTACGCGAAGAAACGCAGTTAATCGTTCCTGATCTACAGAAACTTCACCTCGATACATAAAATCTAATAGGCTCTTCATATCAGCATACGGTACATCTTTTAAGATTACAATCGGATGTTTTTCGGGATGATTAACAAATAATGCGTTGAAATATGGACTGCAAGCTGATAGAACCATCTGAAATAAAGAAAAATATATTTATGGTTTTTAATCATGATGCAATACATTTTGCACAATTTATTAAAAAAGATGATGAATTTTAGTTGGATTTACTTTCTGTCCTGTACTTGAATTAAAATACTATTGGTCTTCACTGGAATGAGTAATATAATGGCTAGAATTAAGAAACACTTGATAAAGGTGCAATCTTTGTTTAACAACAAATTCAATTTCCACCGTTTATCACTACTGAATCGACATATGCATCGATTACTGGCTAAAGTTTGCCATTTGTTTATTCAGTAACAATTCCTAAACAGAATATTTCTTCATATTTGTTTACTAAATAACCAAAAGACCAGTAGATGACACAAGCCTTTTCATGCACGTACCGCACGTTTTCGGATGGGTGAGTGAGTGATTTCAACAAATCCGAAATTTTATCCATTCATCATGGGCTAGAGGTAATCAGATGCAGGCAAAAAGGCTCAGCTCGACTCGATTCAGTTGACCTCCTGTGACTTGTTTATTATTGGCAATGTGTTTAAAGTCATAAATAAGATTATTTTTCGAAGCTAATGAGTTCGGGATAAGTCCATATAAACAATATTCCACCCATTTTTTTGATGAGTAATCTTTTAGGGGAGGATAGCATGGGTATGAAAATTATGCTTGTTGTGATAAGAATGATTTCTGCAGACAATGATGGATTTCGATAGGAATGACAGGCCAAGTCGTCTCAGTGAATCATGTATTCGTGAGTGAGCTGTGATGGGAAACAGTATGTTTGAAAAGGATTGAATTGCAAATTTAATGTATTTGAAGAATAAATATTTTTATCTTATCTGTATGGACTGATAACGTTTTTTTGGTGCATTTTGTGATGCATTAACGTGGCAAACAGCATTTTTGATGTGATAAAAAGCGTTTTTCAATTCAAAATTTACTGAATACTATGTGAAAACGTTTTCTTCGAAATTACTTTCGCAGAGACATTTTATTCCCAGAATTTTCAAGCAGAAGGTAAGCATGAAAACATCAAAATATTCAAAACAGTATTTTTAGATCTCGGAACTCGATTGTTTAGGCTACAGTAGGAAAGTACATGTAGCGTCATTCATATTGCTTTTTACATAATCTTTAGCAACAATTGGAACTGAATAAGTGAACACAGATTTACATAATTCAGCATAACTTTGTACGTGCTACAGACCAAGGTCGGATTCCTCGAAAAAAAATCTATAGGTCAGGTAGGAGTGTGACTTTTCTGAAAACATATCCATCAAAACAGAAGGGTAGAAAAATTAGAACAATGACATAGAGCTTCATATGAATGTTTGAATTGTAATGGATATGTGATTTTATGTGCGTTTCAATCGTATAGGTAAAAGAGCTTAGTAGTTTCCATTCATAATATGTGTAAGGTATGATATGGATATTGTTAATAAGACAATACTCGTTTGGTTTCTGAATTTCGTGCCTGTTTGTTGCATTCTACCTTTCGCAACGAGCAAATTTATGGAATTGCCCAAGAGCACTCACTGAACTGGCTACTCACTTACTGGTTGTTGTTTGAGCTACTTTTCATAATTTCATTTTTGCAACAGTGCTTTTCATGCATTGTTGTTATTTTGCTATGGGGCTTGTGCTTCTCTTCTCTGCTGATTGTTGTTTTTGATTGCATTAATGAAATTTAACACACAAGTGATGGAATGAATGGTGCCGCTGCTACTGCTGAGTTTTGCTGTGTTCAGCAGCAACAACAGTAGGAAAAACAGTAAAGTGTGCTTTATCCATACATTAAAATATGGTACTTTTATTTGCGACCATGTTTAATAATAATTGCCACCTGCATATTTTGAAATCGACCATATACTTATGTATATTAGTGAGTATTTAATCATTTTCATTTGTGGATGGCATGAATGTAACGCCATCAGCAAAACTAACTGTTGTATGTGAAACTTTTTTTTGAAGAAAGTTAAGCAAAAGGTAACTGCAATTGGAACATAGTAGGCACAAAACACAGTGCTTGATTCACAACAAAGTATTAATACAAGGTCACAATAATGAAAGAGTTGTGCTGAAGCTGTTGGGTTTTCAAGGATTTAAAATAGTCAAATAATTAAATGCTCTTGTGGAGAAGCAATCAAGACTTATAACATCATTTACAAGATATATTACGTTTGTCCTGTATTTTTCATCAATTTCTGTAAGTTGCTGGGGAGTCTTGTTAGGCTTATGAGAAATTCATATACATGCGAAATAATAGCGAATAAAGGCTGGTACTGAGTTCGAGTTCACGTGAAATTTTGACATGTTTCCATTATCTGGTCATTCTTTCGAGCGAAAATTTTGACAACGGAGAAAAGCAGAGACACTGCTCATTCTTGACGGATAAAATGTCAAGAATTTCACTTTTCGATCGATTTTCTTATTGGAAAGTCATTTGCACTGCTCAATTTTCAAATTGAAACACTAAATGTCACTTTTTCGCTCGAAAGAATGAACTGCACAAACTAAATTGGCGTGAAATGATTGACAACACGTTTCAGTGCCATCTATGTTTTCAAAGCGAAAGCAACTTCAAAGCAACTTTTCATGCGAAGAACACAGTACCAAACTTGCTTATTTTCAAGCGAAATTTTCGCCGAAACAGATTTCGCGCGAAATTTTGTATGAAAATTTCACGTGAAATCGAACTCAGTACTATGCTTAAGAAATTAAAGTCAATGATGCCCAGTTTAAGTCTAGTCAAACTTTTTGAGGTTATATCTGAACAAATTTCATGACCATTTTTAAATTTTTACTTCCGTTGTTAACGAATGTCAATCATTTTCTGCATCAAACATTGAATTCGATGAAAAGTCTCAATATTCAGTAATCAAAAAATAAATAACACGCATAGGTACCACCAAACCAACATCCACTAGTTTACTTAGTTCTATAGTAAGATAACTTTCGATACATACTGCCGGATGCATGCATGCACCGAAAGCACACTTGTATTAGCTAGAAGGATCCAGAGCCATTTATCCGAGCTAAATAAAAATCTAAAGCTAGCCGAAAAACTAGACGAGTGTTTGATACTGGACTATTCTACCTAGTCCAGCCATAAATATTGTTACAAGATTTGGCAACCCTGCAGAAAGGAACCGTTATATTGCATTTCTTAAAAATTGAGCTAATCGCTATAGTACGCTTGTGCTTGATGCATTTGTCATCATTTGAGTTTAATTTTTAGTGTAGTGAGCATGGATTGGGGCGACAAAGAAAATAGAATTGCTGTGATTGCACTTCATATAGTAGGAATGCAACCAAGTGATATTTTTAAGACTCTGCATACCCTTGGTATAAGCCGAATGTTTGTATATCGGGCTATTGAAAGATTTAATGATACGTCTGGAGTAAGTGACAGTGAAAGAAGTGGCCGTCCGCGAACTACTCGAACACCTCAAGCGCTTAAAGCCGTGCCGTAATCCTCTTCGGAAACAAAAAATTTTATCGCGTGAGATGAAAACACCCCAAAGAACAATTTCACTTATCATCAAAAGTGACTTGGGGTTGGGTGCTTATCGTAGATCTACCGGGTATTTACTAACAGATTCATTAAAAAAAATAGAGGGGAAAAATCAAAACGATTACTTTGCCGGTACGCAAACCAAGAACACCGTAAAATTTTGTTTACGGACGAAAAAATTTTTACTGTCGAAGAAACATTTCATAAACAAAACGATAGGGTTTATGCTCGCAGTGCCAGAGAAGCTTCTCAAGTTGCCCAAAAGGTTCAAAGAGGTCATCATCCAGGCTCAGTGATCGTTTGGTGCGGTGTTAGCTACAACGGGGTGACAAAGTTGCATTTTTGTGAGAAGGGCATCAAAACGGCTGCCAAAATTTATCAACAAAGTGTCCTTGAAAGTGTAGTGAAACCTCTCAACACGTCGTTATTCAAAAATCAACCTTGGAGTTTCCAGCAAGATTCTGCACCAGGTCATAAGGCGAAGCCAACCCAAAAATGGCTTGAAGAAAATGTTCCAGATTTTATTAAAGCTGAAGATTGGCCTTCCTCTAGCCCAGACCTGAATCGAATTATGGTCTGTCTTAGAGCAAATGACGTACTCTAAAAGACATTCTAATATCGAATCCTTAAAGAAGTCTCTTACACATGCAGTCGCCGACTTTCTGATTAAAGTCGTGCGTGCTTCCATAGATAAGTGGCCAGCTAGATTAAAGGCTTGTGTAAAGGCAAAAGGCAATCACTTCGAATAACTTGTTGCAATTTCCGTTGCTGACAATGCATTTAATAAATCAACAATGATTTCTTAACATATAACACCTCTTTTATTGAACAGTGCTTCAAAAAGTTTGTAACAGTATTTGTGGCTAGACTAGGTAGACATCCAAACAGGAGCCTATCAATTTTGAAGTTATTTTTACTGAGTTATATGCACGCAAACATGTTCTGAATTTCAGTTAAATAAAAGCGTGTTTAGAGCCAGAAACGCAGATTGCAAACTGTGCTTCAGGAAAAATAGAGCAATTGGTGTAAGAAGTGGGATAGTTTTGGGAACGAAGAAGAAACTTCCACTGGATTTTTGAACTGCTCTAATTGAATTAAATGGAATGAACTAAGCTTCTTGGACTATCTATAAGAAGCAGTTTCAAACTTTTGTAGAGTCCAACCGTTTGAGCGATTGACAACGTGCGACTACATTAATGGTGCCATTAAAACGAGTTGCGTAGAACATCGAGTGTCTAACACTTTTGTTTTATGCTATGACATATCCAGAGCATCGAGATGAAACTGCGGAAGTTGCACTCATCCAAGTAGTACGAAGACTTCAGTTAGTAGGCAAAAGGGTAGTGAAATATGGTTTGGCGACAATACAGATGTACGAATAGGTGAAGCGGGCATCTCGTTGCTATAATCAAAAATTCGTCAAGCAAAACAAAAATGCGTGTGCTGAAGATAAAAAAACATAAGGATATCGATGACAGATGGAGCTCCTTAATGCTGTAATTTAGAGAAGAGAATTTGACGTGTGATTTTCGTAGCAATATATTGTCAATAATGTGTGCGCTGAACGACAACAATTCCAGGAAAATCACAAAGCAGCGAATTCGGCGTTGTTGGAACTGTGGAGTGAAAGGACACCTTAGGCATGACTGCTGCAATAATAATGAGCCAGGATCCTGTCAGGCAGTTGAAATAAGATACCGTCTTCTTGCGGAAGACATGGAAGCCATTAAGAAGAAACTGTTAAGGTCAGAGGTTGGCCCGCAAAGCTAATGCGCCCAAAACCATCAAACTGTCTCAAGGCTGTATCTTCACGAGAATGATTTTGGCCTCTAAGGAAAAATTAGAAACGAAGTTTGTCGCTTAACTGTAGACTAAGAACAGATCTGGTGAAGGTCTGGAGAATTTACGACCTGGAACAACACATGCTTCGGCCGACTACTGGCGAATTTAAACAAGTTCATGGTTAAATATACACAATGTAGCTTGCAGATTTTGTTATTCAGCGAAACAATATTTTAACAAGTCTGGCGGTATCAATTGAAGTTGTGTCGTAAAGCTGTGTCGTACGCGCTCATAGCGATTTCACAGTTTGACCATTTTTCCTTTTCTGGGTTGTATATATTATAAAGTGGGCTTTGCTAATTATTGGCGAATAAAAGAGTCATGTCCGTCGTGGTTCCGGCAAATTGTATTCAACCCAAGTTTGCTTAAAAGACATTCTGAAGGGTTACTTCCTGCGAGAAGTTTTGCAGCAAAGAAGATTTTATATTTTATTTTATAAGAAGGAAGCCGAAGCGGATCAGACGACGAGAACTCACGCAGGAAGGTTAGGTTAGGGAAAAATACAATAATTTTCACGCAGAAAAAAATTCAATAATGTTTTGATTCGATGCGGTCAATATGAACTGGCTGATAAGCTGCTCAAATCAAGCATTAATGCACAACGATTGGTTTCAGAGTATTTATTAAATAAATATTATAAAACTCCTTTCTTTGCCTTCGTACGAAGCTTATGGCAATGGTATTTATATGATCATCAAAAGTGAATAAGCTATTCAGAAGTATGTGCTGCTAAATGCGTAATGACTAAACTCTTCAAAGACTTCAAAGACAATTTCAAAAAAGTTGATTTACACACGAACAATATGACAGAATACTCGTCAATGTTCATTAGTAAGTGGTTCTTGTTGTACTAACTTGAAAGGTTATCTAGGTCAGCTTTTAGATCTAGTCAATCGTTTGAAGATTTTATAAAGTAATGCATATGAATTATTCAAAACGGACGATAACTCATCAATATACCGAACAAATAGAAGCAGGTTCAGGTGGCTCCCCTGGGGAATACTTGATATACAGTGATTTCTGAAAACAGCGTGCTATGAAAATATACAACTTGAGTACGTGAATCCAATTAAAAACCAATCCAGTTAACAAATTGTTGCGAGAAAATTGGAAGTAACTAATTCTAGTAAAATGATCCAGCATTTGAAAAGCTTTAGTAAAGTCAGTATAACCATAGATGAATTGCAGACCTGTTGCAATAATAATGTTGGAAAATTCTAAAAGTTTCATTATGATTGATTTGCCTTTTGTGAAACCGTGCTGATATGGAGATATGAGAGATTTACAATGGAATGCTACGGCAGTAATTGTTATTGCTTCAAAAATTTTGGCGACATTAAGTAGTTTGACGATTGGACGGTATTTTTTGACCGCGTTTCTATCAACTATCTTGTATAGATGGAACGATTGCGTACTTACAGATGGAAATGAAAACACCCTTGGACATACGGGGGTTAAATAGAAACGATAAAACAGGAGAGAAAGATCGACAATGTTTCAAAATTAAATTTAGGATGCCGTCAGGAGTAAGAGTCAGCTGGTTATCAAAATTATTTGAAAGTGCTTCAATGGTGTATTCACCAATAATCAAGTCATTTATTCCCAAAGAGCGGCTAATGAATACTGTCGTGCTATTAAAATTTTAATTGTTGTTAGTATTTGCAGAGGCTTTCGCATTTTATGTTTAAGAAATTTTACTTTTCAGTTATCGAAGGAAATCTGCTTTATATTCGAAGGAAATCTGCTATATTCCTTAGGTTGGGTTATAGAAGAGGGATGTCGCGCACGCGGCTTGCATTAGATCACCAGTTTGGGATCGGTTGTCACCCTCCGCTAGCTAGTTAGTTTAATGTCAACACATAACTGTGGCACAGTAATAAAGGGGCTGTACCTAGTTTCTGAGCCTTTTTTTGTTGCCTATGACACCACTATGCACAGGCAATAATTTGGACAGGAGTGGGTTTTTTATTTGCGTTAATAGCTACTCTACACGGGTCAATCGTTCTCGAAGAGCATCTGTAAGACGTTAGAGCCATTGTCGACATAGATTGTCGTTGCTTTGCTTGATGTTCCTCTAACGGGCTCAACTTTCATACCTATGGCATATACTTGAGACTGAAAAACGGTAGCATGGTTTCAGTCTATACCACAGTTGAAGGTTCAGATTCGTTGAATAAACGCTCAAGAATTTGAAATTGGTCTTGAATATTGGAATAATTTGAAATTGGTCTTGCTCTCTACTGATTTCAACCACACGACCGCTTTATACACCAAAGTCGGCCTCACTGTAGTATTAAATTTATAGTTGGCCACCTGAGGTTAAGCATTGCAGATACTGGAGTTGGCAGATTGGTACGCGAAAAATGCTGCGCGAGCCTTGCCAAATCGGTATTAAACATTAGTCCAACAGTTAAGTTTCCTGTCTAGTATAAGGCCTAAATATTTAACACTATCAAAAAGTTTCAATGTTATTCTGTTGAGGGTAGATATGACAGTAACCGGCACATTATGATTCCTTGTCAAGAATACAAATTCGTTTTTGTTGGGTTTGTCCTTTTCTGGCCCAGATTTGGATCCGGTCCAGCACAGATTACTTAAGATTTATCAAGTTTGTGCACTCAGAAAAATGGCATTTAATAAAATCAAATTTAAATCAAAAGTTGAAATTACTTTGAAATAAAAAGCGAATCTTATTTGAATTCGACTTTATTATAAAAATTTTATTTTCAAATCAAAATTTTTCATCTTTGAATTAAAAAGAAACGTACATGGAGTCAAATTTTTGCATCAAAAATGTTCAAATATGATTTGGCGCCATATACGTTTTCTTTTTAATTCAATGATGAAAAATTTTGATTTGAAAATAAAATTTTTATAATAAAATGGAATTCAAATAAGATTCGCTTTTTATTTCAAAATGATTTCAACTTTTGATTTAAAGTGATTCTAAAAAAGTGTAAGTGGTGAAATTTTTCTGAGTGTGGGAACGTACGCCACACAGATACCACAATATTATCGGCATACGCTACCATATCTATACACGTTAAATTCTCTAGTATCTCGTTCACTGTCAGGATCCAGAGAAAGCATGTTATTATCCCGTACTGCGGTGTTCGCGTAAGGTGGCCTCGATTCGAAGAGTAGGTTTTTTTTATGTTTTTAGATAGCCGTGTTTAATGAGCTGCTCTAGGTTGAGCTAGGTTGAAATATCCCAGTAAAATGTGTTTAATGAGTAATTCAGTTGCTCTAACTTGCCTGAAGTTGCTATGATTTGTGTTTTATGGCGTTGCTCTAAGTTGAACTAGAGCCATTTAGAGCACGATTTCTGCTCTACCATTTTTGGAAGATCAAGTTCGGACAAGTAACCAGCTGTTTGTTAACTGTCATGAAACCGACTTTAAAAAAAAAAAATTGTGACTGAAGTAGAGTGCTTTATTAGGGAATTGATAGGTTGAACTTCTGACAAGTCTTAATTTTGAGAACTGCTTCTCTAATTCTAATTTCCCTTGAGATACTTGATTCTTTTATCAGGGTCATTAAACACAGCTGATTAAAATAGAGTTCCGCGACATCTATCGAGCTCTTAATGTGCAATTCCAAGAGCATTTCTTGTGTTTTGAGCAGAAAAGATATTAAGGGGTTACCCCCACTTGTAACTTTGAAATTTTTCTTTTTTACTATGTGAGAATACGTCCTTCAAATTTCAAGACGATCCGAACATAATTGACCGAGATATAAGCGTTGAAAGACAAGAAACTGTTACTTAAACAACCGTTACTTATACTTATAAACACGTTTCTCTCGAAATGACATTTTTGAAGTCGGTGACCAAAATTACTCAAAAAACTACAGAGCCGATCTTTTTAAAACTTGACAGGCTTATTCAATACATAAAAATGTAGTGTTTGATCGTTCGGTTTTTCTTTTTGATAAAAAATGGCCGTTTTATAGCAAAAAGACTACCTTTTTTTAAGTGTAAATCAAACCATTAACTTTGACTGTCCGACATTTTGTAAAAAATGGATATTGTTTTAAATCCTTCGATCAAACACTAGTTTTTACTGTTATTTAACTAAATCCATCGCTATTTTTTGCTTCAGATGATCCACCGCAAAAAGTGAAAATTAAAATACCATTGTTTTGACGGCCATTTGTAATTTAACGATGTAATATTATTCAATAAAAAAAATACTGAATGGTGCTTAATGTATAATGTATTTCGTAGTTTTCTTATTTTTTTCCGCTACAAGTGGGGGTAGCCCCTTAAACTAATTGTTCTGAAATTCTTCACGTTATCGCGATTCAACCTGTCAGGTTTCACTCTTGCTTTTGTCCATAGCTCGGGTACTACCCCGAGGTGAAAACATTCGGTTAAAATACGCTGCAGTATGGGAATGATGGTCCTGTCTAGCCTTTGCAGCATGATTGGCAATATCTTAACTACTCCTGTGGCTGCTAGGAAATATTGTCGTAAATTTTACTTTACAGTTATCGATACTTCGAAGGATGTTTGCCATTTTATTAATGTCTATCGGTATCTGGGAGGGTATAAACTGAGTGAGAGGGTAGATCAATAGTAGATAATGATAAGAAGATAAAAACGAGCTTTAAGTTAAAAAAAATTGTTTTGAAAGCCAATTATTCAATGGAACATTATATTCCAAAATATTATCCAATATCTGACAAGGAATGAACAATGGGAACGAAGGGGACATCAAAGATACAATTGATATAAATTAATTAATATACTACAAGTACTTTAACTGATCCAGTCACAAGAAAATTCAACTTAAACTAATAAACTAAAAACTATCATCACTCACCTTGTGTGCTTTTAAATACTGTCCCTCGACGGCCAGCGTAACATCCGTAAATGTTTCGGCATGTAAAAGTTGATCGAATACCGATAGCAGATTACTCTGATGGTTATTCCAACGCAAACAAAATCGTTGCGTCATCTTTTGCGGTGGATTTTTTATTGACGATTGCATCTTGAGAATCGTTATTTTGATTGTTTTTAAATGGAACCCGTTGGATTAAAAAATATATAAATAAATCATATAATTTGTTTTTATATGATGCTTTGTAAGGTCTGGTTTTCCTTTTGCGATCGCTTTTAATATATTAAATAAATTATTTCGTATCTCCAAAAAATAGAGATGAAGATAAAAAAAAGAGTTAATTTCGATAATAACGATAACGAATTTTCATTCACACTTTGATCCCGAAATGGATTATGTTCAGAGAGTTGCAACAGATAGTATGTTGTTTGTAGACATTTACGAAGATATTTTTGATGTGATAGAAGAATTTGTTTTCTGAAAAGAAAGAAAAAAGATTCAATTAGCTTCATTTGTAAAATAATTCAAAGTTTTTTATAGGTAAATGAGGAAATCATCAATATTTTATGTATTTTTTATTATTTTCATTCATCGTTCAACAGGTGGCTAATGCGCCATATGAGTTCTTTAGTTGCAAAATGAGACTCAAGCGATTTTTTACGAAACTGAGTTAAACACCATTTCTTATAGGAAATCTTCTCAGGAATCGATTTGTACACTTTATTTTATCGCAAACCCAGTCTAAATGCCTTAAAAAGTGATTTGAAAAACAGCCTTATTTCCAAAACGCGACCTGAACAGAGATTTTTTCTTTCAAAATGGCGTCTAATATTTTGAACGGTTTGGTTCCAAAAAGCGACTCAAACCTTAGCAATGTCGGAAACGGTTCTTGTTATTTTTTCCAAAAACCGACCTAATGTTCTAACTTTAAGAAAAGGCTAAACTTCTGTTCGTCACATATTTTTAAATGGTTATTTTTATTATTAATCTTGTTTTAAATTAAGCGGGCTTTTTCTAGAATGATAAGAAATATTTCAAAGTTGGCCATACTGATTGCGACTTCACATGTTTGTTCTTAGAAATCGTGCGCCGACACATTAAATGTGTGCGTTGACTGAAGTTGTGTCATTTTGCTTCTATGCTGCTTGATTGATTGTTTATTTTTTTATCGCTGTGTGTTTATTACTTTTTAATTTGATTATGTTTGAAAGAGAAATTAGAAGGATTCAAATTGTGGAAGCTGATTTTGGGAAACACAGGCAAAAATAATAAATTAAAATAATATAATTGTTTTTGTTTTGTTCCAAAACCCGACTCCAACATGAAGTTTCGTTCCAAAACCACACCTGAAGGCGATTTTGTTCCAAAACGCGACCTGATGAACTGTAAATGCTAATTAATTAATATTTAACATAATCCATAGTTTATGAAAATTTGTAATATTGTGTAGGTTTTTATTTTCAATTTATTAAAAAAAAAAAATGGGTTTGATATATTGACCAGGAAAGAAAATATAGTTTTTTGCTGTTTCTGAAAAGTTTCAAAAACCTTTCAGTCTCATTTTGCAACTAAAGAACTCATATTTAAGTGGGATACACACTGAGAGATCTGATTCTAAGGCTCATCCACACCAGCAAACAGAAGCTTTTTGATAAATATCTTCTTCTTATCTTAAGTTCAAATAAACTACTGTGCAGTCTGGGACGCTTAATCATATCTTAAGCTAACGACATGTACTTATTAAGAGGAAATATAAACACGGGAAAATTCATGTGAATTCCATTCAGGGTATTCGATACAAGCAAACCAGATTGTTGTTATGATACATACAAGGCCTATGAAGAGAGCGAAAATTGAATGTAAATGTTCACTTAAGTCTTTGGAATAACTTTACTTGTATCTGAGACGGGAATTAAGCTTGTATATGAATCAACCAACCACCTACTTATCAGATACTTGAACATGTATTAATAAAATAGAATAGTACGGTTAAAGCACATCTAACACTTTTTCATTTGTACACTTAAGGGGAGGTTCTCCTCTTTTCGGCCGAAAATAAAGCGAAATTCTTTAATTTACTGTCGGATAATGAAACGACTCACGAATAGACGGTTTTGATGGTTTATTAAGCCATCTTTCTAAAATACAAGAAAAAATTTTTTTTTTACAAAATCCAATATGGCGGCCCAAAAATGGCGGGTCTTGTCAACCTCTGCAAGCGAGACATTGTTCGGAAACGTCAAGGCTGTAGCCACTTGTAGTGAACTGAAATCAAAAATTTTTTTTTTATAGTAAAGAATATTAAATTCCCTATGACTTATACCTATTTTTGAATAATTTTTATAAAAAATCATCTAATTTATGCATAATCATAGAAAAAGTTCAATTTTTACCATCTTTTTTTCGACTTTTCTTTTGTTAAAAGACTATTATTACACATTTGTTTATATTTGTTTTAGGTATAAGTCATATAAAAAATCATACCCTTTAAGAAATGCTATAGATGAAGTAAATCGGATAAGTAGATCATGAGTTACGCTTGACGTTAGGATGAAAAAAATGGTTTTGAGATAAACGCGTTTAAAGTCGTAAGTCTCAAAAACACATTCTAAGAGTACTATCATCTACTCAATGATATCCATCAATCGATTTTTCATCTGTCGTCTTTTTTGACGCATTGACTGTTTTTTGCATAAACAGCTCGGTAAATAATACCATCTTTACTCCGCTTCGATAAATATATAACCATTTATGGACATCTTTGGCCGCGCAGTAAAATAGCACCAGAGCGTTCCTCCGCGCGCGAAAGTTCGACGCATCAGAGACGCTCCTATGCGATAAATATGCTGCGGATCGAAAAATCCTTTTGCACACATATTCTCGACATTCATACCTTTCATTTCATCAAAAAAAAAAAAAATTGATTTTTTGAAAAAAAAAGAGGAGAACCTCCCCTTAAGCTAACATGCAAAAGCTTTAAAACCGAACTGTACTAAAACATCATGCTCATTGCGCCGCTATAGTTGAAGTTGAAGAATGTTCATTGTGGTGAAGGCTATGCAAAGGCGAAATAGTGCCACTTCACTGTGAAACTTTGAAACAATTTGCTGCTGGTGTCGTCGTTTGAAGGCAATCCAGTCTCGGTTTTTCAAGCAAATATAAAACTTGACGGCACTATTTGAAGGGCTTAGAGAGGAGTTCGTATGAAAAATGAAAAAATATATAGCCACGACGACTACCATAAGATACGCACAGTCGTAGCCTCATTTATTATGTAATGAAACTCGTTTAGGGAAACTAGAAAAATTATATTAGGTAGGTAGGTATACGAATTCTAAAACTATTATTGCCTGAATAAGATAAACATTATTATGACTTCGGGCGGGGCGAGAAAAAAAAATTATTATCGTGTTTCGTAGAGCCTGTTTTTGTAAATTTCACGTAAATAATCTTTAACCTTGTTTTAAAAGGTCATGTTGTTTTTCTCCTTAGGACTATACGATTTATTTTCATTCTTCGCCGTAAAATGACTCAACTAAATCGGATCATTCATTGGGTTTTGCTGTATTTTACGAAATAAAACCCCCATACATCAACAATCGGTTTTTTACACTTCCAGGAATCATATGAGTGTAAAAAAACTTGATTGTTGTGAAATCAACCCACGTAAATATAGTATAGTCTCTTACAAAAAACTGTTATTATAGTAAATATAGAACTTGTGTCAACTTCAAATATCTAATCTAGTATATCTTGCTTAAAATAAAAAAATCTTAAGTTAAATTGAATACAATTAAAATCTCAAAATAAGACCATTTTCAATGGATCAATTGCGTTAGATTCTTTACAAAAATTAATTTCTTTGCTGACACTAGAACAAGGCCGAACCAAATGAAATGTGAACACAATACAATTAAATACAAAAAAAAAATAAAAGAAAGTCATAACCATTAGCAGCAAGTATGAGCAAGTAATTAACATTTTTTTAAATAGGCTTTTACCCGCAAACTTGTCAATCACGTATTTTCAGTTAGACAAGTTGGTTTCTCCTCTCCAAAAATAACCCAACAATTGTCATTTTTCTGGAATTTCTATGGTTCAGCAATGCACATTTTGAGCTTATATGAACATTTAGATATTCATCATAATATTGTTGAAGATTTGATCTTGATGTGAAATCGTTTTTGAGTATTTAATAATTTTTTAATTTAGCAATTAGTTGTCTACTGACATGAGAAGACCCGATGATGCGATTGAATCATCGTATTCAAACAGAAAGTCGCTTCATTCATAAATTACTGAGTCATCTAGCCTTGTGATTTCACAGGAAGTGCCAATAGTTACGAGAACGACTTCAATATTAATTTCTCTCCAAGTTGAATTTTACCTTCTGCTAGGACGCATCTGCACATTAGATTCAACTCCACATATCCGGCTTGTTACTTTTTTCATCGATCGTTCATCTTAAGCTTCTAACGTACGCAGAGTGATACAACGGAATCAATCGGAAGATAATAGCTTATTTTGAAATTCATTGATCTCTCATTTGAATTTTTTCTCGATATCCTAGTATTTGCATACTGCGAAAATGAGTATATGCTGCTTTTCATTGAAATTTCATGGCAGATTGTTTCGATAGAGCTTTCGTTCGATTGGCATACTATTTTATTGTTTCCTTAAATGGAATGATATCGAACGAGAAAATTAATTAAATCCAATAAAGCCCACCCGTCTTCATTTTCTTGAGAGTTGCTGCCAATGATGCGGGGGAGGAGTTTAATAAACACTTTTCAAATCAATGTGAATAATAGAGACCAAGTGGAGATTTTTGTTTCGCAAGATGTTGCAGATGTTAAGCAATAGCTCGTGTTTTCGATGGCGAGTTGCTGTATGTTGGGGTTAGATTAATGTATTTTCAGTTTTCAAATTACTTCAGCAAGATTACGAGGGTCGTTTGATAAGTCCCTGGCCCAAGTAAGAAAAAAAGCCTTTTTTTTCCGGAACATAGTCTCCCTGGAGGTCAATACATTTGGTCCAGTGTTTCTCAAGTCCTTTCATACCATTCAAAAGGAAACTTTTATCGCAATCCGCAAAAAAAAAATGAAAAACGGCGTCTTTCACCTCTTGGTTCGATGAACATTTTTGTCCAGCGAAATGGGTTTTCAATTTGGAGAACAAAAAAAAATCACATGGGGCCACGTCAGGCAAATAAGGTTGGCGGTCACCGATCTCATATCGCAAATCGTGTAATTTGGCCATGGAAACCGCGCAGATGAAGACAGGGGCGTTGTCGTGGTGGAGCAAGATCTTCCTTTTCTTGCCTGGTCCAAACGGCCCAAATGTTTCGCGTAATATTCCCCGTTGATGGTTTTCTTCTCTTCTAAGTAATCGATCAGAATAATTCCCTTACTATCCCAGAAAATGGTGGCCATCATCTTCCCCGCCGATTTGACCGTCTTTGCCTTCTTTGGAGCCGGTTCTCCCCTCTTAGTCCACTGCATCACTAGTAACGAAACGCAGCAAGAAATCGTCAGATTTTTAGGATAGCGTTCGAAAGACGCCGTTGAAGTCACGACTCGGTTGCGTCTCTGGTCGACTGTGAGTAGGCGCGGCACCCAACGCGCAATTAATTTTCTCATGTTCAAATAAACTGTAAGGATGTGATGCACCCTTTCTGTTGAGATACCTATGGACTCAGATATGTCATGCACTTTGAGTCGACGGTCGCTCATAGCTAAATCGAGCACTTTTTCAATGTTTTTGTCCGTCGATACACTTTATGGGCGCCCGGAACGCTCTTCGCCAAGAGCACTCGTACGGCCGCGTTTGAATTCAGCAATCCAAAATTTTGCTGTTGCATATGAGGGTGAGGCTTCACCATACACGGGATCGAGTTCGGCTTTTATCTCGGCCGGCCTTAAACCTTTTAAATGAAAGAATCTAATGACCGCTCGGTACTGGTCGTGCTCCATTGTTGACGATTTGCGCGACACGTCAGCTTTGAATGGCTGCCAAAAAAAAATCTGTTACCTACAGAAACTTGAAAAAATGCATGATACCGTTCGACAGTGCCATCTATCTAGCGACCGCAAAAACTTTTTCCTGAAACTACGTTTTATCACTTGGGCCAGGTACTTATCAAACGACCCCCGTATCAGCACTTTACAGTGATTTTTTATCGAACATAGCAAGTGTACATTAATTTAGAAGAATATTTTGTCCACCGAAAACCTCCTTCGAATTTCTTGGGTAGAGCACTAGCTGCTAGAGTGTGCGGTCCATGGTTCAAATCCAAACACGATCATACACATGGCTGTGCGTTTAATTAGCTTTAGGTAAACGTTTCCATAACCATTTTCTGTTCTAAATCCGACCACAATCCTTTTTGGGCCTACGAGTTGAAGATGGTAGAAATCTTCATTCACACATTTACGATTAATGTTAGTACGTGTGTGGAGTGATTAGTTTCTCGTCTCACTTTAGCCCTGATTAAATTAGGTACCGATTCAGAGCTAGATGAACTCAAAGCTCCATGCGCGGTCTTTCGTCCCCACCTGAATTCGAACCAGGGACCTCACACACCAGGACCCAGTGTTCTACCCAGTAGACGACACGAGCTTCATTTCCCTGTTCTATGTTTAGTGAAAATTCAATGTTTTCTTCTCATGAAGAAATCCGTAAAATTTTCGCTTATAGCTTTCAGGGGGTTTTAGCGCAGTTAGCATTTCATCATCCTATTAATCTCCAAGTTTCGCCCGTACAATTTTTGTTGAGGAGATAACCATGTCGAGAGATTTTAAAGATGGAGCTAACCCTACCCAACACTACAAATGTAATTTTAGGTGGGTGGGGAGGGGGGTTAGCCTTGATGCAGTGGGAGGTGAACAATCGGTTTATTTATTTATTTAGAATCTATTTCACAGATATACATCCAATTATATAACGGAAAAGAAAGATAATACATAATAACAAAAATAAAAAGACATATGCATGAAAATTCAATAATCCAAATACGATAAGCAACGAAAATATTACAATAAAGTAGATTAACACATAGAAACAGAATAATAATAATAATAGAATAATAAAAGTGAAAATAAATAAATAGTAAGTAATCCTAATATAGTGAAGAAAAATAATAATAACAAGTAAGCAAAGAAAATTGAAACATAAGCAAATTATAAGCGAACAGGCTCTGACAATGCTTAAAGAATATGCCTCTTAAAACTAAAGGAAAGGTACTGAAAAAGAACCAAACTGATGCTCATTATGATTCCTTAACATTCTCAGTAATGGTGAATGAAAAAAAATACTACAATACGGGCAAAAGGGATGATGAAAAAAGACTAGGATCTGATAGGTAGGTCAAAGACCCGCACAAATTCGGAAACAGGAATATTAATAGAACAGAGGCCAACATAAATTTTATACAAGAAACATTCATCAAGGAACAACGTACGGACGTGCAACTGGGAAGGTTTTAAAAATTTTAGGCGTTCATTGTAAGGACCGTAGGAGAAATTAAACTTATACAGAAAACAGCGAGTAAACTTACGTTGGACAGACTCGACTGCATCTGACAAGTACCCAAAATGAGGAGACCACATTTGCGAGCAGTATTCTAGTATGCTACGTACTAACGACGTGAATAGACGGACAAAAGTTGAGATATTAAAGGAGCAACGAGGACAACGAATCCTGCCACTTTTTGCGCTTTCGATGAAATGAATTGAACATAGAGATCAAATTTCAGACGAAGAACAAAGATAACGTTGGTATACATGCAGCAACATAATACTGGAGAGGGTATAGTCAAAGTTGGGTTGTTCGTAAGGGACATAACAAGATAATTAGGAACATTGAGAGAAAGATAGTTAACAGCACACCAATCACTCAAAGCAGTAACGTCTGATTAAAGAAGCAGGGAGTCTTCATAAGAAGAAATAATATGTAGAGGCTTAAAGTCATCTGCGTAGAGGAGGGAAACGGAATTGAAACAATTGGTAAGATCATTTATGAGCAATACGAACAAGAGCGGCCCGTTGATGGAACCTTGTGGAGCACCAGATGTAGGTAGGATGAAAAAGGATAGAAACGCAACCATTAAAGACAACAGGAAAAGTACGGTTGACAATATAAGAGGAGCATCAGGAATGAATGATTCCGGACATGCCGCAGCTTATCCAACAACACAGTATGGTCTACTTTGTCAAATGCCTTAGCAAAATCCGTGTAGATGACGTCAACTTGTTGTCCCGCATCCAACAAACCCGCAACGGAGTTGATAAATTCGACCCAGTTTTTAAATAAATCCATATCGCTCCCTGGAGAGCAAATGGTTAATGACGCCATATAAATTGTTGTGGATGTTTCGCCCGATCAATTTCGGAGAAGAGGAAAGAAGGGAAATAGGTCGGTAATTGGAAACAGTTTCAACACTCTCCGATTTGAGGATCGGAAAGACGTTCGCAACTTTCTATACAGAAGGAAAAACACCAGTGGACAAGCTTAGATTAAATAAAATATAAAGACGAACACATACGCACGGAATACCATCAGGACTCTTGCTGGCTGTAGGGTATAAAAGAGATATAAAACTTCTATATCAGAGGGGACGGTCGTAATGAAATGAAAACGAAAAGCTGAAGATGACTGGGTTTTCACTGTTGGGAAGATTGGATGCGTTTGATGATCCAAAGATTGAGGAAAAGAAAGCAGCAAATAACTCACATATGTCTTGGGGAAAAGAGGCGACATCACCGTGATGCACGACCAAAACGGTTTTTGGATTATTAGAAAGGAAGGATTACTCTATGTGCACAAAGTATCTCCGCTTAGCTGTTTCAATAGCCTTTGTCGCCTTTATTCGGTATTTTGAAGCGAATCATCAGAGGGACTACGCAAGAGTACCAAGCGTGCCTGTTCTTTTTTGCGAAGGGCAGTAGCCACATCAACAGAGAGCCAAGGTGGACTAGATGATTTGCGGGAATGTGCCGTAGGAGTGTAGATATATATTAAGTTGGAAATTATAGCGTAAAAAAATGAAAGGCCAGCATCTACGCCCAGCCCATCAAAGAAAGTATACCAACTAATGGCATCAAGTTCTGAAGCAATTTGCAAATAATCAGCTTTGAAAAAGTTGATACGCGAAGAAGAAACATTCTTTTTTCGAAGTGGATGAGCAAGCTTGAAATTTATTGTGAGTTGATGATGATGTGAATCAGGGTCAACGTGAGGAGAGGTAAAGCAGGAGAGAGATATCGTTGGAAGGAATGTTGGAGACGGCAAGGCCCAAAAGACGATTGTTAGTATTTGAAATGGAATTTATTTAGCTATCAAAATCGAGTCATTCAACCACCTTTCCACTCCATGCGCGCACTCTCGACCTCCCTCCAGGGGATGGAAGGAGATTGGATAATTCCATCAATTTCCATTAATCATCTAAATGTAACCATCAAAATGTAGTCTATCAGAATGGACGCATGCGTACCTCCTTCCCTACTGTGCATTATCTACCTTCTTCCTGATAGTTTAGAAATGTGGGCGGGGAGATGGAGGCAGAGGGAGTGGATGGGGTGTTACAAATATATCAAAAACTTAAAAGAAGGCGAATCATCAATTTTTGCCATTCCCAATAACAAATAAGGATTACCATTCTTCACTATTCTATTATTCACATGGTTGAAAAATCGGGATGGGGAGATAGAGGTGCATTTTTAAATTTGAAAAATAAAAATATGTTTTCGTTTTTTACCCGTGCGTCTCCACTTCTCTACGGCCACCTAAAACAATTTTATAGTGTTGGCCACTTCTTTTCACCATCCTGCGATCGAAGGTTCCATCATCTAGACATTTGCCAAAAAAGCAACTGAAACCATTATGCATAGCGGAAAATTCATAGAAGTAGGCGCTATGTATCCATGTATTATAGTCTATATGTATAGAAATTGTCCTCGTCTTAAACGATTTCGGAGCATTGGCAATTGTAAGTGGTGGAATAGCCTAATTTCTTTACTAAATTTTTTTTTTAAACTATTGTTCGAATCTGGATTTAAAGCTGTGATCCTATTTAGGTGCTTTAAGAGATATACTAAAATCACATTGCGAAAAATCGCTAGCAGAAAAAGTTTTGGTGAATCCTTGCGAGGATGGAAGCGCTGACGTCAGCAAAAATTAAGTCACTTTTCGGTTACGCCTTCCAGCCAAATTCCTAGCAAACTGGGTTTACAATGAGTTTCATCTACTATGTGAATATCTTTTCAACCTGATGACGGTATCGGGAGTAATAGGGTATAAAGCATTTATTTTTTGAGTGATTTTTTCCAAATAGCCATCAGACCTGTTCTTATCCAAAACCAACACATCGTGTGAGTTCCATATTGATTTGATGATCCTAGCGTTAGTTCCCGTGAAAAGAAATCTCAAGAGCTCAGGAAATAGGTAATTTGATGAAGAGTAACCGTTCTTGTGTAAATTTTGAAAATTTCAATTTTATAGGGTCGATAAAAGATAAAATTTATCAATCGTTTGCAAATTATTGTAAAAAGTCAAAAAGCTTCAACAGGATTGATGATTTATGAAATATTTTTTTCCACATGCCTGCTGTAGTTAGAGTTGCCCGTATATTTATCATGTATATTTTTGATCAACTTAGAAATGTTTCGTAAATTTCGTGGTCATCAGTGTCCACATAGATTTAAAAACTTCCAAACCGTTATCACAACAAAGTGAAAATTCTTACCAGTTTTCATTTTTCATGTTTGCATCTTATAAAAATATAGGGGTTATGAAAAATTTACGAAAATACCCAATGGCCGCTTCGAAATTGCTTAGATCAATGTGGCGACAGATAGTAGAATAGTTATAACCAATAAAAAGTATTATATGTTAGGTAATGCCAGCGATCTGAATATTCCAAAATCCACCCAAAAAATAAAATCTCATCATTCCTCCCAAAAATCAAACATTCTATCGCATCTAAATCGATATTCGCGTTTGTTCAATACATTTACAAATACTTTTCCCCACACATAGCAGAAGCAGACACAACAATATCCTGAAAATCATCTTGCCTCCAACAAATCTACATACAAAGCATTATTTTCCTCATAGCTATATCATTTGCCATTGTCCCTGTTGCCATCCACGAAAAGCTTTTCCTGTGTTTGTGCTATCTACCGCAAAAGTGGCAACAACAACAACAACAACAGCCCAAGGCACTTTATCACGTACATACGTGGAATGATTTCTTAAAATATAACCCTAGCCCGATCCGATCGAGCATGGCAAGGGGATCTCATCTACTTCGAATTTCTGTTGACTCGCCTGTTTTCTCAACAATTTCTTCTCGACGTTGATCGCCTCGTCCCGTTCGCATTAGCCTTGTAATTCCTCGGCTGTGTGTTTCATGTGAAAACTTACAAAAGAGCAATATCGTCGTCTTGCCGGTGGATTCGATATGCGTAGCCAAAGCATCAAAATCAAAGCCTGTGGAAATGAGCAGCAACATCACACAGGAGAATACAAGGGAGAATTTCGAGCACCCAAAAATAGCAGCAAACACGAAACGCACAGCCGCACGAAGGATGTTTAGAAGGAATCGGCTCCTAAAAGTTCACGCTGCCGCGCTCAGTCACCGTTGAGAAACACATAAAAATCGATTTTATTTGTTAAAAGGCTATTTTTATAATTATTTATTTTTAGAGCCTGCGAGAGTCTTCCCAAACGAATTTTCGGAGGAAACTGTTCATTCCTGTTACGTGTTCCTTCTGAGGTTTTTTTGGGGGCAAGGAATGAATGATTCTAGGAAAACTCGAATAGCCATGCGGCCAATATATTTATGGTGAAAGCATTTCGCAATCAAAAAGCGCATGGGTACTAACTGGATGCATGGAGCGTTGGCAATACTGTTCGGAGCTTCGCTATTCCACTTGTTCTTTGTGATAAGAAAACCGCGCGAGCCGGCGACGACGGAGTGGCGTGGCGATAAGGGGATCCGCGCTTCATTCAATTACAAGCGAGTTGATATAAGCGAAAAATGTTCTTCAGTTTCGAGGAAATTTACCTGTCCGCTGTTTTCCGCCGTGCTGCAAGCTGATGTTGTTCTGCGTTTCGGCAAGTGTCGCCACGATCACGTGTCTTATCAAACCCCCAATTGTCAATAATAAGTTTGATCACATCACTTTCCTAAGGCACTATTGAAATGGAACAATTTTCGCACAATAGAAACGATCACTCCACCCCCCAAATGACTCCCACACACGCAACAAATGAATAAGCTTTTGATATTATAACTAAGGGCAAAGTGCACTGAGACTCATCCACTTGAAAAAATTACTAGCAAAGGGAATTCGCGACATGAGCACTTGGTCCGCACTTAGACTTTCTGTAGTGTTCTATTTCACTAAGGGATACTTTCGATCGTTTGCATAAACGCTTTTCGTTGGAATTCTTTCGCCCGGACGAAACTTTTAGTTTGGAATCAAATGCGATATGGACGCCGCCATGTCAGCAAAAATATGGGAACATTGCGATTTTTCAACGACGGCGACTTCGGAACGGAGGGACCCAAACTGCTCCTAAAAGAGAGCAAAGCCAATATAACGTTTGCATCAAGGCAAAGGAGCAAATTTTTTTTTCATTGCTTTCGTTCGTAGCGTAGCGATAATGTGCGCACAGTATTGCCGTTACGATCAAAATGGACCTGTAGCAAGTTGTGTATTATTTGTCAGGTGGATATAATATACTCGTATCAACAATTCCAGACATTAGCATATTCCGAACAAGAAAAATGACTACAAATTGAACGACTAGGTTTAAAAAATCCGCCGATTCCTCCGTTTCAGCCGTATTTTGTCATACACAACAACTTTTTCATGGATTTCACAAATAAATTCATCAGAATCAGTTCGAACGGCAGCTCTTTTTACAATGGGGGTAAACTCCCGAATGCTTTTCTCCCTCACTCAATTTCTCGCGGCGTATTGTCCTTTGGTGGTGGTGGAGTAGGACGAACAGTGAAGTGACGCACTCCTCCGCGCGCTACAGTGCGCTGCGATATCAACACGATCAACGAACGATCGTTTGCGTCGTCGTATGGTTTGCCAGCCATAGCGTGCATATGCATTGGAGATGTATGCGTTCGATTTCGAAATTATACACGAACCGGTACAGTGCGTAGAATAAATTATTTACACAGTTGCAATTCATATTTTTCATATTATCTGACACATTTCGAAATGAAACTGAGCTTTATGGGCTTATTGTGAAGAGTATTGGTACAGGTGAATACTGGATGATTTTGTTTTGTAAAGCAATATGATAAGATGTTTGTGGTTTTATGGAAATAATGGATGGGAAGGAATAGTGAAATAATTGAGATACGTTGTTCTCCATTTGAATGGATTGTTTTTGAGAGCTTGATTGTGGCGTGAAGCATCTGTTCAGTTTGGGGTCGAATTTGCGGTGATTGAGAAAGAAAGGATTTAAGATTGCTTATTTTAGTTTAGCATGAGTTATTTTGAAGCTTGAAATGTTTCAAATAGACTGAATTAGTAAAACATATAGTTTTTATAGTTTAGATATATCTACCTACATCATGATTTTTGGATTTATTTGGTAATGTTATAGCATAGGCGAAAAGTATTGAAACAGTTTCGCTGAGTTTTTATCTGCTGAAAAAATATAACATATAATACATAATTGCTAAGGTTTTTGTGAGCATTTATTTTTAAATGATTTTTTTTAAATGTATTTATTACTCAAATGATTTCAACGGAAAAATATGTATTGATTAAGTTTAAAAATGTTCATTTTTATGGATGGTTCGATGTAAGTTCTGTGAAATTTTTTCTTGTTTAATTCTAGTTTTTGTGGGTAGTTTTTAGATTTTTAAACATTTAACGGATATTTTTTCCCGAATTCTTTTTGTCGTGCGTCGGTTTTCAGAATAAAGTGTTTTTTTATGTGAATTTGATTCGAAAAAGGAGGGGTTATCGGTTAATAATATTAATTTCAATATTTTAATTTGAAATGTCCAACCAGAGAGTTGCATCTAGCAATGAATACGTGGTTAGTGATTGTAAAATTTTAAGACCTATCTTTCATATTCATCGGCAGTAGATATCTTTACAATGCAATAAAATTGGGAATTAGAAGGATAGGATCCTCCTGTTTTTAACTTCAATGCAACTTTTGGATTACACAATGGAAACCAATTTATTCATTGAACAATTGAAAATTGAAGTGTATGACCATTTTTTTAACAGTTGATATGCAAAATTAATATTCCGATCAAGGTGTCTTGCGGTGTTACCATGTGATTCCTTATGGCGAGTTGATGAGCATATTATCCTAAAAAATTGTTTGTTAGTTTTTGAATTTTCGGAAACTGTAGAAAGTTACTGATTTTTCATACTTTACGAAAATTCAAAAACTAACAGACAATTTTAATAAATCTAATAATTTTTAAGCAAAGATAATCCAGCCAAAGCTTTCAAAAACCTTTTAACTAACTTTCAAAAACCTAAAAGAATATCGAGAACAATTGAGCCCCGAGTCTGATTGTTTATCTCGATCGACATATCACGAGCTAGGCTCGTTTTGTTTACATTTTGACCGAATGAAGTTCCACGAGTCAGATTTGTACTTATTGCTTATGGGCCCAATTCCTTACCATGAGTCTCGCGCGTGGTTGGAGGCCAAAGGGTTAAAGTGATTCAGTTGGAAAAATTATTGTTGACAAAAGTGTGTTTAGTAGCAGAAAACAATTCGGTTTATTTCATAAACGCAGAGAATCGCGAATCCACGGTGAGTGTTTTCAATGAAAACAAAATTGGTGTCAGAAGTGGGATTTTTTTGCGTCTTTTTTTATTCAACAATTGACGTTTAGTGAAAGTGCAGACAGTGAATTTCTATAAAACGTAAAAATTCAGCCTAAATATGAAGCAGTGGACAGTAATTTTTGGGGGAAGTTGTGTGGATTAAAGTGAAGAAGCCGAAGCTAGTGAACCAATTAACGCTAGCGGAACTGAAAGTAGATTGCGAAAAACGTGATTTGTTAGCTACTCGGAGCAAAACAGCATGGCTATAACGATTAAAGACAGCTCCGATCTCGGAAGGCAATTATGGACTTTTAATACTGATAATTGCCTCCGATACGAAACACCAAACTGACGACAGTAAACAACAAGCCATAGACGTCAAGTAACAGTTGGGCCAACAAGCTCTATATATCGAAGAACTGTTAGAGCCGCAGTCTAGAAAATGTGAAAAATCTTGTGGAAATCAAGCAGCAGTTCCAGCAGCAATCGGAGTCTCATGCTGCCGAAGTGAAACAGCAGCTAGATACTCAAGCTGTTGGAGTGAAGCAGCGCTTCGACAAGCAAGCACCAAAACTGATAGTACTTGCGGAAAATATCGATTATCTGAAATCGGGTTTGCAGCGCGAGAAAGCTATAGGAACAGCTCCAGTTTAATTAAGTGGTACTAAAACACGCAAAGCACCCATTTTCGGTAGACAAAGTTATTGGACCTTCAACAAGAAGGAATTTGAGGAAGTTGTCAAATACAGTGGAGCGATCGAGTACGGGTGACCACACTAGTAGTGTCATTGAGAGGATCCGCGGCAGCAGAATTGAAATGAAAATGTAAAATCTCTGTTTTATTTGCCAAATATTATCCAAAATCGGTAATTTACATGCTTATGTCTAAAAATTTGTGTAAAATCATTTTCAAAGTCACGTTTCTCATTCTTTGTTGTTTATTTTGTTCGATACTTTTCTCTATAGTGAATTGGATACCTGCGTGGATCAAAGTAATGTAAGAGTTGACGAATATACTCATACTTGGCAACCAATTTGTGGAAGTAACTGAAGCTGTATCGAGTGGGAAAACGGATGAAAGAATCTTTATTTTTCAACATGTCCCAACTATTTCTTATATTTACCATTTTAATGCAATTATGTTCAATTTTATTTCTGTTACGCATCCAACCAAAAAAAACCCAAATCGAATTTCTCTCCCCACGCATTGCCATTTTTCGGTCAAAATACAAATCAATTCCTTTTCTGCGTATCTTCACACAGATAAATACATACTTATTTATAGGAATATTGGCCCCATAAAATCGACTTCCTGCATCCAACTCACAACGACCGCACAACCCGGTACAAGAATTTACTTGAAATCAGGGAAGGAACGAACGGTAATGTAAATCGCTACCAATCACTTTTTGACGAGTCCCAGGGATACGAGGGCTATTTTAAGGTGCATCCGTCACAAACAACACACCACCTATTCCCAAAAACCAGCAGCTTTCCACCATACGAACTCACAGCGTACACACGCATCCCAGAATAATTCTTCGGTGACTAAATAACATCGAACCGAAATGATTTCCTTCTTCCTCGCAGCCAAATTCGGATCTCGGTCCAGCTTACATTGCTCTTCTAATTGATTCCTTCTAGGAATAGCCAATACTCATCGGATTATCGCTTGGCTTTCTTCCTGTTTTCCGCGATTGCAGCAAGTGTACTTTATAGAACCAAATTTCGAGTTTCGAGAATGGCCTAAGAAGATCATAATCGGTCATATAGCACTCATCATAACTGCCATCGACCAATACGGCCAGCTTTTAGAAAATTCTGTGCGTATTTTTAGAAATTCACTGGCAGCCCCACTGATAAGGCGTCGAGGCTGTTCGCTGGCTGTTGTGTGGTGATCATAAATTTTTTCGTTTGGATGGAGCGCGAATGGACATCCATTTCCATTCGGGCGTATTCGGATGGAGCGGGCGGGAGAACGAAATACGATATGAATCGCAATATCGAAAATTCCTTTGGAGAGCAGGCAGACTGAAGACGTATCCCAACAGTCTGTGGTAGAATATAATGGACAGGACGCAGTTTACAAACGTTTTCAGGTTTGACATTATGTTACCTAGAAATCAAAACGAGTGGTATTATTGGATAAAAAATATATTTTTCAATTGCCTAATTCGATAAACAGTTCCGATAAAACGGAAATATTATTCCGATGCCGCACAAATTTCCCCAAGTCCCATGATTTATATGGTTTGGCAAAAAAAATCATTTCTCGCCGGACACTTCCTCATAACAAATAGTGAGTCTTGTTAAAATAATGATAACAAGGCATCAGCCACCAGGCCCTGGCCTGGTTTCGTTGAGAACCGCGACGAGCTGAAATATGTACAACCGCACGGCAGAGATAAGAATTAACTACCACCCCTCTTCCCCGCTGGTACAAACAAAAAAAAACACGTCACAAGGAAACTATACGGTCGTTGTTGTCGTGCTCCCCAAAATAAGCTTTTCATGGCTTTTTGATGGCGACACGATCCATTTACTTGTCACGATCAATTCCATGTATTTATTTTATAGTAGTAGCTTTGGGAATCCATACATGCCTGCCCGGCAGTGCGATATTGGCGATTTGTGGAATTGGGATTAAGGAGCAATGCGATTAGTTTCACTGATAAAAGCCATCTCGGGAATTTGTGGAACGCGATGACGGCAACGTACCGAAATGAACGATCATTGTTTCAATCGCCGCATGAAACCTTCTCCTCTTTCTCCTCTGCAACTCCCAACGCGTCGTGGCACTCGAAACTGGCAAGGAAGACGGCGATACGCGTTATCTTTCTTTGCGAGTGCTTACTCAAACAGAATTCTATCGCTGTGTAGAGGACGATAAGGAAATATGAGAAATCAGAGGGTGGTGGTTCAGGGTGATCGACAGTACTGGCAATAAGTATGACCACACAATGATTTTATGTTTGGTCGTTGATTGTAAGTTGTCTTTTGTTTTTGAATTTATATGGTTTAAATTTGAAGTTATGAAAATTAGAATACGGTTTAAAAAACTTTAATAACACTAAAAGTCATTTAGTACAAAATTGGTAAATTCTATCCATAATTTGCAGACTGAAGACATGAGGTCAATCTTAAGTATTTTCTAGACTTCTTCTCTTTTTGTGTTCTGCGTAATTTTAGCAACAAGGAGTCATATTCCGTTTTTTTCCACCAGCGATAAGATACAAACGAAAATTTGATCACTGCCGTTGGTACGGTTCGTCCGATTTCGATTATCTTTACAATGCCTGCTTTTAATCAGTAGTATATATAGTGAACGAGAAATGATGCATGAGTTGTTGGACAGTGTGGAGAATTGTCAGGAAAAATCGTATATATTTCGAATGGATGTGTGTGTGAATTTGGTACCAGCCTTATATTATTAACACGAAATTTTTTCATACGAATGTATAAGAAATATGTTCATTGTTCTTTATTAGACGTCAAGAATGTTTCATGTGTACTTATATCCTTATTAATGTGTGGTATATGTATGAGCATATGTGATAACGCAGTTCATTGTAAGCCTGATTGGGATTTTCTGGGTATTTCTATCCAAACTTATCTATTTCGGGGGAATGTTGGCTTTACAGTCACTGGAATTAAGTGATTTGAAGTATGATCATAAATCAATTAGCGACACTTTAATTTCCAAGTTGTGAAACAAAACCAACCTTTGATATATGGAATAGGACTGGAAGTCCAAGGACCAATAATGCAGGAAGGATCGTATCAAACATCCTAGTCAGCTGAATAGCAGAATAAATCCCCGTAACTCGTACATCCTTGTTCATATACGATCCAAAATATCAAATCAATGGCGGTGCAATCACAGGCTCCCATTGAAGGAGGAACACTGGACGTTGCCTTAGCCTATCTCCTTGGTGATGATGATGAGGCACTAATTAACAACATCAAGGGACTGGTAGTCTACTGTATCAGGGAGAAAAAATGCTGTTCATAGGTTGTGATGCCAATACTCAACACACTGCATGGAGGGGTAATAGCGTCAACTCACTCTTAGAATTCCTCTATACTAAAAATTTACCTGTAGCTATTAAGGACAAGACGCCAAAGTTCCTGACAGTTCATGAGCAGAAGTTCTATCAAACAATGCAGAACAACTAATGAAGAAGTTAAATGTCCTATCACCGGGCTTTGTTCTCTGATCATAGATATATAACCTTGAAACAAGGAAAAATATCGTAAAAAGGTTTCAGTACAAGCAACCGAAGTGCATGGGTTGAGAAAGCGATCGAAATGTTCTTACAGCGGAGCGGGTTCTGAAGTCCCGCTCCGCTGTAAGAACATTTACCCAAATTACACTACAAAGGGCTAATTGGTGTCACCATCAGAATAATAAATAACGTCACTAGAATAATCATCGAATCTTACTATGACCATTATCCTGAAAAAAAAAAACAAAACAGAGCACATCAGACTAAGAATTAACTCTCGCAATACAACAAAGAGCTAAGAAAATCTAAACCAAAATGCTTGGAGTATCATCTTTTTTGAGAGTCTCAATCGTTATTCACGAGATTGCTAGGATACAAAAACCTGTGTGGATATAGGATATATGGAACACTGCGAACTCTAGGTGAGGCTATGACGACGCCCGTTGGGGATAGACTTTAAGTGCTGCTTAAAACACATTTCACAAGGTGCAAATTGAATGGGGAAGGACGAACGTCCTTTGCGGACATCTTACTCTTAACTGACTAAATACGTTATCTCATATGAAAAGGTTGATTTGACAATCAACTTTTTTGAAACCTTCAAATCACCAGGATCAGATGGGATCAGTCTTGCTGTGCTGCAAAGAACCAAACTGAAGAAAACCCATTCTGGTTTAAAACATACCTATATGACAGAAGCATCTCCAAGGGTGGGAACAAACTTGCTTACCTACCTAGTGATGGCGAAAAAAACCTCAGAAAGCCAACATATTACCATTCACCAGGAAGAGGAAATTCGAGATGGCGACATGCTTCTACAGGCAGAGGTCAAATGTCTCGAAAACAATCTGGATAGGAAACTCACTTGGACCAGTCATAAACTGAAGGCCACTAAGATACTTTGGGCGAACAAAGCAAATGCTTGAATGCGATTGGGTATTTTCTCCAAGACAAACACTCTGCGCATACAAGCAAATTATGAGACCTATCATCCTATATGGGTCACCAGCGTGATCGAAGAAAACTACACAAAAAATTGCTGCTAACAGACTCGACAAGCTTCAAAAAATGGCGTGTCTGCCTGCTGATTACAGGATCAAAGAGGTCCATCCTAATAGTAAGTATAGATAATCTTCTCAATATTGACGAAGAACTGTTAAAACAGGCTATAAGCCTACATCAGGCCTTCAAATACAAGTCAGGAAACATAAGATGCCACCTTAGCATCATGGAGGAAATCAAGCCTGTAATGGAAATGCTGAATGAACTTCAGTGATCAACTAAAGACTAAAGCTGCCTTCGAAAATGTGGCATAAGAAAAGAAACGCGCAGCTTTAATATCCTATCGGATAGTCTAGGGATTCTCAAGGCTATCAATCAACAATACACGAGAGAGTATTAGCTTCTAAAGTATGTGGGATCGCTGGTTCGAATCCCAGGTTCGGGTGAGTTGTTTATTAGTTTCAATCCCTAGCTTCAATAAAGGTTATTGTGGGATTACTATACTTTGCAGATCAGTCTAGATCTGATATGGATTCCTGGCCATGAGTGGCATCAAGGAAACGAGGAAATCGATACCAAGGCCAAAGATGGAGCTAAAATGTCCTAGATTGGCCCCAGTCTGTACTGAGCCAAACAAAAAAATTAAAATATTAACTAATAAAATCCTGCTCTCGTCCTGGAAGTCTAGTTTAAACACGCCAGGCACTTGCGGGCGTCTTTTCTAGCTTAGCAATAGGAATGTCCACATCTGGTAAGTAGTGCTGTTACTTAAATTGAACTCTATCAGGAGAGCTAGGGACACGTGGCTCAAGAAACAGCCTAACTCAGAACGTATATCGAAATCTGACGTTCATGCGCTTCCGCTTTAATCGGGGGTAAAATCAACGGCTAAGCAGGATGAGCCAGTACACATCTTGCTACTTAAAGTGTAATATAATATAATTTCTCAAAAGTTGAGAATTCTAAAGCGTTCTGTCCAAAACTTGATAAACTATTCAGCAGCCTCGAGCGATTAGTTATATGCATGACTCAAAAACAAAAAATCACTTAGAAATAATGAGCTACCTATCAAATTGATTAGATATGGAGGTAATTGGTTCTATGACACGGTTGATAAGCTAGTGCTGATGGTGTTGGATTGCGAAATTATGCCTGAAGATTATCATTATGGTCTTATTGAGCCCATATACAAAACGGGACAACGCAAAGTGCAACAAAAAAAAAACCTACGAGCAAAGAGGACTTAAAAAAGAACAGAAAGCCTTATTTGTCTCTCGTGTTGTTGTTCAATTATCGAAGATGTAAAAGAAGAAGATGGAAGTTACGGCTGATTTTGAACAGGAAACATTTGTGAAGGTAAACTCTGCGCTTCCCAAGATGAGGTAAAGAGTGACAAACGTTCATGATAAGAGCTGTTGTTAACGGCTCCGAAAAAAGAGTAGAGCATCTCAAGGCAAGTTAAA
The DNA here is from genome assembly GCA_947369275.1 of Nemotelus nigrinus. NCBI lineage: Eukaryota > Metazoa > Arthropoda > Insecta > Diptera > Stratiomyidae > Nemotelus > Nemotelus nigrinus. The sequence continues at coordinate 31,859,764 of OX376372.1, forward strand.
ACATAGCAGCTGTCAAAAGAAAAGTCGAGCAAGTTAGAGCAATTGACAGGCAATTCTCAGAGTTGATCGCTTGTCAGAAGTTCCACCTGTCAATTCACTAATAAGAAACTCTACTTCAGTTATAACTTTATGTAAACAGTCGATTTCATGACAATTAGAAACAGCTGGTTTCTTGCCCGAAGTTGCTCTACCAAAAAATGTAGAGCAGAAATCGTGCTCTAAATTGCTCTAGTTCCACTTAACGCAGGCTCATGAAACACAATTCAGAGCAACTTCGGGCAAGTTAGAGCAGCCGAATTGCTCATGAAACACATTTTGCTGAGATATCTCAACCTGGCTCAACGTAGACCTGTTCATTAAACACAGCTAAGATAAATTACGTAACTCAGATTCTAAAGCCAGACTCACACTCTTGCGAAACGTTTCGACAAAACATTCGTTGAGACAATTGGCAAAACATTCGAAGAGTATTCAAAGTTTTCACTCAAAAACTGTTTATTTAAGCCATAAACCTTTTTATATCTCAGTACGCCATAGATCTCTTTCCACGATGAGAATATTTTAAGGGTGTTAAGTTTAAGTGCAAACATGAAGAGCGTCGTCGAGGAAACCATCCACACTCTTGAGCTCAGCTACGCTTGTCATGTTTCGACATAAAAGTAGAGTGCGAGTGAAACTATGCTGAACTGATTCAAAAGCGTCGGATAGATATGCGAAACGAAGCCATCAGACTTGGTTACAGTGTTCAAGTATAGGACGAATCAGGATCATAAATGCATGGAGATATGTGCAAATGCGATGAGAATGGTGGTAGAAACGTATAACGAAGACTCATTTGTTGATGGTTGGAACATGAAAATCAAATTTTAATTTATGATCAAAGGTCAAAGATCAAAAGATCAAAGTTCAACAGAGATAAGAGTGGTTCCACAAATAACATATCGAAAGGCGTTAGTCTGGAGTTTCATGACAATGCAATAACTTAGGAACATTTGAGGATAAGCTATTTAAGTCACACTAAGCAGTAAGAGCTTTAAATCTTCCTGAAGGAGGTAAATATTTTTAGATCATCAGGAAAACACTAGGAAGATCGTTGCTGAACAAATTGAATAAAAGAGGCCCAAGCATAGATCTTTGGGGAACACTGGGTGAGAGTGGAAAGTATGAAGAATACAAGCCGGACCAGCAGACAAAACAAGTGCGATACATTAAAGAGGAAGAACTCCTAGAATGAAATGGTTAAAGGGATACCATAATGGTTCAATTAATGCAGAGCTAATACAACAGTAGTGAAGGCTCTAGAAAAATATATATAGATGACACCAGCTTGGTGGTTATGGTCTAAAGCCGAGGCGACTGAGTGAGAAATAAAATTTAATAAGTTTGGGCTAGGTGCACCGACCTTTAACAAAGTTATGTGCCTGAAAAACGAAGACATAACTAAGAGTATCATACATTGAACGAAGAACCATAAGTTTTGTAGGGTTATTCGAGATCAAGGAAGATCCGATGAATGGAAAATAGTTTTGACCAGTAGATCTCATTTCATACTAGGCATTTTTTATTCAGGCTAATTGGGATGTGAATAAATGGATTCTGGGGTTTTTTTTTGGATATGGAATTAGAGATAACTGAGGAATAATGATGACTTAAGGTTTTGAATTTTCGAAAATACCTACTTATGGGTTCATTATACCCGTAGACTGTGTGGTGCTTGTATTTCCTACAAAGAGTTGTATGGCTAGTATGCCGAGTTTGATTGTTAAATATGATTTTGTTAGAGAGCTTCTACCCTAACTATGATGTCAACGGCATGTGATAATTAAAGTTCTTCTTGATGAGAGAGCCATTAGATTATTCGTAACGGAGGATGTTATGAGATTGGCATCGATTATAGAGGTCCCTCAAAGTGAAGAGTAAAAATTGTTTATGCACCGATTCGAGTTTGTCGTTGTATATCTCAAAAACTGGGCTCCAGTTTATACAAGCATATTCAGTGACGTATATAGAGACATAGTAGCCCAAATGTTTTTGAATTCTTTTGCCCGTTTGTTAATGGAAGCAAGCGTTTTATTAGCCCTGGATAGCACTTTGTAATATTGCAGTTTAAAGTTTACTTGTTGTCCAGAGTCACACTGAAGTAGTAAGAGTTAGCTATGAGTTTCTTCTTTCGGGAAAAACTTATCACTTGACACTTGCCAACGTTTCAAATCAATTGAGTAGGGAGCCAGACATATCAAAATAACTATTTATGTCCCAGAATATGATGATCCACTATTTTAAAAGCCTTGCTGATATCTGTATAGACTGCATCAGCTTGGTTTCCCTTTCCATCTCACCGAGGACGTCACAATTTTCTGTGGCACGAAAAATATAGAATTCCCTCTGAACATAGAAACGGGCAAATTTATATTAACGAAATCAAATAATATTTTCGGCTCTTTAATAATTCCTATTAAATTCACTTAAAGCTCATATGTTTTACGAGACTTTCCTGAAAATTCTTTGGGCTTTAAATCGTCACTGATATTCAGATCATTTTTGATTAAGATCATTTTGACTTAGAAAGGAGGAGATATTTTTTATTGCAGACCTATTTTTATTAACATTTCTACACAAACCGTTTTATTAAGAGCGATAAATTTTTTTTTAATCAAGTAAAATGTTTTTTTTTGAATATACGAACGTTGACACTCATGACATCATTTGTGTGCATAAATATTTGAAGCAATCCTAATAGCAAAAAAATCTGATACGAGATTGAACTAATAAAGGTGGTGCATGCAGATTTTCTCCAGTGACTGTATGACAAGAAATTAAAGCATATCTAGCTTGCAAAGGAAAAAAATGATATTACAAATATAATTGGGGTTTTAAATGTATAAAAAATTGAATTTGATGAAGATGCAACCGTTTATTCTTCTCTTAAATTTTCATTTGAACGTCGAAACTCAAAGTTTATTATAATCAAGTATGTGTGCATAAATTGTTCGCATCCAAACAATCGTTTGCAATTTTTTAAATTTTTAAATATTCACCTTCAACCCCCACTCATTCATCATAAAAATACTCCAGACACCTTTATGGTTCGTTAACGTTGCATAATCTAAAACCACAGGGGTTTTATCAACTGATTACAGAATATTGTTTATTGATTATTTCGCATCCAAACAATCGTTTGCAAATAAATCAGCTGAAATCTTGCACAGTTTTCATAATTTTCTTTGAAATCATTACGTTTGCACGTGCCGTCAGGCTGTAGCAGTCGATTGCGGTCATCCTTATTATTGTTTTCGTTAAATTTTTTTCTTCAAAATACCCTACCGTTCCCATACAAACAAACCTCCATACATAACTTTGTTTTTTTTTTGTTTAATGGTCGTACTATGTCTTCTAAACTTTCGACTACCTAGTTAGCTGTTTTTTTTTGTGATTGCTATCCCTTCGTCGTCTTTTGTATTACCTTTCTGCAGTAACTGTTATTGTTTGCTCTGAGCTCTCGATTCCGATGGTTTCATTTCGATTTTTTTCCCTTGCCAAGCATTTTTTCGTCTTCTTCGCCATCTTCACATTTCCCAACCTGTCGACAACGTTGGCTGACTGTCTACCTAGCTAGCTGCTTCGATTCACACGAAACGTAAATCTCTTTTCATACGGTACTTGTTCCGAGTCATTCACCTCGCCTTCTCCGATGATGAGCTTTTTCTCAAAAGATAACAACGATGTCGAACAAACTACCACCGACATTTCCTCAGGTAGAGATAAAATTACCGCTTTCATCGCGGTTGGACGCGCTGCGAGGCTACAGATAGATTGCTGCTATAGCTTATTGTCCTAAGGCTTAACAGACGTATTAAAATACTGGCCGGGATCGAAATTGGAAATAGCCTCAATTTTTAGGAAACTTTAGAGCACGCGTGTGCCAGGTCTTAGCTTTCCCGAATAATTTCCAAGCAGTTCCGCGATTCACACAGAAAAGCCGAGAAGAAAGCTGATTAAGAGATCTGTTGGGATAAGCAGGTCTCACCTCTCAAGCGAGAAGTGTAAGTATCTTTTGGGAACTGAGATAATCGTTACTTCAGCTACATTCAGTAAAAAGATTTATTTGAAGTGTAGGAAAGCTGAAGATTCTTTGGTTTTATTCGGTGGTGAACTACAATGAGTTGCTATCACCGCCGTTTGGGAGCTTGGTCGTCGTCGCCAGATCGCATCATTTACTCAGACCGGTTAACTTGCTAGTAACCACCTAATTGCTGGCCACAGTCGCTAGTCGATCTTTTCATATCACCACTGTCGTCATATCATATCAACCAACATCACAATGCGATCTTCATCAGCATAAATTTCAATACATAATAGTAGTAAGATGCGAACGAACAATGACGCCAACAAGTGGGTTCCGTGCTGTGGCTGGCCTGGTTGTTGCATGCACGCCTGCTGCTCGGCAGAGCATAGATATTTCGACGCGTCGCCGGTATGTACTAGACAGAGCGAGGTCACTGACCAAATTATGTTTGATGCCAGTTGATGCTCTCTGACAGCGCTTGCGCTATGCCACACAACTGATATCACAAAGAATCGTAGTTTTTGTGTTTCCCTGGTAGATAGATGTACGAAAACTTTAAAACTTTTAAAACTTTTCACGGAGATAAGATATAACATGTGGAATTTACTTCTGAACTATTATTAAAGTGCCCATACATACTTTTTACATTATTTCCAAAGCATATCTAGGATACGAATTTTTATGCCTGAACATGCTATTTGGGTAATCTCAGAAAACCGTTTCAATTGTCTACCTATCTCTTTCTTTTAACCACACTTAATTTAAAGTAAAAATCCTTAAAAATGAATCTCACAGCTGTGAATAATTATAAAAATCAGTTGCTGTTTGACATTTGAGAGAGTTTCTAACGTAGATTTGAAGTTTTATGTAGAGTTTTAATACTTGGAAGACGTGGAAGTGTGCTTTTGCTCAGAGTTGAACAATTTTGTCGACGCTTAAAAGGTCGCGAGGATTAAAATTTATTGAAGTTGAAAAACATAGAATTCATGATTTAAGAAACTGTGGGAAAAAATTAGAAAAAAATCGCAAGTGAAATTAAAAGATCAAAGAGTGTAGTAAAAATTATGGGAAAAAGAAGTCGTTTGGACGCCCTCTAAAATATTCGCCTATTGTGAAGCGCTTAGTTTTACGAAAACTATCGAACACAGGAGGAGATTCATCATCGCAAATCGTTGAACGGTTGAACTTGGAAAGTAACTCTAGCTTAGTTAGAAAACGGAATCCATCCTCCAAAAAGTTTAAATACATACCGAAAATGCTTGCAAAAACCCAATTTGACGAAATATCACAACGATGCTAGACTTTAGTTCACCGAAACTTTCATACGCGATGAACAGAAATTCAATTTCAATGGATTTAATTATTACTGCCACGATTTACGAAAAGAAGGAAGAATCATGACAAGAAGAGCACAGGGATGTAGATCTGTTATAGTTTAAGGCTGGTACTGAGTTAATCGTGAAGCTAAATTTTGACACGTCTCCAGTATCTGGTCATTCTTTTGAGCGAAAATTTTGACAAAGCAGGAGAGCAGAGACACTGCTCATTTCTGAAATGTCAAGAATTCTAATTATCGATCGACAAAAGACATTTGCATAGTTTAATTTTCAGATTCAAACACCAAATGTCACTTTTTAGCTCGAAAGATCAACTGCACATACTAAATTGGCGCGTAATGATTGAAATTTTGTATGAAAATTTCACGTGAAATAGAAGACAGTACTAAGCTTTAGGATAGTTAAAAAAAAAATGCTACGTGTGAAATAGCCCACGTGAATGGTAGAATTAAGGTTGTCGATTATCAAGAGTTACTAGAGGAACATATCTACTACTTACTTTTTGTGGTACTAACTGAAGATGAAACCAAAAAAAATGTGTAGGGAATCTTAGCGAGGAAAGTCAACGACCACGAGAAGCAACCCGTAGAAAATGTTGGAGCACTAAAGGATAGAATAATAGTAGCGTGGAACGAAATATTAGATAGGGTATTAAATAATCTTGTTAATATCTTTCCGAGGCGTTTGTTGGATGTAATAAAAAATAAAGAAAAGGGAACTAAGTATTAAATGAAAAAAAACGTATCAACAATTAGTTTTTGAGATTTTTTTTTTATTTTATGACTTTATTTCATCCCTAATAACTTTTTTTACAGTTCAAGAAAATACATAGTTATTTGAAATAATTTCCTGTTTTTATTCAAAGCACTGTATTATTTGGTATTCGAGTTTTATGTTTTTTTTATCCTAATACGATTTGTTTGCTGTTTGGCAAAGTATTTATATTTATTCGAAAGAACTTTTTCTGCTCTACGAAATTGTTTAATCATTGTTTTGAATCGTTTAATCTTTTTTTCCAGGAGATATAAAAATCAGCATTTTCGACACCCGCTTTTCTTCGCTTTTCATCGAGGTTAAAAAGCTGCCGAAGCAGCTCGGGACATTTGCGATATGATACGGAGACAGTGTCATAGGCGACTCTACAGCACAAAAATGGTTTGAGCAGTTCAAAAAGGATGACTTTGACAACGACGACTCGTCTCGTAGTGGAAGACATTTGGGATTCAACGAGGAGCATCGGAAAAAGAAGGGGGACGGTCGCTAAGCAAGTCGTCAATTGGCCACACAAATGAACTAGGATCAGCAAATGATTCTCAATCTTCAATCATTGGAATTTTCCGAAAAATTTGGAGCCTGGGTAACTCACAAGCTGACCGAGAACAACAAACAAAATCACCTTCAAATTGCTTCTCAACATCTTGCCGGTGTCGAGCAGCTCGTGGACAGACGAAACGTTTTTTTTTATCAAATCGTCATGGGAAATGAAAAATGGTGCCTATACGTCAATATGAAACAAAGAAAAGTATGGGTGGCTCCAGGAGGTACGCCAGAGCCGAGAATAAAGCAAGACCTAAAGACCCAAACAAGACCATGATCTGCGTTTGTTTGGGACTGGAAGGGTGTATGCTGCATTGGGAGATTCTCGAGAGAACCAGTACGTTCAACAAGGAACTTTATATTGCCCATCTGCACTGCGCAAGTGAAGCAATTCAACTGAAGAGACCCGATCGATAAGACCAAACCATCCTCCTTCAAAAAAACCCAGGTCCCATAAAACACAAGTCATCAAAGTCCCATTCCAAGAGCTCGAGTGGGACGTTCTACAGCATCTACCATAATCTCCAGATCTGGCGCCAACCGATTACCACCTGTTCCCCTTAATGTCTAGCCAAATGAGGGGCGTTACCTTCAGCGATGAAGAGGACCTCAAAAACTGGCTCAATATTTTCTTCGGCATCTGGCCGGGTGATTTTCAGCGGACAGGGTCAGCAAACTGGTCGAGAGGTCGTAAAAAATTTAGTATAATTTATTTGTTTTATGTAACAATTTATAAATGTATTATCATAATTCCGTTTTTTTTTATTCTTTGATAAAAACGCTACTAACGAGTTCCTAGACCCAATATAGATGTATCATCAAAAAATGTGTACGACTATTTCTCAGGAACACGGCATCTGATTGAGCTGAAATTTTCAGGATACATAGGTGTATATGTAGAATAGGTCCAAGCCAAATGCTAATTATAGTTAACCCTTTGGTACCCACGTCGATTTAAGTATCATTTTAAGTACTTTCATAATTCTATCAAAAAATAATTTTCAAAAAAACTAAGTTTGTGAAATGAATTTTAAACGTCTTTCAAATATGAATATGATAATGTTTTAGAATTTTTTAACCCTATGTGTACGGTATATACCCACAAAAAGATCGAGAAAATTTCCCAAAATTTTGAAATGCGAAAACTTTTGACAGAGTTAGAGATCATTATAAAGTTTGCAAAACGCATTGATGCTAAAAAAAAAGTCCTAAGCTGAAATAGATTTTATGAACGTGGTGGCAGCCCTATAGCTACGGCAAGCACTGAAAGTGAGAACCTTCAAATCAGCGATCCTCCTGACAAATTTTAGATTTTCAGGCAAAAAAGTATATAAATTTTATACTTTGCTTAACCCGCCAAAGTGAAACTTTCAAAATTCCATATTGGACAAAAGCGGTAACCCTTCTTCAATTTACCTATATATTTTGCATTCGAAACCTCTGTTCACGGAGAATCAGATTCAATGGAAATTCACAGAATGTATTGATCTTAAGCAGGACCAGGTCTGACAGAAGTGATTTAAAAAAAAAAACTAAATTAAGTTGGGGCTGCCAGCTATGGCAATTTTGTTCTCTTGAATTTTTGAAAATTCACTCAGCAAATTAAAGCTTTTTGCCCTGTAACTTCCAGTGCTAAATTCATACAGTAAATTGGCCTTATTGTAGGCCATTTTAATAGGAATCAGGTTGACAAAACATTATAGTGTTGCCAGCTATGGTAGATTTTGTATTTTTTGTCATTTCTTTACTAAGCAATGTTCTCATTTAATTTTCATACAGGAACATTGACGTTTGAAATTTGCCACGACCATAGTACATTGATATCGACCGGTTCTCGTTCGATCACCGAAGTTAAGCAGTGTTGGGCGCGGTCAGTACTTAGATGGGGAACTGCTTGGGAACATGGCATGTCGTTGGCGCGCAGAAACTTTCCCTCCCTTTATATCACAAATACGGCTTACTTTGAAGGAGGTGGAATAAAAAAAAAATTCAAGTTCAAATGGAAGTAAGGAAAATCGAACGCAAACAGGAGATTGATAGGCAAATGATTAGTGAAATAAAAAAGAGGACCGTATTTTCAAATGGACCAGGTATACTAAAACTTGCTATGTAGGATTTATAGTGATTAGGAAAAAGTATTGGTGAATATTAAAAGAGGTTTTTATGTGTTTGCTGTGCGGTTTCAGGATTTATGGATGACTCTCCATCAGTTCAATAAGGCATTCGAATTGTTGCTTGTTGGTTACTTTTTATCTAATAAAAATTAAAAATTCAGGAAAAACATAACATAAAACAACACGAGAAGACACTAGAGGCCACCACCAGTCAAATATAAAACACCGCAAAAATTAGCACACAGCATACGAGCCAAACAATTATCAGGAAAATCGTCTAACGGCTATCACGAACACGTAGTCGAGTTTAGCCCATTATTCAATTAAAAATATATAAATATCTTCAAAATAAGATTTGTTTACTTTTTTTCATGATTCACGATCCAAACTTCGTCAAAATCCTTCTTCATTTTATTCAAAATATCAATTATTTTGCTATTTGATATTATCAAGTGACTGAAAATCTCACTTCACGTGACTCTCGTCACTTCATGTGACTCTCGGAATAGCCGATAGATCGAAAATGTCACTTGAGGTGAGATGAAGACACCTCATGTGACTCTCAGAATACGAAATCAAGAGAGTCACTTCATTCAATTCATTCTATCAATCTTGTAGTGACAATAAATAAATATTTTTTTAAATTATTTGAAAATCGCTATGTTTACTCAGAATTCAGGAGAGGTTCAAATTGAATTCGAGGTTTAGTTTTATTAAATATTATCGGTTCAGTTAGAATTTTCTGATTCAAAGAGACCCACACATACATCCAATTAGAAAGCTAACGGATATGAAAAGTCCCGAACCTTCATTGAATAACACATACAAATAAATACTTTGCATAGTCATACACAACGATGCCAGTTTCATCCATCGCTTGCGGTTTTTTTTGCATTGATTAGATACTTTTCCATACAAACGACATTTTACAGTCGTCCGCAAATTTATGTATTTTGTTCGCATGAATGCTCACAATCGTCGTATCCATTGTTGTTCGTAATATTCATTTTGTGTGTGCGATGTAGAGTATTGTTCTCAAGGCTGCTGTACATAACTAAGCTCTCAGTTATTTTTATAATTTTCAATTTAGGTTTTGTTTTCTCGATTTTTTTTCCTCTCCATTTGCTTTCTCGCGTTTTTGTTGTTGCTGTTATTGTCACAGTCGCCAAATGTGCCGGGGATGATGAGTGTTTTAGACTTGGGGGATATGGAAAGGATTTACCTAGTTTAGAGATTTTGAGTCGTATTTTATTTATTATTTCGCATGCCTGCTCTTTCCTCGTACTGACTGACACAAGTTTGAAAAGGGCTCCTAATTCAATTAGGCGGGGTAGACAGCATGGATATATGACTTGAAGGTATGTTTTGCGATGTGACGGAAAACAGGGAAGCAAACGGAAAAAATTACACGCTTGCGGTACTTAGTGTTATGGATGGTCAGGCTGGATCAATTCTGTCGATATGGTGTCGGAGGAGCCGGTCGGGTGATGATGGGGCCAAGGCGCTTTTACTGTCGCCTACATTGTTTTCCTTTTGTGCTGTGTCCCCGCCGCTCGTAAGTGTAGGTCGTTGCCTGCAAGCTCGCTCGGAAGCCTTCCTGCCTGCCTACCTTCCTTCTACCCAATAATCCTATAAAGAGTGAGGATTTTCCCTGAACGGAAATATGTAGTACACAGTATATTTAAAATTATGTTTACGTATGCCTTTGTTCGTTTCGAGCTACGGACTATGTGTTGGATAATTATAGGCCACAAGAAAAGAAGCCTACAAGGAGTTGTAGCTATAGCGAATACTATCTAGTATGATAAGTAAAAGGAAGGAAACCGAGCTGCACATGAAGATTTTTGTAGCCTATTGCAATTATTAAATAAACGCGAGAAAATGTTTCCAATGTCTTAGGATGGATACAGTTATGCTCATGTTTGGATATACATATCTATGTAGGAAGAGTCAGGGCATTGAGTGTTGTGTGTTGCGTATTCTGTCCTTTCGGTGCAATGGACTAACTGAGCGAAGAATCGGCAAGAAGGAATTCCGAGTTGTGGATAGTTTGTGGAGATGGGATAAGCATGGGTTCACTTGTTCTTTTTTAAAAAATGGTTGGACAGGAGCGTTCACCTCGTTGTCGATATTGGTCGTGATGGGTCAATGTATTCATTGTTGTGCTGCACTGGTGTTTTTTGATGTCAGGAGATTGGAAGGGCAGCTAGCTTTCGGTGTTTTGGGAAATAACATATAATTGAGAGGATATTTTTAAGCTCTTTGAATGTACTGTGAATGTATACCATAAGCACTTTTTTTGTTTTATTTTTTTATCTGAAACCACTTACACTGCATGTGAAGCCCGATATAATGTAGCTGCCACTGAAACACTTCAAACTAAAGCGCGGAAAAGAAGGGAAGGATGGGACGATAATTAATGCAAGGTTTCGTTCAAGATATAAGGAATTCGATAGACATCATGAATAGGGAAAAAAATCCGAGCTGAGGACGTCATCTACAAGCCTAGTTTCAGAAAGACAGATCCAGTTTTAATTTCCTCCAGCTTGGTCCTCATGCCACGAACATTCTGATAACATAAAGAAACGTTTTTAGACTGAACAATTAGGTGCGGAATCTTCGGTTGCTCGTTCAACGAGAATTTCCACACTCAGAAAAATTTCACCACTTAAAATTTAATACAATCAAATTTAAATCAAAAGTTGAAACACTTTTTTAAATAAAAAAAGGAATTTTGTTTGATTTAAATAAGCCCCCACATTCAATAAAAATGATTAAAAAAATGTTATTTTCATATCATAATTTTCATCATTGAATGTAACACAAAACCTTTGTGCTATACAAGGCACACTTTGATACAGCGTTATCGAAATGAAGTCAGATTATTTGAATTAAAATGAAACGTATATGACGCCAAATCATATGTATTTGAAAATATTTGATTCATATCTATTTTATAACTGGAAGAAACTATTTATTTTCAGATTGTCTTTTTCTTTATTCTTGTCAAGTACAGTGAGGTTAAGTAAATAAAAACGAAAGAAATTTTTGTCTACTGCCAAAACTATAATTTTTTTCAAAATTTCATACTCCATTCATTTTGCGTGCGTGCAAAACAACAGCAACGCTTGTGTCAACTTTGGCATATGGCATTAACAGATCAATCGTAAGTCGAATACTTGCGAAATTTTGGGCGAGCTATATAGAGTAATTTACGTGGTTATCGTCCTGCAAAAAAACCTTTATTGGCAAAGAGACATGCCAAAAACAGGTAAATTTTCCAGCTTATTTCATGGCCTATGCTCTTATGAGACATCAATTTTTTAATTGGTCGATTGCGAAGTGGAGAACTGTTCTGTTTAGTGATGAGAGCAAATTTAACCTGTTCAATTGCGATGGAATTCGTTTTGTTCGAAGACCAAAAGGAAAACGACTTGACCGACGACATTGCATACCTACAGTCAAACACGGAGGGGGCCGCGTTATGATGTGGGGTTGCTTTTCGGCTAGTGGAGTTGGTCCTCTTTATGAAATCAACGGTATAATGGATCGTTTCAAATATAAAAATATTCTAGAGACGATTCTGTTACCATACACTAAGGAAGAAATGCCACTTCGATGGGTGTTTCAACAGGATAACGATCCGAAACACACTTCGAAGCTGGTAAAAGAATGGTTCCAATTAAATAGGATTCAAGTCATGGTTTGGCAGGTCCAATCGCCTGCCCCCTATTGAAGATCTCTGGCGTATTTTGAAGGGAAAAATTAGTGGAAGGAAATTTGGTAATAAGGCGTCATTAATGGAAGTCCTTAAAAGTGAATGGGAAAGTATTTCCCCTGACATAATTGACAGATTAATTAAATCTATGTCGGACCGTTGCGCTGAAGTCATTAAACGTAATGGATATTACACAAAATATTAAAATTTTAAAAGAAATACTGAACGTCGCTATTGTTTTGGCGGCAAATTTCCAACCACCATTGCTGTAAGTCTTCACCCGGAATTTTTCAAACCAATTTTTACTCACCGTTCTTATCCACATCTTAATATATTTTTATGTTCATGTTTTAAATATCCACAATCCACAAATATCCACAATCAATCAATGTTTTAAATGTCCACAAATTGAAATTAAATTCCGACAGTCAAAAGACTAAGACTTTCATAGACATCATGGCCTACCAACGAGATTCAAATGAAATACTTTTCTTGAACTACAGGTAAGTATTATACCCAAAAACGGTATGCAGTCCTGTCATTGGACAATGACTTCAAATGCTGACGAAACAACATTTCACTCATCGCAGATTCGTCCTTTTCCATTCCAACATTCCAAAGAAAACAAGACCGTATCATCTTCATCCATTGCAATAGAAAATAGCCCAGCCTCCTTTCATACCTGTGCTCTTTCCGAACAATGCGCAAAATCTCAGACTGAAAAAGGGTGCGAAGAACACACTCACAGAACCTTACAAAATGGACAATTGAAATGCGAAAATGGCCGAATTATCGAATAGAATGGTTGGTGGTGGAATGTGTGTGAAGAGAGAGGTAGGGGAACAATTAGTGCTGAGAAAATGTTCTTACTTTTGCGATGATAAAAATAATTAGTTTGATCATTATTTCAATGGAAAATTGATAGATAGATAGTAAAAAATATGATTGACAATTTATTTATTTATTTATTTATTTATTTACCAAACAAGGTATAATAATCATACATATAAATGAAATAAATATAAAACATAAAAACAAACCAGACAAATTTATAAAAAAAAAAACAGGTTTAAAATAGGTATAAAATACAAACAAATATAATATAAATAAATAAACATTCGATAAATAAATACACAAAGCTAATTTACATGTAGGTCACAATATTAAATACGCAAAACGCAAAAACGAATTTAATTAATTATCTAATTAAACAATTATGAAAATAGTCCTAAGTCATAAGAAGATACTAGGCCGGTAGACTAGGGAGGGTTGGATAAGAGAGCCTTGGTAACTCTATTTTTAAAGGACACTTTGGATATCGTGGGGGAAAAGTGTTGGCTCATACTGTTGAATATTTTGCAGCATCTGTTAATTGGCTCATTATCAGCATATGCGGTGCTATGCTTATATTCAACTAGCATTCGTCGGGATCTAGTGACTCTCAATGGCTGATTAAGCACAAATCTTTTCTGTATATAGTCGACATTAACAGCGTCTCTAATGACATCGAAACTGAAGCAGGCAGATAACATTAATCTTCTGGATGCAAGAGGTAATAAGTTTAGAAGTCTCAGGCGAAATTCATACGACGGTAAATTGCTAAAATCACTTGGATAGTAAAGACCTCTAAGAGCGAATAGCAAGAATTGCTTCTGAATAGATTCAAATCTCTGGCTGTGAATTTCGAAAACTGGGTTCCAGATAATGCAAGCATACTCAAGAAGAGGGCGAACGAGCGCGGTGTAAAGTGATTTTGTAACCCAAAGGTTCTGAAACTCCCTGGCCCGTCGCTTAATGAAGCCAAGTCGTTTACTTGCTTGAGAAATCATTTTGTCGTAATGAAAATTAAAGCGGAGCTTTTCATCGAGCACCACACCGAGGTCTAAAATATTGTCCACTCTACTAAGTGCCGTATTGCTTAAAAGGTACGTATAATGTACGCGCGTACTTTTTCTAGAAAAGCTAATTACATGACACTTTGCGATGTTGAGAGGTAGGTTATTCACGCTGCACCAATGTTCGAGGGAATTTAGTTTTGATTGAAAAAAGCTGGCATCTGAAGACGACTTTATAGTATAATAAATTTTCAGGTCGTCCGCATAGAGTAGATGAGGCACATCAGATAAAACCTCTGACAAGTCTGATATAAAAATATTAAAAAGTAAAGGGCCAAGATGACTACCTTGAGGTACACCTGAATTGACATGCATTTTTTTAGAAATAAGCCCTTGGAATTTCACATGTTGTGAGCGGTTGTGGAGGTAAGAGCTAAGCCATTTTAGTAGAGAACCGGCAATTCCGAATTGCTGTAGCTTGGAAATCAAAATGGAGTGGTCAACACGGTCAAATGCTTTGCTAAAGTCAGTGTAGACTGCGTCAATTTGATCACCTTTCTCCATTTTACAAAGAACATGGGAAACCAGCACCATTAGGTTGGTAGTGGTAGAACGTCCTTTCCGAAAACCATGCTGCTGTTCGTTAAGTCGAGAATCGACCAGAGGGGATAGTTTAGCACAGATGATTTTTTCGAAGAGTTTAGGAATAGTTGATAAAATGGCAATACCTCTATAATTATGAATTGATCTTCTATCGCCATTTTTGAATATTGGTGTCACGTAGGAGGATTTCCAATACGACGGAAAGTACCCAGAGGAAAGAGATGTATTAAATATAATGTGAAGAGGAGTGATTAACTGTGTGGCACATTTAATAAGAAACAATGGAGGAAGAAGATCAGGTCCAGGGCCTTTTTTACTATCAAGCTCCAAGATAGCTTTAGAAATATCATCTCTGGAAATGGTTATAGCCTCAGCGAAAATTGGTCTAGTTACTCTTGGGGAATGACAGGTTGATGAAGTACTTGCTGGATTAAAAACGTCTTGGAAGTTATCTGCGAAAAAGTTGCAAATTTCTTGAGGAGAAGAAGACATTGAGGTGTTATAACACATAGAAGAGGGATAGCCAGTTGTTTTTCGTTTCATATTCACAAAGTCAAAAAACTTTTTGGGGTTGTGGATTATATTCTCGCCGGTAGTTTTAATGAATCTGGCATATGCTTCATGAGACTTGTTATGGAATTCTTTGGCCACTGCATTGTATTCTTCTTTAATACGATGGCTAGAGTCGACATTATTTTTTATTGATTTGTAAAGCTTATTTCTATGATTTCTCATACGTCTAAGAGTCTTATCGAGCCAAGGCTCAGAAAGTTTATCCTTTCTCCTAATTTTAGGGACATATCTTTCGACCGCGTCAAACAGAATATTGTAGAATGAATTTACATTGTCGTCAATAGATTGGGATGCAAGCGTATCTGTCCAATCGACATTGTCAAGAGAATGGTGAATGCTATAATAATCAGCATTACGGAAATCGTATACAATGGTATTATTGTACGTTTGAAAGATATTAGAATCAGTAGTGGATAAATCAATAGTAAGAGCAGAATGGTGAAGGCTATTAGAGAAAAGATTCTCCACGTCGATAGTAGGGCTAACCACTACTTTGTCATAAGCGTTTGTAAATATAAGGTCTAACCAATTACCATAACTATTGGGAGTCGGAGCAACTTGCTGCAAATCATAATCGATTCTTAGAATTCCTCACAACTTGTCAAATGATATTGCCTAAATTTCGAATTATCCGTTTCCTACATGTTGCTGCGATTTGTTGCAATTTTACATCGAATCAATCTTGTTTGTACACATGCTGCTAGTGTTGCAGAATTAATAATGTGGAACGCAGAAAAATCAAAACAGCATCTCGCCCTGCTGTGTGCAACCGACGATGAGATGAGACAGTAGGTAATAATTCAATGAAGAAAAGAACAAGAGATCATTAAAGATATTCTATTGCTCATGTTGCTAGACATGGCAAGGATATCTTCTTCTCTTTGAAATTCTATTCCTGAAATTGACAGATATGAAATCGGTCCAAAAATTCACCTGGGACATCGGAAAAAGCCATAATTGCATTATTTTACAAGTGTATACATCAATATTTGAGCTTTTCCAGTAGAGCAATGGCATTTGGTTTATTGCATATAAAATTATTTCAACAGGTGAAAGCAATTTGCTTTGACTTTTATATTTTCGTGCATGGCGAGCGATTTATTGGTCAGCCGGAAACAACGTTATCCGGCGTAGAATCGAAATCACGATCGCCTTGGAATATACGATTCATCAGACCTAATAAGTGCATACTCTAGCTTGCATCATGGACGCACTATTGCTGCGATTGGACAGAAAGTCATCGATGCAAAAAATTACGGAAGGCCACAGCGCAGTATCGTCGCAGAAACCTCGAAAATTAAAGTTTTTTTTTATCGAACTGAATTTTTAAGCAAATCTGCCCCGAAATTGGAAGTTCGGCTGAAACGGTCGTTCGTTCCTTATCACCATAGAATTGTTCAACGATCGCCGTCAACTTTCCCATTGGCATTTGTCCGACAGTGTCCAACTACAACGCCGCCGCTCTGACCTCATTTATCCAAAAACACTCTAAAAATCTGAAGAGTTCATTAGCCTCTCTGTCCGACCATTGCCGCATTTCCAAACTCCCATCGGATTTCCAAAATTTCTAAGCACTGCCATCACTACACCACCGCGCCCCGTAAAAATCACTCAAAAATTTCCAATTTACGTCAATTGTGTCGCCCTGTGAAAATGCCACGTTCTCATTCGCCTCGTTTCAAGGCCCGACGCCGAGCGCATACACTTATTACTCTTCTTCATCACAGGCAGCCCTCCAAGACGTCAAGTCGCGACCCTATTTTCTTCTCCTGATCACGCGCAAGAAATGAAAAACCCCCAAAGCAACAACAATAACAATCGCCAAGGGAATCACAAACGCTTATCTAAGCCGACGACGAAGAAGAAGAATGAGAAACGGCAGTCAAATCGACCAGTGTTGGGAGAAAATTATGCACACAAGCACATCCTACACTCTGCGTATGTACATAGCATTATGACGATATGACATAATTTCTATTAAACGTGTGGACGGGGGAGAACTATGTCGCTTCCCCGCCAAAAAGCTCACTTGTCACACTGACTGACGAGGACGGGCCACTCTACTGATTGATGATCGCGTTAGAGGGGCGATTTGACAAATAAACTTACACTAATGCACTGAAAATCTAAGGCAGTTCTACATACCTCAATTATGTATTCCCAGGATGTTGATGACTGATGCCGGAAAATTCAATAAACTTTCTAAAATCAAACGATACAATTCAGCTAAAATCACTTCCGGAAACAATTCACTTAATTTGCTTTATCGGATTCTCACTTGATCGGATTCAATTTGTTCAACAAGTGTTTTTCTTTCTTCGAGTGGTTTACTGCAAACTAATATCTATTGTAGGTTTGGGGGCGGAATTAATTGAACTGAATCACAGCACCGTCAAAGAACAACAAGTAACCGAAGGAACCCGTCATACGTCCGAGGGCGGAATGATCTCGACTCGAGTTCACTTGCAACGAAACACCACCACTGTAATCCTTTTGTGGAGCTCGGGCTCAACTCAGCTGTGGACAACGAACACTGATCGCGACTCTCATCGGGCTCCGGCTTGTCAAGGGGTGGGGATCCACGGTAGTCGCCTTCATACGTTCCTAGGCACTCTATTCGCACTGAACTCACTTTATGTTTGAGGAGCAATTAAATTACCAAACGAGAACTAAACACCCCGCCAGGCTTCTGCTACGGTTAAGTACACACATTCACCTCCTCGTTCTCAAGTGTCCTGTTCGCAGGCGCGGCTTCCAAGCAAATAACGAACAGAGCAGGATCGCAACTGATCGCTTCCTTACTGCGCAAAACGAGATTTCACTCCTGAACTCAATTGGTGGGAGGTACCGTCCTACACGTCAGCAGCATTACGACGTCGGATTAAGGGCAGGCGAAAGGGTTGCGGCGCAGCTCGTTTCCAGGGAAATTATTCATTTGTCACGGAGTCACGCGCGAACGTGACTAGGCGATTGGTACATGCATCAATCCTTTGGATTCGATCGTGATTCACTCCGTACGGTCGCGACTGGAGTTCGCCTTATGACATCATATCCTGTATTATTGCACGAATTTGGAAATGAGTTTTGCTCTTTTTAACTTGCTACCAGTTCTAAGTAATCCGTATCACTTCGACAGTCAGATAGGGACCGAGCTCATCGGGATTTCCCGCATAGCAAACGAGGAATTGTCACAAACTTGTCAGAATCGCTCCAAAATGGACTTAACAAGCTAATTAAATCACTAACTCGTAAAAACAATTGACTGGGTAAGAAATAAACACCCTCGCTCACACTTATGTGGTTGGTGTGCAAATCTATCGACTCGACACGCTAAAACGACCGAATGTAAACAATTCGCAACAATTACAGTTGTTTATCGCGTTGCACGATTTGGCGAGTAATGTAAACAATAAATTCGCAATTTATATGTAGTAAGGAAATACGCAGTGCTGCGGCAGTAGATTAATGAAAGGCACTTTAGCTCACGTCTACCGAATAGCAAGGACTTTGACCCTCTACTAACTCGCAAACCCTGTTACCGCTCCAGCGGCAAATTCAAAACTAAACCCCCGAACGGCAGGGATAAAGAATCTTTGCTCGGCGTCACTGTCCGTGGGTCGTACTCGCAGTAGCTGAACGCGCGTACACAGCCCGTCGTCCGAGTCCGTTCGCCGTCGACGCGCCTCAAATGAGAAATGCGGTCGCACTCGCACACCAGCACAATACACTACCGAATCGAGCCTAATCAGTTGTTTTCGGTCTAGCTTGGACTCTCTTGGATTCCGCTCCAAAACAGACCACCACTGAAACGCGATTTGCGGTCAACCGAAGTTCGTGTTCGGGCCAGAGGGATTTCTCCTGTTCCCGTTTCCGCGTCTGATTCACCCCAATACACTTGCAAACACGTCGAAAGTCCAATTGCAGGAGAAGGGATAATAGTTCCGCTCCGTGAACACTGGTACAGCAGTCAAAATCCTTGGCACAGCCTTCACCCACCACAATGCATCCTTCTCGCAACCTACTAATACCACCGTCCCATTAATAAGCGAATCAGTTTAAAGTCCATTTGTCGACCTTTTCGTAGCAACTCGCAAGGGTTAACTTGGCACAACTACAAACGAACGAATGTTCTTCGCTCGTATCGAAAACGGACTGCTTAGCCGTCACAATTCTTACCCCCGCCCTTTGGTACGAAAAGTCATTAGACACAGGGGAACGGAGAAATTCCAATCCATTCAGCGAACCGCAGATCGGCAAACAGTAGACCGATTCGTTGGCTCTTCGGTCGTTCATGTTTGGATGTGTATCGTTTCGCGAAGGAGAGAAAGGAGGAGAACGCAAGAATAGCCGAATTGCTTTGAAATCATGATAGGAGGATTGCGTTGCTGCTAGCAAACACTGTACTCGTTCACACGCAAACGTCGGCGCGTTGTGTATTGCATATGAGCGGAATGGAAAGTCAAGTGTAGCACAATGCGATGTTGAATTTCAAAACTGAAAAGTCAACAAGTCGTCGAAGCAGGATATCTCCGGGAATTTGCCTCTAGAGATATCGTTGGTTCATGAATGTGTACGTGTGTGATGTGGATACATTCGGTGAGTAATGGGAGCCGCTTGAAATGATTAGATCGTACAGGGTCGGTTTAAGGCAAAAAGTATATCATTTAGATAATTTTTTACTAGATCTAGTTGGCACTTTTAACCCCCGCTAGACACACCTGGGTCTTTGGTGTCCGGCCGTTTTTGAAAATCGTCAGGGCGCAAAGGTACGTCAATGTTTCGGGTTCTAACCTCCGCTTAAAAAATTGTACTTGGATCCAGAACTGGCGTAGTGAACGTCACGCTCGGTCCTCCGTTCTTCGTGAATTGCTGAGCTGTCAAAGTTGGCTGCGGACACCAAAGACCCATGTGTGTCTACGGAAGCATAAAAGTGTGCATTTTCTTCGAAGCTTTTCTTCGGTATATTAGATCAAGCGGTAGTTAATTGTAACATTTTGTACCATTTTAATGAAGCGAACACTGCATTGGGAAGATATAAATTTATTGAAACGTTAGCACTTAGTTTAACCAGCGAAGAAATAAAAATTTGCGAAGAACACAAGCTTCATGTATGCAATGAATGCATTTTGTAATTTTGTTCAGCTACTTTATTTATTTTAATAAGAATAAGTGTAAGTAATAATACATAACACAAAAACGTATAAAACTTTTAGTTACATTACTTTCAAACCAAAAATTGTAATTTCAAACGAATTTTCGACTCTAAAAAAATTGTACTTTTTCTCTTGTCATAATAATTATACTTTTTTCGAAGTTTCATTATGTCCTTTTTTTTCTTTCATCTACTATATGTCAAGAAACATTTCATACAGTAGAATTTTCTTAAACTTATTTAACAAAAAGCTATGATGTTTTAAGTGAATACGTGTATTTCTCGTGTTTTGTGTCGATTTCCATTAAATAACAATAATAAAAATTCATATATATCCATCACCTAATGCACGCTCTTTTTCTATAGATATCGATCTACCTTCATGAATTTTTTCAGATTTTAAAACGATTCGAAGTGTGATAAAAAAACGGCAGGACTCCATAGACCCAGGTGTGTCTAGGGAGGTGCTCGAATTGTAGTGTGTCTGGGGAGGGTTAAGGGTGGACAGTGTAGTTCCAAACTAAACGGAAAAAGTCGATGAATAATGAAATTTTCTCTTCGATTGGTTTTTACCGTTTTTCTGATTAAAAGTTTGATTTAAGTTAACATTTAAGTTGAATATCGTTTTTGTTTTATTAATTGAAAATGAAGGTTTTTGCGTTAATTTTTAACATAATGTGTATTTTAATGCTAATAAAGATTGATAGGAGACTTGTGAATGGAATTAATTTATCACAAATCCGCCCTACAAAGATATGAAACATATCCGAAAGACATACTGAAAATGCAGTGTCGTACCTTATTTTGCAAAATGAAAATATAAATTCATTCAAAATATACAGCCCTGGGCAAAAGTTTTCACACATTACAGTTTGTTAAATAAAAACAAGTATTAGAACAAAATCAAAAGAAAATATTTATTTCATTATATTGGGGGAATAAAATAGTCAACGTTAAGATATTAAATATCATGAATATAAAATTAGTAAAATAATACGCTATTCTGAATAACAACAAAATGTTTTAAATTATACACGTCTATGCCCGGACAAGTGCTTGCACACACTACGTTTTAAAGCACTTCCCGCATTAAGTAAGATGTAATACTGGTTAGACTGATATTGGTCATATAACGGGAAAGTCCCGTAAAATATAAATATTTTATTTATATTTTAAATAAATATAAATTTGACAGGTGGTAAAACGTATTTGTGCCCAAAGTTCATATGTAAAGCTCTTAAAGAAGTGATCATGGCTCGCAAGGAGAAGGAAACTACTCAAGTAGAATGTAAAATAATTCTGAATTTATTTAAACAAAATAAATCGTATGGAGGAATTGAAAATATAATGGATAGAAGTCGATTTATAATATGCAGTATTGTAAAATGTTACAAAAACGACGCAAAATTTAAAAGTGCTCCATGAAATGGAAGCCAAAGAAAGCTAACTAATAAAGAGGAGGTGCAGGCTAGTTGAAAATACTTTATTTCGGTTAATAAATCTCACTAATGGATTACAGTTACAAAATAAAGGTTATAGGCATTATTAAGAAAAAATCCAAAACAACAATGTCAGAGTCGATTTTAAAAAAGATATTCAACCCAAAACCATACGCACAGTCCTTCATCGTGATGGATATAATGCACGGATACCCAGACGCAAACCTCTAGTTACACTGAAAAAAATCCACTTAGCGGCCAGAGCCATGTAACATAGCGCATTATTTATGGCCCCATCCGCCATGTACATAGTACTCTGAGCCATGCAATATGGCTCCAAGCGCCATAATGTCAGAATCTATATAGTATCCACATAGCGCCCAGAGCCATGTAACATAGCGCATTATTTATGGTCCCATACGCCATGTACAGAGCTCTCTGAGCCATGCAATATGGCTCCCAGCGCCATAATGTCAGAATCTACATAGCACGTGGTCCCATGTAACATGGCGCAGGATTTATGGTCCCACACGCTATGTACATAGTACCCTGAGCCATGCAGTATGTATACATACACTGAGAAAACACATGGCGCCAGACGCCATAATTTATAGACTTCTGGCGCTATGTACATAGTCGATTTAGGGATTGTGATAAAATATAGCGCCACACGCCATAATACATGGCGAAAAGTACATAGGCCTACACGCCATGTACTATAGTCTTCCACGCCATGTACTATAGTCCTCCACGCCATGTACATGGCGTGGAGGACTATAGTACATGGCGTGGAGGACTATAGTACATGGCGTGGAGGACTATATTACATGGCGTGGAGGACTATATTACATGGCGTGGAGGACTATAGTACATGGCGTGGAGGACTATAGTACATGGCGTGGAGGACTGTAGTACATTGAAGAAGCAAATCAGTCAAAACAGTGCTACTTACCATAAATGAGCACACGGAGAAGTCACTTGCTTGCAACAAACAGACGCTGGCTGCTTTTAGAGTCACCGAAGGAGCCATTGAATAATATGCGCCCTTAGCCGATTGAGAATGTTCTCGATCTATCGACAATACTCCAGTATCACTTGCTGACATTTATAGATTCCCTCACACAGTATGGCTGCGAGTTATAATTGTAGTGCCATGAGCCATATTACATGTAGATTCTGAGATTATAGCGCTGGGAGCCATATTGCATGGCTCAGAGTACTATGTACATGGCGTATGGGACCATAAATAATGCGCTATGTTACATGGCTCTGGGCGCTATGTGGAGTTTTTTCAGTGTACATAGTATGTAAAAGTAGTTTGCTCTGGTTATACAAAAAATATAGCAACGTTCATGAAATCAACTGTTTTAATTGTTTCATAACCACGAAAAATAGTTGATCAATAGAAAAATATTCATCAATTCACTCAAAACTTCAACGTTTCGAATTATCAACAGTTTTTATGGTACTTAAACTACTTTGCAATGGTTGATTTCAACAAACGTAATTTAGTGAGCAACGTCTTTGGAATTATTCTACGCAAAGTAGAATGGTTTCAACATTTGGACGTTTTTCATGCTCCGAATGAAATTTTTTTTGTTTATCAACCACGCGTCATGGTGCATAAAAGTAATCAACTATTTTTTTATGGTTGTTTTAACTATAGCCCGTAGTTGTTGTTGATTTTACCAAAATTTTTCTTTCAGTGTTAATAAACTTGACAATAATATAACACCTAGCCCAGATGGCATACCTAATTTGGTCATGAAATATTGTGTGTCATCACTACTACCTGTGCTGTCTCATATCTTCAATCCATCCTTAAAAACAGGCATCTTTCCTCATTTGTGGAAATGATCCACCGCCGTCACTCCTATATTCAAGAAAGGGACTCGTAATGACGCTTGCAACTATAGACCTATTGCAAAACTTCCTTGCGTCGCAAAACTTTTTGAAGCCATAGTCACGAATGTTGTAGCCTTTTATTGCAAATCCATTATGGCTCCGTATCAGCATGGTTTCATGAAAGGTCGTTCAACCACAACCAACCTGCTTGAATTTTTTCACCAAATAACTAACTCAATTGAAGCTGGCCTCCAAACTGACTGCGCCTACACAGACTTGACGAAAGCCTTTGATAAGCTTGATCACTCTATACTTTTAGCTAAGCTTCATTCCTTACAATTCCCTTCCTTGTTTTTTTTAAATTGGGTTGACTCTTACTTGACGAATCGAACCCAACGTGTATCCTTTCGCGGTACCTTGTCATCTGAAATTAAAACCACGTCTGGTGT
This sequence comes from Nemotelus nigrinus, assembly GCA_947369275.1. Lineage (NCBI taxonomy): Eukaryota > Metazoa > Arthropoda > Insecta > Diptera > Stratiomyidae > Nemotelus > Nemotelus nigrinus. The sequence goes on from OX376372.1 coordinate 31,884,212, forward strand.
TCCACAAAGTAGTCATCTAGGCCCTTTACTGTTCGCCTTATTTATTAATGACGTTTATAAATATTTCAAAGTTGTGAGGAATCTTAACGATTGCAATGATTTGCAGCAGGATCTAAACAGATTTGCCAGCTGGTGTTCCGATAACAATCTCCTAATTAATCCTAACAAGTGTACGATTATATCTTACACACGCAAAAATAATCCTGTCAGCCCCTGGACACGGACGGTATAACTTTCCACCATTAGCCCCTTCAATCATCTCGCGCACAAAGCATGTTAAAGCTGCCTTTACGCCATTTCGCTCTCATTGTCAAATTGGAGGGGAACTACTTGGATTTGACCCGATTTGACAATGAGCAGACAAAAAATTACTACCATCCCCTTCAATGTAAATCTTATGGGCATGTCCACTCCATTTCTACTACCTCACTGAATCCTGTAATCTATGAATACTCACTTTTGAGTGCATCTTTAAATAGATCAAGGAAAGTACTCGATTTAGGAGTATTGCTGAATCAATCCTTCACATTTGACGATCACATCGATTCAATCGTTGTGAAAGCTAGCAATGCCTTAGGTTTTGTCAGAACACGTTCGAGGGAATTCAACGACATTTTTCTAACTAAGACCCTCTTTTGCAGCTTAGTCAGACCTATTGTCGAATATGCAAGTATTGTATGGGCACCATATCAAAAAGTCTACATAGACCAAATTGAGTCCATTCAAAAGAGGTTCTTACGTTTCTGCCTCCGCGGTCTTCCGTGGTATGACCCTTTACATCTACCCAGTGGCGGCTCGTCAGAGTGGGCCCGACCCGCCTGGCCCACCTTGACGAGCCGCCACTGGGCCCGCTCGACACAAAAACACTATTATAAGGTATACGCGGATACCAACAAGAAATATCTACTTTACTTTAACTCAGTGGCGGCTCGTCAGGGTGGGGCAAGCGGGCTGGGCCCACCCTGACGAGCCGCCACTGCATCTACCTCCTTATCCAGACCGCTTAAATCTTTTACGAATGGATACCTTGAACTCTCGACGTCAAAATTCCAAAATCTTATTCGCCGCGAAAATTCTGGAAGGCACCGTTGACTCAAACTACTTATTAAGCCAACTTAATTTTAACACTAATAATATACGTGTGGGGCGGGTTAACTTTTTGTCGATCCCTCAACATCGGACCAATTATGGTTGCAATAAGTAGATGCTTTAACGAAGCTTATTATAAGTTTGATTTTCATTTATCTACAGCATCACTTCAACGATTTCTGCATAAGAATAATTAATTTTTATCGTATGTGTATAGTCTGGATTAGACGAATTTAATAAATGAATGAATGAATGAAAATCGGTGCTAAATCTAGCATTAAAAATGGTAAGTTGGCCACACTGGTCACCAGACCAAAGTCCAATTGAGCATGTGTGAAAAGAATTAGAACGACGCTTGCGGAAACACACAATTTTTAAAAAGACACATTTGATATTCGGAGGGTGTGCTTCGATCAGAATGGCAACAAAAATAACGGCAGCTTATACAAAAAAGCTGGTGCAGTCGATGCCTAGGTAATTCAAAGTGTTAATTAAGCAGAAAAAACTTCCGACGAAATGTTGATTTAATAAATTGACTGCAATTAACGCAATACTATCTGATTGGTGATCGGGACAAAATCGTGTGATTGAAAATATTTTGTTGTTTGCCAGATTAGGATATTATTTTATTAATTTTATTTTTGTGATATTGGATGAATATTTGTGAAAGGGTGAATATTTGTTTTCCCAAAATAATGAAATAAATATTTTCTTTTAGCTTCGTGTTGATGCTTGTTTTATTCACAAACGGCTATGTGTGAAAATTTTGTTCACCGCTGTAAATAAATTCAATTGCTAAACTAGATAGCCTTTGAAATATTATCTAAATAAAGATTATTTGGCCTCGTATTTCAATCAAACATTACCTACAGTATAATAAAAACCCTAAACATTAACATAAGTTTCGGTCTTGCTAATTTAACTCTACATTTCTGTTTCGAAAATAGGAAATATTATCAATCATGTAATAATCAGTTGAAAGAGTATCTTATCAACAAAGTTTGCAAGGAACGCCGCAAAAATGATGATGAACAGGAGGAATTTAATCGTGACTCCACAAAAATATTGAATTGAAACAAGAGCAATTTGTTTTGATTTAATGGCCATTGATAGGTGCAAACTCCGTTAAAATGGCAGCTATCTATCGAGCAAATTTCAAGATTACAAGAGTCTGAATTTTGTGAAGTGCTGCCAGTTTGAGTAAAACGATAGATCTTCGATTAATTGGCTTTAGAAAACCTTTTATTTTTTTGTAATTTCAGCGTCGATGTAGAGTCACAGAAAAAAACGGATAGTTTTACATAAAAACAAAACGATGTTGGTTAGTACCAATGGCGTGCGCCAGAGGAAGTAAAGGTGGAACTCCTTCCAATATAGCAGTGTACGTGGGCAAAGAAGGTAATTATCCTACCAATAGCTACGTTTGAACATTTTTTTGCCCTGCATTACACTTTTTCTGTTCAGTGTCAAATTTTTTGTACTCCAAATACATTTAAAAGTGATCATAATCAGCTTATTTGATTTGAAGTTGAAAATTTTCTGTGCAAAATTTCGAAAATTGTTTTTTTTTACTCATTTCTGGTTGTTAAACAAACGAATATAATAAGCAACGATGAGGGCTTACTTTCGGCATGTACTTTAGTATAACTTTACTGAATCGTAAGAAATGTTTTTGCAAAATTTAAATGTGCCTTCTCTGTTTCAATATCCTGCGCACGCCTTTGGTAGCATTTAAGGTTAGCTTCTAGTTTATTGAATATACAGACTGGTATTGGTTTAAGCATGAAGCATGACAAGACTCCATTATCTGGCCATTGTTTGACTGCTGATTACTGACAGATAAAATATCAAACATTTCAATTTTCGATCATTTTTTTTCTTGACAAGACATTGGCACAATTCAATTTTCAAATTCAAACGCTTTTTGATATCAAATATCACTTTTAGCTCGAAAGAATAAACCGCAAATGCTAAAATGTGGCGTGAAATGAATAGATACATACTGCCAATGTCATCTGTATTTTCAAAACGTAAGCAACTTTCATGTAACTTTTCACGCTAAGAAGTGAGTACTACTTTTGTTAAATTTCCGAAACAAATTTCATAAAAATAAATCGAAGTCAATACCACTACGGTGAGCGGGCTCACGGCAGTGGTTCACATAGGCAGATGCGTTGCTGCCTTGCTAAGAGGGACCTGAGCAAAGGATACCCCGAATTTAAAACCAAATCATGGACGAAAAGCTAAGAGTAAAAGTTACGGTGCAGGGAGTCGAATGCCCACTATCGGCGGCCGTCAGGGGTGAGCGAGCAGGCCCCAGGTCGTCGTTATCCATTGACTGCAATGCTGTGGAGATTGATCACTTGGCCATCGTAGCAGATACAATTGCAAGTGGTGCTACGCAAAACGCAGAGGTGGTGGAATCGATGGCGGAGCCTTTCAAGAGAAGCTCCAAGCTACAATGATCCCCACCTTGAATAAAAACTAATGAGGATGCTAGCACCTCCGCTGGCCGCCATTCAAGTCGCGCGAGGCTGGTACACTCTGGTGTCAGAATACTCGCAGATTCGGACTCGGAGAGCATGGTTTCAACCGAAGCGGAGGAGGACCTCTTCAAATAGTCTGAGCGACGCAAAGGCGCTGTTTCAGAGAAGAGGAACAGGCTCAAGCCGAGCAAAACCGGCGAGAAATTGCTGGCGGAGTACGAGGCGGCGTTGCGCATTTTCGACAGGCTCGGCGGCAAACCATCCCACTCCACAGCTGTCTTCGGACGACGGTGGCAAGTGACGTCAGTGTGTCACTGGCAAGGAATAGCTTATACTTAAGGGCTCGGTTTTCCACAACAAGGTAAGGCAGGGTATGTCCAAGAGGCTGTCTGAGGTTTTTTGCTCCCTGAGGGCGAAAAATAAGCAAGCAAGGGGACCAAAAACCAGACCAGCCGGCAAGGGGTCCAACAGCCTTCCGCCTCCAAGTCGAACAAAGTCATTAGGGCCAGCGATGTCGCAAAACAGCACTTCATCGTGGCTCTGATCGAACAATTCTAGCAATTCCTTGGGTTAATTGTCGTTGGAGAAGTGGAAGACCGTAGAGTCATGCCTGCTCAATGCGATGATTGACCGGATAGAAAAGCACTCTGAAGTGTTTGTTTGACAGGGCGGGCTGGTTCAGAGGTTTTAAGATTGTCAATTGCAATGACAAGCTTACGTTGCGCTGGTCTGCGGCAGTAGTCCCGAAGCTATATGGGTAGAAGCTCGTTTGGAAATTGTGGACAGAGAAATCATCCAAACACTTCCTGGGCCAAAGTTACAATACCGCGGGTAGTGGAACTGGAGGTGGCCCTGAAGTTGCTGCAAAGGCAAAATCCGGATATTCCAAAACAGGATTGGAAGATCCTGGATGTTAAAAAACCGACAGTACATCCTCCAAATAAACAAGGAGGCTGATGACCTGCTCTATCCGCGGTTATATAAATAGTTTGGGAAGTAGGCAGTGTCTACATGCGCTTGAAAAAAGCCATTCGTCCTTAGCACCTTGGAAGCCGGCGAGATCGAGAGGGACCTGGATACAACGCTGGGTACAACGATCGATCCCCAGAAGGACGAGGCGCAGGTCAATGAGGATGTCACGACCAGCACTCAAAATACTGCTGATCAATCAGCACCGCAGTAAGTTCGCCTAGGCCGAACTACTGCTGACACTCGACGAAGATAAGTTTGACTTGGTGCTGGTTCAGGAGCCTTGGGTCTCTGCAGCGGGCTTGCTTGTAGGACTCGGGTCACAGCATTTCAATTTTCTCTTCCCCACCGCAGTATCAAGAATAAGAACGGCTGTGCTGGTGAGCGTGAATCTACGCTTATCTTCTATCTGATTTCAGTACGGACGATCTGACAGTGGTGGCATGCGAGAGCGATGAAGAGGGACAGGTGCTTTTAACCTCTGATTAGATGGCATATGATAGAGCCGCTCCACCGGCGGAGGCTACAAAACTCACCACGGAGTCACTCAGCAGGAACAAATTGCTGGTCGTGCGGGCGAATGCCAACGCTCATCACACCGTCTGGGGTTGAATGAACATCAACGATAGAGGTGAGTCTTCATTCAGTTTTGCTATTAATTATAATTTAGTCGTACCAAACCCACGAAATACCCCTACTTCTGGGGGACCTCACAGCGAAAACGTGCTAGGCATCACTGTGCACAATGGATCAAATGAGCGATTAACAGAGAATTGGAGGGTCCTTGAAGGACCATCATTTTCTGCCCACTGTTACATTAGTTACAGTTAAAAAATTCAACTTAGTTCGCACTTCTCGGCCATTTTGTAATCCCAGAAATACATACAGGGAGAGTTTGTATTTCTGGAATTGCTCCTCCCAGTCAGATTCTTCTGGGTTCCCGGTCATAAAATCATCGATGGGAATGAGAAAGTAGATGCATTAGCGAAACAGGGAGCCAGTCTTTCCCCAATTGGATCGGCGGACATCCCAGTTCCTATCCAACAGCTCCAATATGATGCTGGCTACGGTGCCTCAACTCAAACCAGCAAATCAGCCAAAATTATGTGAGGGTCATACAACCTCGCAGCCAATAAATGCCTACTTCAATTAATCTTAACTGCCTGCAAACGACTGGTCGGTATCATTATTGACCACTGTCTTGCAGTAGCTGACGACTTGAAATTGCGAGTTCTAACCAGTGACACTAGCAAGAAGTATCAGAGGCCGGAAATCTCAGCAACAATTCAACATCTCGTGTCCCTATCCAATATTGAGGAAAACCAGGCAATTCTGCTTCGGTGAGCACTGACTGGTGGGCCTCACGCACGTTGCCGTTTTAAATGTTAAAGGTCTGGCGGTCTTCGATGGTCTCTTGGACTAAACCTTTAAGGTCCAGGTTTTCTTATCTGGTATTGCTTCGGACCTATAGGCCTGTGCGGTATCTTGTGCCGGCCAGAAATATCTAACCACAGATTATCTGCATATAATTTAAACCTCGCCTTTTTTGATGAAACGTTCAAATTGAATTCAGAAAAGTAAAGGCTGCCCTGTACATCATTAATAGTTATTATATAACATGACCGTAACAAAAAACTCAGAATAGCTTATAGTTTCATTTTGATGTTATTGAAGGATTTGCGTAAAATATATAATGTAATTTTAAAAATATAAAAATTTGTGCGGTTAATTTTTTGTAGCGACTGAGATAAAAGTGTTTTTCGCTAAACTGAGGCTGTTTGATAAAGTGACGTTGCCAGCACCATATCGTATTTTTTCAAAACTGCTAAACAATTAAGTGCACGTGTTTCACTTTGATTCACTGTAACTAGACTGAAAAAACATATAGCGCCAGACGCCATAGTTTATAGACTTCTGGCGCCATGTACATAGTCGATTTCGGGATTGTGATAAAATATAGCGCCACACACCATAATACATGGCGAAAAGTACATAAAAGCAGGTGCTATGCTTATAGCCCTCCACGCCATATACTATAGTCCTCCATGCCAGTGGAGATGGCGTGGGGGGCTATAGTACATGGCGTGGAGGACTATAGTATATGGCGTGGAGGACTCTAGTACATGGCGTGGAGAACTGTAGTACATGGCGTGGGGGGCCATAATACACCATAGTGCATAGCGTGGAAAACTGTAGTACATGGCGTGGAGGACTATAGTATATGACGTGGACGGCTATAAGCATAGCGTCTGCTCCTATGTACTATGGCGTGTAGCGCTATATTTTATCACAAACCGACCAAAATCGACTATGTACATGGCGCCAGAAGTCTATAAATTATGGCGTCCGGCGCTATGTGGTTTTCAGTGCATCTGAAGGTGATCCAGTTCGCATCCAACAAAAGGCCACGAGCCTTCTGAGTTCTGAGTATCTGGAGTTGATGTTAGGTGATGGAATTCTATTTTTTGAAATTCCCGAGGGATAAATGACATCAAAGACCATATCCTCTCCTATACTCAAGAAGCTTGCTGACATATAGCGTGTGGGGCCATAATTTCTATACCATGTAATTATGGCGCTGGGAGCCATACTGCATAGCTCAGGGTACTATGTACATAGCGTGTGGGACCATAAATGCTGCGCCATGTTACATAGGACCACGCGCTATATAGATTCTGACATTATGGCGCGGGGAGCCATATTGCATAGCTCAGATTACTATGTACATAGCGTATGGGGCCATAAATAATGCGCTATGTTACATAGCTCTGGGCGCCATGTGGATTTTTTTCAGTGCATTCCATCTGTGGCTGGTAAATTGTCATTTCTATTGAACTTTTAATTTTCAAATGTGATAAATATCATAATGCAAATAAAAAAATTGCCATTCCCCTAAAACTACTTAATTTAATTTTAAATTTTTTTAAATTTTGCAATCGGTAATTCGAACGGATCATGGAACTATTCTCTTCATACAATTACTCTTTCCCTAAATTGAAAGGCAAATCAGCTCCCAAGGATAACTCCTAGACACTCTGTGTTGGTAGTGAGGTCGAGTAAATCTACTCTGGTTGAGTAAATTGAAAATGTCAACGTGTACGTACGTACATACCTACTCACTTGCATTCTAATAATTGAAAATCTAACGAACAACAGTTAACCTGTTTACTAAACTTGAAACATTTTCCGATCACCTTCGAGAAGCCTGAGATACAGAACAGATTCAATAACATTTAGGAACAATTAGAGACCCGCACCGCAAGCAAGCGAATAACATAGCCACCGACCGCCTGACGTCTCCTAACCTACTTATCCTCCGCTGGCGTTCACTTGTACGTTGGAATGGTATACACGTGTAGCCCTAACAGTGAGCCGTTACCGCAGCGTAGTGAAGCTAACCATGGCATCGGCGGCATCCACTCGGAATTGGGGAGCAGCCAGCTATACACGAGCGGCCGCTATTGTGGCTGAAGTACTTGCTTGCCTATCACCGAAGCTAAGTGCTACCCGTGCAGCCTAGTTTGCCGATTTCTCTGTAGTAGTACGTGATAATGGGACACTGGCGCGTTTCCACGACCATTTGAACGTGCTTTGGATGAAACGACAGCTAGCACGGCTAGTGAAGCTAGATAGAGCTCCCCAAAGTTTTTTTTCAAGTTACCCTGGCTACTCCTCTTCACTGCCCGTGCACTTTGTTTTCGTTGCTAGGAGCGCCTGAATGTATCGTGTGGATCGTTCGCACGGCCGCGATCATGCCAACGAGTGCAATCTTCTGTGCCTTGGCTGCTGGAGCCGGAAAGGGGGTCTGGGCATGGCACTAGGCAGC